>JAUIMM010000033.1:6560000-6660000 GCA_031769625.1 Taudactylus pleione | reverse complement strand
TGCAAAAGTGCTGGCGGTGTCGGCAGTGCAGGGGTGGTGGCGGTGTCCTCAGTGTGGGAGTGCTGGTGGTGTCGGCAGAGCAGAAGTGCCGGCAATGTTCTCAGGCCCTAATTCGGAGGCGGATGCTCTGAACAAGCGCTCGCTCTGAATCTGGCCGCTCGCATAGCTGTGGATGACCACCCACACCTATAGCGAGCGGCCAGGTTGATGGTCGCGATGGTCAAGACCATTGCGACCATCAGGCTTGTGACGAGACCCTTGTGGTAGGGTCTCGTGGCTGCTAGCCCCAGAGAGCTTCTGGCTCTAATAGAGCCGGAAGCTCTCCCACTGACATCACTCGTGATGTCAGTGGGGCCGCCCCCAAAGGGCAGGCATTCCTTCGGGAATGCCTCCGTTTGGCCAGCCACTCCCCCTGCCCACCCACCAAACGGGTCGAGTTGTCAATCACCATTGACAGCTCACCCCCTTTGGTGCGAGACCCAGAGCGATGTAGCACCCGTTGCTAGCCGGGTCTCGCTCATGCGCACGACGGAGCTGGCTCCATCATGCGCATGCCCAGTTGGCAAACATCAACCCAGTTGCGAGTGCTCAGAGCTTGTGACCGGGTCTGAATCAGGCCCTCAGTGCGGGCAGTGTTCTGAATGCGGACGTGCCAGTAGTATTGGGGTGCCGGCGGTGTCCTCAGTGCGGGGTTGCTGGCGCTGTCGGCACTGCAGGGGCGCCTGCGGTGTCGGCACTGCAGTGTTGGCTGAGAGCCGTGACAGATGGCTCTCTCAGCCAATCAGCGGTCAGCCTATTGATTTCAATGGGACTTTTGAAGTTGGCGCTTGAGCCAAAACTGCGAGATCCGGCAGTGGGATCTTGAGGTTTTGGCTCAGGTAGGGATCTGAGGCAGACAGGGAGATTCAAGATTCGGCTCGGATCGTCTTGGATCCCGGAAGTTTGTGCGTATTTAGAGTCTAAGGAATTCAAACCTCTCATCTCTACTTTTTACTAGGTGATAGTGTAGCTTCAATGCAATAAAGCTGACAGAATAAAAGAGCATATCATAGTAACATAGCATAGGAATGTCCAAGGGTCAGTTTACTTGTTTGATAGGTGAGTATGATGAGACACTAAAGAACAGATGGTGTAACAGTTAGCTAGCTGTGTGGAGTTTGTATATTCTCTCTGTGCTTGCGTGGGTTTCCTCTGGGTACTACAGTTTCCTCCAACACTCCAAAAATATACTGGTAGGCTAATTGACTATTGACAAAAAACATCCCTAGTGTGTGTGTGCATGTGGCAGGGAATATAGGGCCTGATTCAGAGCCAGACGCAATTAGCGCTCGCTCGTCCAGAAAATAGGGGTGGCTATTCAAATGAACCGTTCGATCTTTGCGGTCTGTTCACGCCTCTAGGTCTGAACGAGCGAACAAAACTTGCGGTCGTTTTTTGGAAAACTACGCCCCCTGGCCGCTCGCATCCTACGTCATGTCCGCTATTTATTAGATTAATCGAGTACATCAACCAGCGTATGAACTGCTCGCTATTCTTGTGGTTGGTTTTTGCTACCACAATCTTGCGAGCAGTTCTGGCTATAAAATAACCCAGTGACGTGGTCAATGATGCTGCTGTTTTAAATATGCACACCCATAAAACGCCCGTTTTGACCTTTAAGCACGCCTGCGTTCGGATCTCCACTCCCCGTTTTCAAGCACCTTCCCCTATTACCACCCCGATACGCCTCTTTCTGTCACTCAAATTATCAGGCATTCGCTATTTTGCGAGCACATGAATTTCGACCGCACTGACTGGTTCGCGCATGCGTATAACGATCCGTACGCATGCGCAGTTGGGCAAACATCGCTCGGAGCGAACGAGAGGCCGCTTACGAGCGGCTCTGAATCAGGCCCATAGATTGTAAGCTCCACTTGTAAAGACTGATGTGAATGGCCATATGTTCTCTGTAATGTGCTGCAGAATATATGTAGCACAATGACTAACATCCCAGATCAGCCCTGGCCAACCTGTGGATCTCCAGCTGTTGTAAGTCCTCAAGCCCCAGCATTCCTTCCCACTGATAAGCTGGTAAAGCATGCTGGGACTTGTAGTTTCACAACAGTTGGAGAGCCACAGTTTGGCCTTGCCTGTCCCAGATCATAACATCATTACAGTTCTAACCACCGGTAGACAAAGGTGTAAGATTTTTCAATGCATGATTACCACCTGTTATAGGTAGAGTATTTATATCACTGCAATTTGTACAGTACACACTATCTCTCTTTTTAATATTTGTTCTACCCTTGGTGAATTACCCATTGAGTATACAATTTCAAGACAAGCTAACAGCATCTTCAGATGGCAAGAGAGAGGGGTGTCCAAATCCACATCTTTTAAAATGTGACAGGTAGTACAGTATTGACTACACCTGTGCACCAGCTAGGTGATCTGGAAAACATGAACTGTTAGGGGACATTGTTGAACGTGTTGGCCATCCCTGGCTATAGCTACTGCAGATAAGCTTGGTAAATCTAAGATTTTCGGAACTGTTAAAAATCCACTTTTCACTGTCCTCTTAAGGAACTATGGGAACGTCAGTACTAAGTGAAACATTTGTAAACACTGGAGATACTGTACCTGCACCAACTTTTTGCTAGGTGGTAGTGTAACTCCAGCGAAATAAGTTTAACAGAATAAAAGGATGGTTTATGTTTCTGCAAGCTACATATTTAAATGATACACTATATGAAGAACCATTGAGGATGTTAATCTTCAAGTGGTGAGCTAGTAAATATACTGTATATGTTATACCCTTAATATTTGGGTATTTTGGCTGTCACACAGCATTACGCTTTCCTACTTGCAGTGAAGTAGCATGGGGCACATGCCCATGCAGAGAGGGGTCCCATGAGAGGTCAGTTGGGAGGCTGGGGACAGCTGGTAGAAGAGGAGTGGCAGTTGGTGAGCGGCGGTTGATCTGAGGAAACTGTGAGGTGAACAACTGCTGTGGTCGCCACCTTGAGAGGTGGAGACATCAGGGCTGAACGAAGTCGCTTCGAGATTAAAACAGGAGTCTGTGCAGAAAAAGCTTTACGGGTAAATTTACTAAAATTCGTGTTGGTTTGAGATTTCAATCTAGGGTGAAAATATCACTTTTTGCTTATCGGGAATTTACTCGGGTGATTTTTTCATCTTTTGGGGGTGAAATCGGATGTGTTAATGCTGAAAATTCGGCCGTTTTTATCACTAGAAATGAATACACCATCGGCTGAAATGGGAAGTACTTTTCATTTACTTCAACCTAAATCGGGAATTTATTATTATTTGTTTTGCTCTATTTGGACGTTTTTGCAGCCAAATCCGGGACTAAATAGAAGTTGCAAATGCACCACCTCCTGAGCTGTGAGATTCCATCAAACATACACAAATCAGTGTGATTTGTGTATGGTTAATAATGAAAACTTTGTTTTAAGGGTTAATTATTAAATAAAAATGAACCTGGGGCCCCCCGCAAAAAAACATAACCAGCCCCGGACTGGTCAGTCAGTCCTGGTTCCTAATATTCCGGGGAAAAAAAACATGTAGGGTTCCCCTGTAATTTAGGAACCAGCACCTGGCTGCAGAGCCAGTCCTGGTTTTAAATATAGGGATAAAAAAATGCGTAGGGGTCCCCCTATATTTAAAACCAGCACCGGACCCAAACCGACCGGGATGTAATGCCACAGCCAGGAGACTCTATCACCGGGTCTCTGGCCAGTCAGGCCAAGCCAGGGATCTCAGGGGAGGTGGTGACCCTACCAAGAAGGGGATCCCCCTCTCCCGAAACCCCTGAAGGGGCTCTTCCCCGCACCCCTGAAGCGGTGGGTACAGTGGTAATAATGTGTTAGATAGTTCCATGCTATTGTATTTTACAGTGGAACTACAGGTTCCAGCATGCCTGCCCTTTGGCATTTGTGGAACTACAAGTGCCAGCAGGCGGCCGGCACCCATATCCCCACTGTAAAATAAATAGTAAAAAAAACAGTACACACACACCGTATATAGTACAGCTTTATTACATACCTACCTATCCCATTCACACATACTTAACCTACTGCCAGCAAGTTGGTCTACTTCTCCCATGTAGAATCCAATGGCTGTACCTAGAAGAAAGATCTGATACTCACCTACATCCTCGCACTGCTCTCCATAGCATCCCGGTACTTGGCAACATAACAAACCGAGTGTCCCGAAGCCAAACGGACAAGTATTGGTATGTTTTGTCACACATACCAATACTTTGTGAATGCCAGCTGACGGGCCACTTCGGACACTCCCACAGCCTGCCAGACAATCAGAGGCTGCTTTACATATAGCAGCCGCTCATTGGTTAGTTACACGTGGGTCCCAGCCAATGAACAGCTACTATATGTACGGAGATGCTGGGCTCTCACCGAATAGTGGAGATGCCATGCACATGCATGCGGCATCTGTTCACCCACTGCTCTGCAGAGCAGCAGTGAGATTTATTTCTCCCAACTTCCCCCCACCGCGGGACACTGTGGCCGCGAGAGGGACCGCGGGACAGTACCTGTATTGCGGGACAGTTGGGAGGCATGCATACATATATATATATATATATATATATATATAGTTATATACACACACACATGGTGGTAAATAGGGAGGTTACAAGAGCTTGAGGCACACTTCAGGGGACTGAAGCGGGTGTGGTATGATATGTTGACATTAATCTCTGTTGGCCTAGTGGTCACTTACCTGCTCCTGACAGCTGCAGCAGCTCCGGCACGGCTTTCAGGTCCCAGGAGTCATGACCTCTGCTGCTCCAGCCCTGTCATGAGTAGGGGCGCTGAGAGCTGCGCTGGGCTTGGGTAAGAAGGGAACGTGGCCCAATCGTGGGAGGCATTGTCACTTATATCCTTTCACAAGGTTGAAGGTAGGAGTCAGCTATGCCCTCAGTGGAACTAAACACACTCACAGCACAGGCCACACCCTTATGTATACCACACCTACACCACACTGGTCACGACCCCACATCACCAGTCACACTACTGCGGCACTTGTCACACCCCCTGCAGCAGCACACAATAGGCCCGTCATATCAGCTCCAGACCAATGTGGTATGAGACCCCTGGCCGGAGGGACCCCCAGCCAAATGGCAGTGATGGTTAATCAGTATGTATGAACAACCATCATCTCCAGATACAGTACATCTGCAGATCAGTCGATCTGCAGATATTTCTTTCAGGTGTGTACCCAGCTTTAGACATTTTCTTCTCTCACCTCTGTAGTAACACATTCCCTTCCCTCACTATTCAAATACGGGAGCCACACCAACTGCCAACGATGTATGGCAGCACTTGGGATGACAGTTGGTGTTTGAATATTGAATTCTGCTGCAGCCATGATGATACAGTCAGCCAGGACACTGCACAGGGGGAGGAAACATTTTAGCCCTTATCACCCCTTTAGGAGTTGAATTTAGAAAAATCCCTTCTTAGTGGGAACCTACATCATGTAAGGAATATTCTCCACAATTTTCATGTTCTAGGTCCAGGAGTTTGGACTGGGCGTTGATGAGTCAGTGAATCAGTCAGTCAGGACATTTGATTTTATATATATAGATAATTGAGCACCATTGGTTTTACAGACATGCTGGATGCAGAATAAATATGACAGTTCTTTTAAATACTACCATAATCTTTCTTTGTGTCCTGGGTACTGTCCTTATCTCTCTGCTATTGTGTGATATAACAAGAGAGTTTCTCAGATGAGAAAGCTGACAAAGAACCAGGTACTTCCAAGTTGTATGCACAACAACCACTACTTGCTCACTACACCATGGTACCACATATATGTTAACCTCAATTCAGGTTGATATCATGGGCAACATAAACATATGCATAGTTTTCTTTTTATTCTAATGAAAGTCTCTGGGTGTATCATACAGTGGGGGAGAATTATCAAACCTTGAAGAGAGATAAAGTAAAGAAGTTGCCCATACCAGCCAATCAGTTAGAAGCTTACTCTTTGCTATGAGCTTCTTCACTTAATCTCTCTTCAAGATTAGATAAATCTCCCCCAGAGAGAGATATAGTGGAACACAAACAGGATACACTTTTAAGCCTCCTGAACAAGGTGGAAACTTGCTTTCTCAATGGTGGTGTGTGTGTGGCTTGAGGTGCCTTCATAGAGTCGCTGTGCATGTGTGCACTTGGCAAGGCAATGTAATTAAAAACCTTCACAGTGACAGACCAGAATCACGGATGACACACATCTCCTCGCCCCAACACTCCCTTGAGTTGTACAATCCCATGAGAGTAAAATGAGCAGTTAAACAATAATTAATTTGGAAAGTTGATTTAATAAGAGGGTTTCAACCCAAGTTGGCAGGGCTCAAGTCTGTACAGGTCATACGCAAGTAGGGCACACAAAGCAGGCACAGGCATATGTCAATATCTGAACAAATTTGTGCATTTTGAGGGTGTGACCTTATTTATCAAATAGCACAGGAGACATACAATCCAATAATATATCAGATGATTAAAGCAACAAATAAACTATATAATTAGCTGGAGCAGGTCAGGTATAATAATTACACTTTTATTGCATAATACATTGAGTACAATAAGTAACAACAACAAACACACAGACAAACAATTCATTGTGGGAAAACACAATAGTAAAACAAATGGGTCCATAATAGACTGTGAGTTGCAGAATCCAGTGCTATTTAGGCAATTTAGGGCCTGATTCAGATTTGACAATAGAATAAGATATACCAAGTAATTGGACAAACCAAGTTGCAAAGCAAAGGGGTGCAAATACATAAAAAAATATTTGTATGCAGGGTAAATACTGGCTGCTTTTTTGTATGTAGCCCACAAATGCTGGGCAGCTTTATTCTTACACTGCAATTTAGATGTCAGTTTGGACAAACAGACGGTGTAATGATTAGCATTCCTGCCTCACAGTACTGAGGTTGTGGGTTCTATTCCCATCATGGCCCTAACTGTGTGGAGTTTGTATATTATTATTATTATCATTTATTTATATGGCGCCACAAGCGTTCCACAGTGCCTTACAAAGTACATAACCAAATAAGTAACCAGCGACTTATAATACAATACAAGACAGGACACGGACATGGATAATAAACATAGCTATATTAGCAACCTCTACACCCACATAAGCAGCCAATTGTTAGTTGCCCTAGTGGGGAGTAAGAGACAAATAAAAATACAGTCGGGAGAAGCACATGAGGGTAGAGGGCCCTGCTCGAGAGAACTTACAGTCTAAAAGGGAGGAGAAGACAAGATGGGTAGGCAGGGAGGAAGGAAGATGTAGCTGCAAGTTAGGAAGAGAGATGGAAGGCTTTATTTTCTCCCTGTGCTTGCATGGGTTTCCTCCGGGTACTCCGGTTTCCTCCCACACTCCAAAAATATACTTGTAGGTTAATTGGCTCCCAGCAAAATTAACCCTAGTGTGTATGTGTGTACGTGTACATGTGTAAGGGAACATAGGGCCTATAAATATGATATATGCACGCAGGCAGCTGTACAATGCAATCCTTCAATCATGCAAATGCAGCAGGAGGTGTATGACACCCCCTGCTGCATTTGCGAACTCAGTACTGCGACAGAGGTCACAGTGCCGGGATCACCATCGCGACCATCGGTGGTTGCGATTGTGGACACACCCTGTTACCTGGCACGCCAACTGACCCTGCCCCCATACCGCCCCTTAAATGCCTCTGCCTGTCAATCAGGCAAAGGCATTCAAGGACTAGCGTGTTAGCAGGGCCCATTCTGCACACTCGCAGAATGGGTCCTGCGCATGCTCAGATTCCCGATCATCCTGACAGATTGTAAACTCCACTGGGGCAGGGATTGATGTGACTGGCCAAATATTCTCTGTAATGCGCTGTGGAATATGTGTGTGCTATATAAATAAATGATAAAATCTAAGGCCCTCATTCAGACCCACTCGCGAGCGGCTGTCCGCTCGCAAGTGGGTCGATGGTCCCCACTGCGCGTGCGCACGACGGAGGGAGCTCCGTCGTGCGCATGCGCGAGACCCGACGAGCGAAGGATTTTCCTTCGCTCGGAGTGTCTCATCGGAGTGTCTGTCGATGGTGACTGATAGCACGCCCCCTTTGGTGGGCGTGCCAGGGGCGTGCCTGCCAGACGGAGGCGTTCCCAAGGGAACGCCTACCATCTGAAGCCGGCCCCTCTGACATCACTAGTGATGTCAGTGGGAGTGATTTTGGCTCTGATAGAGCCAAAATCACTCCTGGCCTTGCGGTTGAAAAACCCAACCGCAGGCTTTTGCTCGCAGTTTCGATGGTCGCGATGGTCAAGACCATCGCGACCATCATTTTGCACGCTCGTATATGCTGTGGGTGGTGACCCACAGCTATACGAGCGTCCAGGAGGACGCTCCATATTAATGGAGGTGGGCCCTGATTCAGAGCGAGCGCTCTGGTCAGAGCGTCCGGCTCTGAATCAGGGCATAAATCTCTCTGCATATTTTAAATCTGCCCCACCTGCAGGGCAGCATGGCAGCATGGTTTTACCAAGATGCACAGTTACTTGCTCTTTCTTAATCTATTCCCAAATCTGAATCGGGCCCTTAAGATGAATACACACTAGACAAAAATTTGGACGATTTTCGATGGATTGGAACGACACACCATTCAAATCGAGCAGTGTGTGCACTCTATATCGGGTGGTGCGGGCTGCCATGGGGTTATCAGCCGCATCATTAGGTCGGCCCTACAGATGCACCCAGCTAGTTTGTTGCCATGTGTGGCATGAGATGCGCCATGCATCTCACACCACATACTACGCCTTGAGTTGTGCCACACAGAATGTTTTGTAACAGAACGTAGCGTAGCACTGGAAAAAAGTCATAAAGTGTAATACAACTTTTTGCCCACCAGGTCTCACTTTTGATAAAGTACACAGCGCATGCATCAGATTTCCAATGCATTCTCTGACAGAAGTAGTGATTCGGTACACTATAGTACAGCATTTTCCTCATAGAATCAGAGCTGTAGAAGAATGTCTAATAAAATTTTAAAACATTACATTAAGTGTGTGAGTCCTGTACTTTTTTATAAAATATTTCACAAGCACGCACAGCTCTGTATTACACACTGACTGTGCGTTTGAAGCTGCACAGTTACGTCAATGTCAGCACTGTCATTGCTGTCCCAGACTATAGCGATTTCATGATTTTAGGAACTATTAGCAGGCTCTGTTGAAAGAGAAGTCTCTATATTACAAACTGACTGTGCATTTTAATCCACAGGCTTGCGTCAATGTCTGCACTGTCGGCGCTGTCCCGCTGTCATGACTTTAGAAACTAGCAGTGAACTGTTTGAAAGTGGGGTTTTAATCCTCACACTTGCAGCACTGTTGGCACGTCAGCACTGTGGTGGCTGCCAGCTCTGGGGGTTGCAATGGAATCTCTGGCACATGCCCAGTGGAGCCGCTCCATACACCAGTCATGCTATGCTGTGGTGTATGGAGGCACATAGTAGACATTGCCTGCTGTAATTAGCAGACGTCACATCACATACACGACAGGTGCAGTTCTTGATATGGCTGGTGTGTGGGCTAGAGGTGGAGAGTGCAGTGAGGGAAGGGCTGGAGGGGGAGCACGGGATGGCGCTGGGTGCCAAGATACCTACAGAGTATGGGGGGGATGGTAAACACAGTGACGTACACTGTAATCATGAATTTTATTTCTGTGGTGGGTGAAGTACATAGCTAGCCCTGAAGTTACAAGTTACGTATCCTACACATGGGAGAAGCACTGTGGGGAGGGTGGGATAAGGTAAAACAATTTACCTACAGTATTGTTATTTAAATAAAAAACTGTTTGCATCCCTTTTACAGCAATGTACATTACTATACTACAGTATATGAATCAGCATTTTAGACTTGTGATGCACTAATGTGAACTTATTTGCTGCTAATGTACATATCGGTTATATTATCATTTACCACAGCTTTTTATTTATTTTTTTATCTTCATTTCAGGATTAAAACGAAATCACTTGGTGGTGTGTGAGATTATACAGGTACAGTATCTGTGTTGACCAAAAAGATGCACTCCCAGCATTGCAGTTTAGTATTGCTATCAAAGCCTACTAAAGTCAATACATTGTCCATAATTTCATTCCACCTGGCATTTCTATGCGACTTTATGCCACTGTACCGTGAGCACTGAGCACTGTGTGCTCAAGAAAGTGGTGTACGGCACTCCATACAGTACGCCATGTAGCGCCCTGCTAGTCACGCTATGCTGTGGCGTATGGAGTCTCATAGTACTGCACATGCCCAGTGGAGCTGATCGGGAGTGACACAGGACACTAGGGCAGACCTTGAGCTGACTGCTTATATGGCTAACAAAGCATCCTTTATTATGGTATTGAAAGGCTCTTGTTTGCTTATGGGCAAGGAACCTGATGCACTGTGTGTGACTCCCGACCGGCTCAACTGGGCATGCACCACAACATAGTGCGACTAGCAGGGTGCTACATGGCGTATGGAGCGGCTCCACTGGGCATGTGCCAGAGATCCCATGGGCAACCCCCAGAGCTGGCAGCCACCACAGCGCCGATGTGCTGACAGTACCGCAAGTGTGCGGATTAAAATGCAGAGTCAGTTTGTAATACAGAGATCCCACTTTTAAACAGACACCACTACTAGTTTCTAAAGTCATGAAATCACTATAGTGTCTAAGTCTGGGACAGTGCCGACATTGATGCAAGTATGCAGCTTCAAATGCACAGTCAGTTTGTAATATAGATACCACACTTTTAAACAGAGTCCACTTCTAGTTTCTAAAGTCATGAAATCACTATAGTCTGGGATGCAGTGTGTGACTCCTGACCCATTGGGTATGCGCAGTACTATGAGACTCTAAATGCCATAGCATGACAAGAAGAGTGCTACATGGGTACTGTATTGGAGCACCATACACCACTTTCTTGAGCACACAGTGCATCAGCAGTACAGTGACATAATAATGCCAGGTGGTGGGAAGTTGTGGATAATGTATTGAGTTCAGTAAGGGTTGGATAACACTACTGAACTTCAATAGCTTGGTCTTTACGCAATGCTGAGAGTGCATCTTTTTGATCAACACAGATATCTGTTTAAATGACAGAACTCACACACCACCAAGTGATTTCTTTTTAATCCTGTAGCGAAGATTTCCAGGTCTCTAACCCCCGTGTCAAGCAATGTAGCAAGGCAATCACCTAACCTCTAGCCCACACGCCAGCCATATCAAGAGCTGCACCTGTCGTGTATGTGACGTGACGTCTGCGAATTACAGCAGGCAATGTGTACAATGTCAATAGTGGGCTCATCCTTGTCCACTCCACCCACCCGCTGCTGTTTTTAATAATAAAATAATGTGTTTTCCTTACAAAATATTATACTAGTACATACAGTATATACACAGCACCCCACCATTAGAGAATAATTCATCCCATCTCACTGAAAGCTGTGCGTGCGTCTCATTAATATATAGTATCGGTTATACCGTCATAAGAATACGGCAATTACACTACTGTACAGCTATGTACGGGTACTGATTTGCATCCCGTTCAGAGCTTATGTGATATTAAAAAGATTGGTTGTGCGAACATGCAATTTGCAAATACACTGCATGAATGTGATATCCATCCAATTTAACAGTATGGTATTCAGTACAACTTACATCAGTGGAGCACTCACCACCCAGCAGTTAAGCGCTGTATTACATGCCGTAGCAAATCTTTCATTGAGGAATACCACGGTACGCCAAAGTCCAGCCATCACATAACGTTCCATGGCGCGACACAGAACCCTAAAAGGGGTGCTATGAGCAACAAAGTATCTGGGCCCATCTGTACATGCAGCTCACAATGCGGCTGACGACCCCATGCAGCGGGATGCGGCAGGGCCCGACATATCGGGTGGTCAGACACCGGATTGTCTAATGTGTACCAGCTGCCCGATATGTCGAATCATCAGTGGGGGCCCATCGGTTCACTGAGGGCCTGATTCAGAGCCGCTCGTAAGCGACCGCTCGTTCGCTCTGAGCGATGTTTGCACATCTGCGCATGCGTATGGGTTTTAGTACGCATGCGTGAATCAGTCAGTGCGTCTGAAAATCGAGCGCTTGCAAAATAGCGAATGCCTGCTAATTTGAGTGACAGGATGAGGCGTTTGTGGGTGGTAACAGAGGAAGGTGCTTGAAAACGGGGAGTGGAGATCCGAACGCAGGCATGCCAAACGGTCAAAACGGGCGTTTTAAGGGTGTGCATAATTAACAAAGCAGCGTCATCGACCACGTCACTTGGTTGTTTCTTAGCCTGAACTGTTTGCATGATTGCGGTAGGAAAATCCAACCACAAGCACTGCGAGCAGTTCAGACGCCTTTCGATGTACTCGATTAATCTAATAAATAGCAGAGATGACGTATGATGCGAGCGGCCAGGGGGCATTTTTTACAAAAAAACGTCCGCATGTTTTGTTCGCCTGTTCAGACATAGAGGCGTCAACAGACGGCAATGAGCGAACGGTCAATTTAAATAACCAGCCCCTTTTTCGGGACGAGCGAGCGCAAATAGCGTCCGGCTCTGAATCAGGCCCTGAGTACACACATCTTTTAGTGTGTAGCCAGTTTAAGACTGTAGTTTTAAAGCGGCAATGATTCAAAAGGTAAAACCTCCCAGTTTTTCTTTGCAATTCTTGTCACTTTTAAGATAAATTGCAGGAATTGCGCCGCTTCCTGCAAATCACTATTACAGACGGGCCATGGTACAGGATCTCAGCTACACAGTCTTCAACTATAGGCTGAGTTGATCTCTTTTTGGGTATATCATTTTACTCCTTTCCTAGTTTGAAAGTAGATGTACTTTTGCGATTGTCTATAAAAAGACATGTATTACTTTATATCAAACAATGAGAAAATAACAATTACATTTAACTTGTTGGCAGTGGCGTCACAAGGGGGGTGCGGGCCGCACACAGGTGTCACCCGCCGAGGGGTTACACCAAAGTGCAGAGTCCCGATCAGTGACATGAGCCGGGTGCAGCCCTCCCCTCCAGCACCACACAGATAGACGAAAAAGGGGTTTGGGTGCGTGGCCCCGCCCCCAGTCATGAGCCCACGCCCACTTTTCATGAGCCCACACCCCCTTTTACTGACACGCATTACGATGCCACGTGCACTGCCATACTGCCCAACCCTACCTGCCCCGGGTGCATCAGCAGGTAGGGACACCACTGCCTGTTGGGTTAGGTCATATTAATTCTTCTTTTTGACTCTTAAAGAACATTAAACTAAAATCTATCACATATTGCCCTATGATTGGTGAAATAAACCTAATGAAAAGCAGCCTACATAATTATAATTAAAAATATTAGCACTGAGTCACACATTTGCACATGGCTAGAGATTTACGCACATTTCACATGGGCAAAGCTCTACCCATCTGCTCCATTTTTTTTAATGGTTGATCTCTAGCACACAACTCACTTCACCTTTCTTTGTGGCACAGTTCTTACCTGGTTCCCTCCCTACCTGTCAAGTGACTTCTGCAGTTTCTCTTCTCTGCTGTGCCCTCCCCTCTACCCCCACTAACCATAGAGTTCTACAAGCCTCTATACTTGTCCAACTGCTTTCCTTACTGTACACCTCTTCTAATTCTCTCTTCAGCTTCTAATTCTCTCTTCAGCCTCCAGTACTACAGTTATGCTGGCTACAGCCAAAGCTGCCTCTCCATTTCTAACCTCTTGCTTCGTCTCTTCTCTTGTGTGGCAATATGTGTGTCCCAATGGTACCTAAAGCTTAACATGTTCCCAACAGAGCTCATCATCTTCGCCTCTCCCTTAAAATCCACCACACTGTAAACACCACCACAATTTTCTCTGTTTCCCAACCCTTTTGGCTTGGGTTTAGAGGTGTATTAATGCCCGAGGGGGCTTGTGTGCAGTGGGCCAGTTCCTCTGAGCAGCGGGACCCCAAGTCTCATATCTTACCTTTCCCTGGCATGCGGGTCGCTTCTCCTCTGCAGCGCCATCTTCCCAGTAATATATTTGGCAAGATGACACATGCGCACAAGAGAGCAAAGGCCCAAATCTATTCGGTCACTGTGCAGCACCATCTTCCTGAAGATGTCACTGGGAAGATGGCATGGTGGAGGAGGAGGGACTAGCTTGCAGGTAGAAGGTAAATATAATCTGGGCACATGGTGTGCAGTGCGAGGTCCTTCTTGCCCCAGGGGCCCATGTGCACCACACGCCCTGCAGCCATTATTAATACCTATATGCTTGGGGTCATATTTACTCCGCTCTTTGCTTTCCACCTCACCTCTAGTCACTCTTATAGTAGTCCTGTCACTTTCACCTATGAAATATTTGTGGAATTTACCTTTTAATATCCCAAAATGCAACCAGAAGTATCTATTCTCTCATGATCTCCTGCCTCATCTACTGCCACATTCTCCTATCTTGAATTCTTCATCAGACATCTGTCACTTCTTTAATATGTCCAACTCTAAAGCCATCACACCACTAAACAATTCCTTACAATAGCCCTACAAGTTCTTAGGGAATCCATTTCAAATTGATCATTTTCGCCTACAAGGCACTCATCACCACTACCCTTTCTAACATCTCAAATCTAATTTTCAAATACAGTTCCTTTAGATGTATTTAAATCAGCCTCTGCTATGGGCCTTTCTTCCTCCCTAGTAACCACCCCTCAACCCTGCATACATGGCTCTATCCATATACCAAATTCTCTATGACTCCTGATAAGACACCCTCTCTATACCAGGGGTGGCCAAATTCGGTCCTCGAGAGCTACCAACAGTTCACGTTTTCCAGATCTCCTCACAGAATCACAAGTGAAATTAGCTCCACCTGTGGATCTTCCAAAATGGGTCAGTGAGTAATGCAGCGGTTTTCAACCGCTGTGCCGCAGCACACCGGTGTGCCGTGGGCAGTTGTTTAGTGTGCCGCGCCGCCGTTGGAGTCTGCTGTCAGAGCCGCCGATCAGATTACTGCAGTACAGTCATTGCGGCCCAGGCAGCGCTGCCGCTGAGCTCTTCTGGGAAGCTCAGGCACTCCCGGGCCGTGACTCTGTAGGCGCGGCGGCGTGACATCACAGGTCACGCCTGCCCGCTCAGCCAGCCAGTCATCCCGCCTGATTCACCTAGCCCTCCCTCCCGCTCCACCTGTCCTCTCCGCCTGTCCTCTAGTGTGCTTACCGGCCCGCTCCACCCGACGGCTGCACTCTGCTGCACTGACAGCTCTGCACAGCCTGGTAGGTGCCAATAAATCTTTATTTATTTTTAACATGGGAGCAATGTGGGTTTTTTTCTGTAGGGGTCAGCCAGTGTTGTTGATTTTTTTTGTGTGGAGAGCATTGTGGTTTATTCTGTGTGGCCAGCCAATGTAATTGTTTTTTCTGTGGGGGCCAATGTATTGTTTTTTTTTCTGTGGGGGGCAATGTAGTGTGTTATTATTCTGGGACCAATGTATGTGTGTTTATTCCTGCGGAGGCCATTGTATGTGTGTTTTATTCTTGCAGAGGCCAATGTATGTGTGTTTTATTCCTGTGGGGGCCAATGTATTGTTTTTTTTTCTGTGGGGGGCAATGTAGTGTGTTATTATTCTGGGACCAATGTATGTGTGTTTATTCCTGCGGAGGCCATTGTATGTGTGTTTTATTCTTGCAGAGGCCAATGTATGTGTGTTTTATTCCTGTGGAGGCCAATGTATGTGTGTTTTATTCCTGCGGAGGCCAATGTATGTGTGTTTTATTCCTGCGGAGGCCAATGTATGTGTGTTTTATTCCTGCGGAAGCTAATGTATGTGTGTTTATTCCTGCAGAGGCCAATGTATGTGTGTTTTATTCCTGCAGAGGCCAATGTATGTGTGTTTAATTCCTGCGGAGGCCAATGTATGTGTGTTTTATTCCTGCGGAGGCCAATGTATGTGTGTTTTATTCTTGTGGATGCCCATGTATGTGTGTTTCATTCCTGCAGAGGCCAATGTATGTGTGTTTTATTCCTGCGGAAGCCAGTGTATGTGTGTTTTATTCCCGCGGAGGCCATTGTAGTGTGTTTTATTCCTGCGGAGGCCATTGTAGTGTGTTTTATTCCTGCAGAGACCATTGTAGTGTGTTTTATTCCTGCGGACTCCAATGTATGTGTGTTTTATTCCTGCGGAAGCCAGTGTTTGTGTGTATTATTCCTGCGGAGGCCAATGTATGTGTGTTTTATTCCTGTGGAGGCCAATGTATGTGTGTTTTATTCCTGCGGACTCCAATGTATATGTGTTTTATTCCTGTGGAAGCCAGTGTTTGTGTGTATTATTCCTGCGGAGGCCAATGTATGTGTGTATTATTCCTGCGGAGGCCAATGTATGTGTGTTTTATTCCTGCGGAGGCCAATGTATGTGTGTTTTTTCATCTGTCTCGCACCCAGCATTGCCGGATGGTGTGCCTTGGCAATTTTAAAATCTTGAGCTGTGTGCCTCAAGTTGAAAAAGGTTGAAAATCACTGGAGTAATGACTACACTTGTGCACCTGCTGGGTGACCTGGAAAACGTGAACTGTTGGTAGCTCTCGAGGACCGAGTTTGGCCACCCCTGCTCTATACACTTTCTGATGATCCATCACATGCTACCTTTCTCCCACCCACATTACTCTCACTCTTGATGCTGTTCCAATCTACACTATGAGGCACACTCACTCGGACTGTTTACTTCGCTGTCCAGCACTGCAAAGCACTGTGGTGCCTTGCAACTCAATGACAATAGTTGTAATTAAAAACATTTAGCATTGTATTCTCTAACACACAGCAAAAAGGAATTGAGGAGAAGCTTGAGTTTTTCAACCATTTCAGAGCATGGAATTTCTAATCATCATTGGGCCTGATTCAGACCCACTCGCGAGCGGCTGTCCGCTCGCAAGTGGGTCGATGGTCTGCACTGAGCATGCGCACGACGGAGGGAGCTCCGTCGTGCGCATGCGCCAGACACGACGAGCGAAGGACTTTCCTTCGCTCGTTGTGTCCGATCAAAGGGGGCGTGCTGTCAATGTTGATTGACAGCACGTCCCCTTTGGTGGGCGTGCCGGGGGCGTGCCTCCCTGACGGGGGCGTTCCCACGGGAACGCCTCCCGTCAGAAGCCGGCCCACTGACATCACTAGTGATGTCAGTGGGAGTGATTTTGGCTCTGATAGAGCCAAAATCACTCCGGAGCTTGCGGTTGAAAACCTCAACCGCAGGCTCCGGCTCGCAATTTCGATGGTCGCGATGGTCAAGACCATCGCGGCCATCAAAATGCACGCTCGTATAGCCTGTGGGTGGTGACCCACAGCTATACGAGCGTCCGGGAGGACGCTCTATGAAAATGGAGCCCGGCCCTCATGCAGAGCGTGCGCTCTGCTCAGAGCGTACGGCTCTGAATGAGGGCCATAGTTTGTAGTGGCAATCCTTGAAAACCTTTCAAAATTTAATTTTATGGAAGAAGGCAGCACACTATCATGTCTTCAAGCTACATCATCAAACATTTTGATGTTTGTTTCACAGCCCTCAGATCTTGTATATTGTATTTAAATCTTTATGCCCCCTTACCCTAACATTACTCTTATTCAGCATTGATACATGCTGCTTGTCATGTTTGTGTTTGTTTGTGAACCCGGATTTGAGTCCCTGGCTGGATTTGGATCTGAGGTGAGCAGTTGAAAGCTGGTGGGTCTAATGTAGTTTCTGCTCATGGACTGTAGTAAGAATGGTGGAATGTATTGAGAGTGCACTTTGTGTAATTGGTAGCCAAGATCTGGCTGCTGGTACTAGTGAAACAGAGTGGAACCAGAGTGGAGATACTTGATGCACACATGTACAGGTAAACAAGATGAAAGAGAGCTTTGGTAACTTCAACCAGGCTCGAACCAGATGGGAACTGGATTAAGTGGAACTCGGAGTAGCTTTGGATAGGTCTGGGACCGGAATACAGTGAACTGGACTGGAGCCGGAATACTGAATAACCGGAATGGGATTGGAATACTTTAGAACTGGCATGGGGCCAGAATACTCTAGAAGCGGAATGGGACCAAAATGCTGTAGAACTGGAGTGGGACTGGATACTGGAGTCACTGGAATGGAACAAGAATACCGGAATCACCGGAATGGGATCGGATTGTTGGAGCACAGGAATGGGAGCGGATTGTTGGAACACTGGAATGGGACCGGATTGCTTGAACACCGGAATGGGACCGGCTTATTGGAACACCGGAATGGGACTGGAGTGCTGCAACACCAGATTGGGACCAGATTACTGGAACACTGGAATGGACCAGATTGCTTGAGCCAGTAGTACAGCAAGATGATAAAATGCACTTAGAGTCTCTGGACAATGATAAGAATCTGCAGGAGCTCACTGGAAACCACACAACTAGACTGTGAGCAACATTGCACTTGCAAGTGCTGTGTGCAGGGAGAATCCTTCTATACCCTTGGCTTGTCAGGGATTGCTGCATGCATCATGTGACTGCATACTAGCCTCCTATTCTGGTCACCTGATCCAGACTGTCATGGTGGCACCCAGCAGTCCCAGCACTGACGGGAATGCTGCACATGGAAGTCGGGGAGACTGCAGGAGGTAAGATGAAGCTGCAGCATATAGTGCAGTTTATGACACTGCTATCCATAGAGGGGAGACTAACTCTGGCCATAAGAACTGCCCCAGGAGTATGAAGGTTTCAGCAGGGTCTTTGACAAATGGCAGAGACAATACAACCCATAGAGAATGAGACTATCCAATTGACATACTGTATGGCACAATATGGGCAGGAAATACCCACTTTCTGATATTGTGGCAAGAGCCATCACATATATACAGGAGAACTTATCATGAAGTCCAGGTTGGTTATTTTTTCGTGGCAAAGAAAGATGGTCACTAAGTCCCGGAATATTGGAGGCTCCGCATAATAACCATTTAAAATCTGTCCCCCCCTCCCACCGATCTCTGGCCTCCTTAAAAGGCTCAGGCTTAACCAAACCAACGGCCTATAACCAGATTACTGTCTGGGAGGGAGACAAATGGAAGACAGCATTCATCGAAAGATGGGCACTGCGAATATTGGATCATGACTTTCAACCTATGCCCCAGCCCTCTAATAATCATATATTCATTCCCTTTTTCTGGACCAACTGGAGATATTAGTCCTCACCTACCTGGATAATATAATAATTTTCTCCATCATACAGTACTTGAGAAACATCACGGCATTGCAAAGACTACTGGATAGTCAACATGAAGCCAAGAAGGAAAAGGGTTCCGTCAGTCAGTCCAGAGTGAGCTTTCTTCATCACATAATTTCAGCACAGGGCATGAAAACAGAACTGGTGAAACTCTCAACTGTGCTATATTGGCCGGTGTCCAGAGGGTTCAAGGCAAATTTGTGGGGTTTAACAACTTCAGACACTGTATCTGGAATTTCTCAAGAATTGCTAGCCCTAACAGTAATTATCTTGACTAAACAGGGCTTTAGACACTATGAAATGTCTTTTTACCTCTCCCCATGCAACATTGCCTTGAAGATGGCCTCATTCATGTTGGGACCTAAACACATTTATCTTTCATATCATTGGTAGAGTACAAACTATACCTAGCACCTTCTATGCAAACCCACCCAGTGTTTAATATTACACTTTGTTTGTTTCCAAGACAAAAGATGGCCCTCTCCTCCAACAGTAGAGGTTGAAGGTAAACAAGTGCACATCATCCAGTCAATTATTGCAGATCACTCGCAGATCTGTGAGCAGCGTACAGTACCTGGTATACTGATAGGCTTTGGATGGTTGACTGATGTCCACACACCTTTTCTTTTCACCAAATTCTTCATGTTACATCTTGCCAGACTAGAGGGTCACATTGGTAGTCTGTCGCTAAAGGGAAGGGCACTGTGAGGATCCACTATAATATTAGCTACAGACAACAGAAAGACAGTTGATAGACAAATAGATAGACAGATATTCATTAGGTAGATAGATAGATGAATAGATAGATAGATAGATAGATAGATAGATAGATAGATAGCTTGTAAAAGTAACATTATGTGAATATTAGCATGGTGACATATACAGGGCATTAAATAAAAGTCATCAGAAAGTTTATATAGGATTTAACTAATATGAGACTACTGTACAATAAGAGTTTCATAACACTAATCATTATGTTGACCATGATTGAGAAGTGGAAGCGAATTGCAAACCTTAAGGTTCCTGCATCTCTGCGTCCTAATTTGTAGAACCGATTCATGAAAACAAAATTATCCCCAAATTTGAAATTGATCTTTCAGCCTTTGTTATCTTACCATTATTACTTACCAGTAAAAAGTTGAAATTGTCCTTTAATAAAGATTTTTTTAGTATTCTTAAAAAAAAGAAGATAATATTGTACAATTTTTATCTTTTTTAATAATCTAATTTTGCTTCATTTGAAAAAAAATAAGTGCCAGTTTGTGGGTTATATACTTTTATATCCTTTATAACTAGAGAATTATCCGCTTGATCTGCTTAGGATTAAATGTTTGCAGGTCATTCAGTGAAGTTCAATTCTATTAATCCATACGGAGGAAAATCATATAACCAGATTTGCACATCTTAGATAACAACTAAACAATGGGGCATAACTCTATTAAAATGAAATTTGGATAAACCGCCACGTGCTGACATTTCTCATAATTAGACTGTGAAAACACAAGTGCTTTTCTTGATTACTTTTCATGCTGTTTTGAAAACTTAGTACAGAAATGAAACATCGATGAGCACAGGGC
The DNA here is from genome assembly GCA_031769625.1 of Taudactylus pleione. Lineage (NCBI taxonomy): Eukaryota > Metazoa > Chordata > Amphibia > Anura > Myobatrachidae > Taudactylus > Taudactylus pleione. The sequence continues at coordinate 6,639,161 of JAUIMM010000033.1, read as the reverse complement.
CCGTTTCAGGGGTGGACGCAGCACCGATGTATGCGCAAGTGTCCGATGTTTTTCTACTGTACATGCATCCGAGTTGCTATTACTGAGTCACCACTCGGGGTCGCAGAACAAATTTAAACATAGAGAGAGAGAGTTTCAGAGGGCATAGTAACAGGAGGGTGGCTAGCTAGTCTCGGGCGTGTTGCTGCTAGCGACTGCATCTTTTTTAGCCAACGCACTAGTAACAGCGGCCATGTTTTCCGGTAGACTTTCTGCGCAACCATAGGGCTGCTCTAATGTAAGATGTGTGTGTGATGGTGCAATGTTTTAGGCAAAGCAGTGGGTTAGCGAAGCAGCTGATGGGCATCACTGTAGGAATCCCATTGGCTGCGGCATTTACATAAAGACGCAGTCGCATTGCATAAAAGGATGCAGCCTTTGTGGCTGCATTAGTGTCCACCTCCTAATCAGGTCCTCAATGTAGATACTACACATTTGTCTGCAGTGCAGAACAAACTTGTGTAGTTTGTTGCTTACTGTGCGTAGTTGGTTATCAGCCTGGTTGCCGCTGTCAATCTGGACTTGTGGCCGCTTTGCGTTTCACCCAGGATCAGGTCCAAAGACAACAACATATCACAATATAAGTAGAAAGAAAATGTGAACCCAAAATTATAGTGGAAGTAAAATACAGTATTCCTGCTGTTTATCAATGTAAGAAATATCAATAACATAGGGAGGAGGGGTTGGATACACAATCCCGGCACACACAATGCCGGCGGTCAGAATCTCGGTAGTGTAATCCCCATGGTGGAAAACCTGATGCATGCAGGTAAGTATCCTAACCCTTTCCCTAACCCTACCCCTAACCCACAATTCCAGCAGCCTAACCCTCCCCTCCCGCAACCTAACCCTAACTCTCCCCTCCCACAGCCTAACCCTAACCCTCCCTCTCCTGCAGCCTAACCCTAACCCTCCCCTCCTGCAGCCTAACCATAACTGTCCCCACCCGTAGCCTGACCCTCCTCTTCTGCAGCCTAACCCTAGCCCTCCCCTCCTGCAGCCTAACCCTAACCATCCCCTCCCGCAGTCTAACCCTAACAGTCCCTGCTCCAAAGCATGACCCTAACCCTCCCCTCCTGCAGTCTAACTCTAACCCTCCCCTTCCACAGCCTAACCCTCCCTTCCCGCAGTCTAACCCGAACAGTCCCCACCCCACAGCATGACCCTAACCCTTCCCTCCAGCTTCCTAATCCTAACCTTCCTTCTAGTGCCTAACCCCCTAACCCTAAAGCTAATACTAAGTATTGGGATCACAGCCATCAGGATTCTTGAGCTGGAATTCTGACTGCTGTCGGGAATCTAGCGACAATATTTTGACTGCCGGCATTGTGTGCACTGGGATGCCGACTACATCCCAGTGAGAAGTAAGGAAGGGGGGAAAGGGTATTGAGTTGAGCCCAACAAATCTAAGAAAAACACACCTGTACCTTTAAATACAAGGACAAAGTAAAACTAAGAAACAAGCAAAAAGTGCAGAAAGAAGAAAGAATATCAAATCTTAAACTAGAAATGCAACAAAAACAAAATAAAAAATAATATAAAAACAAAAGAAACCAGGATAAATAATCAAATAAATAATTAAAGAGTTAAGAAGTAACTGTTGTCTGTCCAGTCCCAAACTCATCTAAATTGTGATTTATATCAGCAATAAATGTTACAGGAATATTAAATGCGCTATTGCACAAATAAAGGATGTCTTGTTATTTTAAGTGCAAAAGATCCGTGTTGAAAATAAAATAAGGAAACTAAACAATGAAAATCATGAAAAGTTAACAATTTATAGGTTCGGGTCTCTGCAACGACACATCCTGGAGGAGGAAAAAAAAGAGAAAAAGAAAAAAAGAGAAGCTGTTAAAAAAACTAATTACAGTTGTGGATGCAAGGACTCTGACACAGTGTCTGACAGGGCTGACCTCTCTGCGTGACCTTGCTCAATATGTTTCCACAGGTAATTCCACAAACCTACAGCCGAGTTTTTAAAGATTTCCTGTTGAACAGGCCAAAGTAAGGAAGTGGCTCACTGCTGGCGGAGCCAAGCGTTGAACAACATAAAACATTAGCTTTTGGGAACCTGTATAATTTATAATAGGTTTCATCACCTAGTCGTAGGCTCATGATGAAATCTATTTCTGCTGATAACTGGGATTTCAGCCATGCTGAAGTTCGAGCCGTAATATGGGATCTTTTTTTGTTATTCCTGGATTGTGCAGCCCTAGGAGCTGATGAATGACCAACTGTGCCAAATTCATAATCTGCAGCACGGTGCAGCTGCAGAGGAAACTAATGGCATGTGGGGACATTGCAGGTCCCTGAGCAAATACCTGTCTCCTCCGTCACAAATTGATGGCATTAGAACGTTGACTCTCTGCGTTCTGCCAATCTAATTTGGGTGCCCCTGCAGCCATCTCCGTATCAGTGGCACTAAGGGCACCAAATTCAGCCTATGGGACAAAGCTGGTAGCATCTGTCATCCAGGCATGCTGCTGTCTGCCAGTTAGAGAGATATTACTGGGCATTCATTCCCTTTGGCTGGTTACTACTGGATGCTGATGCACCATGCTGGTTTTTTCTTCAGTATGCTTTAATTTTCCTTCCTCTTTCTGTTTAGCATATGGTTTCACTTTTCTCCCTCTTCACAGGGAACCGGCATAGTGAAGGCATAAACTGCCTTTACTTGTTCCTTTCTGAAAGGTTGCACACAAGAAAGAAGGTCCAAAAATAACACCAGTGTGATAAGTCATTAGTCATTTTTCACTGTACATATGTTAACCTGACCCACCGTATGTTAATTCATGCAACATTGGAGTCGCATATGGCTGTAATAGGAATCCCAACTGGTACTTCCGTCTGTATGGGGCCTCATTACAGGCAAAACTTCCCAGAGCTTCATCATTAACACTTAGACAAAGTTCATATACCAAATTACTTTCCTGGCCCGGGGTCAGTACGAGGGCGAAAAAACGAGAGTGAAAATAGAGGTTAAACATGGCTAGCAGGATGCAGATGCAGAATCAAATTATTAATAATCAGCTGTTGTGAAATAGAATTAAAATAGATATGAGGTTGTACAGTTCTGTTGTTTAAGCCATCAATACAGTATATACCGTATTTTTCTGTGCTGAACCAAGTGAGATCTTTTGGCTCATTTGTGTCTTCTATGCCATTGAGCTTAGAGGTTGTGGGGATCATGTATAGTTCAATGTGTATCCAACTCAGAAGCTGACTCTGTGCTTTTCATTACTGGGCGTATACAGCAGAGGCGTATCTACCCATTGGCCAGGATGGCACTCGCCAGGGGTGCCGACCAAAGGGGGGGCGCCGCCCGGTAGTGCCACCAGTAGCCAAGGGGTGGACAAGTCCACTGGGCCCCACAAGTGTAGGGCAGACCGTAGTGCGAGCGGTCTGCCCTACACAGTTTACAAATAGACAGCCACCAGTGGCGGCTGTGTGTTTGTAATAGCAGCCAGCTACTGAGAGTCAGACAGACTCTCATTAGCTGCTGCGTCGTTCGCGGAGGGAGCCGGCTGGAGCTCACTCATGAGCTCCGTGTTCCGGCTCCCCCCGCAGCATGTGACGGGAGAGGCGTCATACGTCATGACGTCTCTCCCATGCAGAAGAAGAGCGGGCCGGGACTCGGACAGCGGCGGTCGCGTCAGGAGCGGGGACCAGGTAAGTTGAATTTTTTCTTGTTCTTTGTGTGTGTGTGTGTAAGTCTGGCACTGGGGGGGGCACTGACATAGGGGGTATAAGCTACTGGGGGCACTTTATGGGGGGGTGCCCGCTACTGTATTGGGGTGGCCACTACTGGGGGCGATTTATGGGAGTGGCCACTACTGGGAGCACTGTATAGGAGTGGCCACTACTGGGGGCAATTTAGGGGGGGGGGGCACTACTAGGGGCACTGTATAGGGGGTCTACAACTGGGGGCACTGTATAGGGGACTACTGGGGGCACTGTATAGGGGGGGACTACTACTGGGGGCACTGTATAGGGGGGACTACTACTGGGTACTATTACTGGGGGCACTGTATAGGGGGGACTACTACTGGGGGCAATGCAGCATAGGAGGGATTACTACTGGGGGCACTATATAGAGGGGCTACTACTGGGGGCACTGTATAGGGAGAATTACTATTCGGGGCAAGACAGCATAGGGGGGATTACTACTGGGGGCACTGTATAGGGGGGCTATTACTGAGGGCAAGGCAGCATAGGGGGGATTACTACTGGGGGCACTGTATAAGGGGGGTAGTGGAGCGCCAGTACATTACATTGCCAGGGGCGCTTGGATCCCTAGATACACCCCTGGTACACAGTAAACAGGAGTACGTTTCGGTATATAGGTAGTGAGAAGTATCTCTATGCTACGCCTATACTTAGGCGAAATGGGGATGGGAGGGGAAGGGCTGGTGTAGCTAGGTCCGGCTCCAGGGGTCGGAGCACCTTGTGCCGGCACTTTAAAGTGTGCTGCGTGTGGCCGAAAATGAATGCGTGGCCTAATTACCACAAGCCACGCCCCGACGTGATGTTATATGGATGTGTGCCCACATGGCACACCTCCAAATAACGTCAGGCTGTGGGGAGCCTCACTAGCTCAGCTTCCCCCAGCCCCTCTCCTGTCACTGAATGGATGCCGCATGCATGCTTGCAGCATCCATTCAGACTCCGGGGTCCAGCACCGCCACACAGCTGCGGCGGTGGGGGTCCCCAACCTCCCAATTTGACCTCCTGCGGGCCACTTCAGCCCATGGGTGGAACACCGGGACAGTACCCGCTGAAATTGGGATGTTGGGGAGTGGTGCACCCTCTATGGGTGGTGCCCCTGTTTGACCGCACTGGTCAAACAGCCCTAGAGCCGACCCTGGGTGTAGCACAAGTACAATATATGTGTGTTAAAGCTCCATATGTCCTATGTAGAGGGGAAGCAGACTTACTGTATATACACCAATCGGGATGCATACCTATTACAGTTGCCTTCTCCTGGTGCAAGTTCTGTAAATGACATAAAACATGCATTTTATGCAAATTGGTGTAAAATGTATCTCACTTTACATGAGCTCCTGTGAGCGAATTGTGATCTTTGCAAGTTTGTGTTGCTCTTTGCAGCAGATTTGTGAGTCTTGAGAGTGTAAATATTTGGATGCCATTGCAATTACTCATATTTACAACAACGACATATCTCATATACTGTATATACAGTTTGGACAATGATAGGAAAATCCTGATTCCATGGCCCAGGAAGTAGGGGTGGGTGAGTGGTGCTTTTGCCCACCCCTACTTATAGCATAAGCCGCTATAGCCTATGGGCTACACATTGCAATACTAGCCAGGAGGGGGTACCATAAGGACCCTCCCCCAGCAAAGGTCGCTGCGCATGTGTGGTCTGTAGACTGTGCATGCAAAGGAGTCCCGGCACTTCACTCCCAGCACACCAGGCACTGCGGGTGCCCTTTAGTACATTCTGGCACTATAATCGCATCCTGCATTGCGATCATGGGCGCTAATATCATTAATAAATGGGTTTCTTAGACTGTAACCTCCAATGGGGAAGGAAATTATGTGAATGATAAATATTCTTTGCAAATTGCTGCATAATTGGTGCTGCTATATAAGTGGTGATAATAATAATGAATAATAATACTGATACAATTTTCTACTATACAAAATAAGGCAGAATAGTCCACTACTTTACTTTTTGGGAACAATTCCTATTTTAACTCACTGTGTAACCATAGGTAGATCTATAATGCCTGCAGGGTACTTACCTCTCTGACGGCGCTGCAGATATCACTGGGAGCATAGCGCAAGCCCGTTGCTTTTCAGAGGTCTACGCCGCAGATATCACCGGAAACATGGCACAGGTACCATCATTTCAGAGATCTGTTCATGCGTACTACAGAAATCACCTGGAAATTGGGACCCGTGCCTTTTTCCCTGAGACTGACGCATGCGCAGTAGACTTTGACAAAGTGCCAGAATCTATTGAGGAATCCGCCAGCGAGAGGGGGGCCAGCAAACGGCGGCCCCATACGAGCCCTCCCCTTTCTCGATCCTCCTTTGTGTTAAAAATCAAAGTTTTCTTTTTTTTTAAAGAAAAAAATGTTCTGCTTTAGACGGAACAATGGGCCTGATTCAGAGCCACTCGTAAGCGGCAGCTCGTTCGCTCCGAGCGATGTTTGCCCAACTGCGCATGCGTACGGATCATTATACGCATGCGCGAACCAGTCAGTGCGGCCGAAATTCATGTGCTCGCAAAATAGCGAATGCCTGCTAATTTGAGTGACAGGATGAGGCGTATGTGGGTGATAACAGGGGAAGGTGCTTGAAAACGGGGAGTGGAGATCAGAACGCAGGCGTGCTTAAAGGTCAAAACGGGCGTTTTATGGGTGTGCATATTTAAAACAGCAGCGTCATTGACCACGTCACTGGGTTATTTTAGAGCCAGAACTGCTCGCAAAATTGTGGTAGCAAAAACCAACCACAAGAATAGCGAGCAGCTCATAACCTGGTTGATGTACTCGATTAATCTAATAAATAGCGGACATGACGTAGGATGCGAGCGGCCAGGGGGCGTAGTTTCCCAAAAAACGTCCGCAAGTTTTGTTCGCTAGTTCAGATCTAGAGGCGTGAACAGACCGCAAACAGCGAACGGTTGATTTGAATAGCCACCCGTATTTTCTGGACGAGCGAGCGCTAATTGCGTCCGGCTCTGAATCAGGCCCAATATCCCATGCCATATTGTCTTTATACCATCCTGTGCAATATTACATTGTTTATTTCAGTTCATCTTGCTTCACCAGCACTATAATTGTGATTCTTCATTAAAGTGGAAAAGTAGTATCGAGGAACCATATGAATAAAAGTGAATAAACAAAAATATAAAACTTGCAACAGTCCCTAATATTTGTGTTTTCCTACCAAATAAGCTCAAACAATCCAAGTAGCTGGCTCATATCCTGGGGAGCTGTACTGAAGAGTTAAATCGTTGCTATGCAATATATACACTAGGCTATATATCTCTAGGCAGCCTATTTTTTTTTCGTTAGCACTCGTTCTTTCCCAGTGCTCTGCAAATGCTAATTGTTATTAATTTCCAGCAATTAAAAATTGGGATGTGTGTCAGTTTGTAGTTTGACAAGCATGCATACTGTTGACATCCTTCAAGACATGAAGAGTAAGATTTTAAACAACAGTCCTCGATACTCCGTCCTTCCCTCTACAAATTCCAGCGGAGAGAGAGAGAAAGAGAGAGAGAGATAAATCCTGTATTTGAACAGTAGCCTATATCAAATACATTCATTAGGTTACATGCTTCACTTGATTAATTATATTTAAAGAAATTGCGGGTACTTTGAATTCTCTTCTTATAACATTACTGTATGCCACAGATCCCTAATTTCAAGAAGAAAATAGGCTGAGGGCATTTTTTCAAACTAGTCCGGACAGCCTGCTCCGCTCCCAGAGGGGCTGAATGTATTCAAATGTATCTCCATCAATGAACACAGTAATTATGAATTCAGCACTAATTAGTATATACACTACTTTCCTTGCATATTTGATTTCCACAGTGAGATGGTAATAAGGAAAATGCCCATTTTTTGTCCTATCTCATAAAAATTCCACAATGTTAGAGGGGGGAAGGGCAGATGGTGCAGGGAGACTGGGGATGCATAAAATATGAAAAAACTTTACAGATAATTGGTCTGGTTACTGAGGGTATAAAACAACACTCTTACCTTGCAGTTAACATTCTGCCAGCTTAATATGCCGTTTTCAGGACATACAATTCTTATTTAAAGCAAAATTGTGGGTTTTTGATAGTAGTTGCTGTTTTTTTTTTTAGGTTTTTTTTTTCCCCCCTCCTCCTGTCCTCGCCTCTCAACTTTACTAAAAGCAAGCTGTTTGTAGACTCAGTGGGATAATATCAGGCTGGAATAATTATGAATAATTCCACAAAGAGGCGATGCCATAACTTGCTGTAAATCTTTATTCTGCTCTTTTCAGTATTTCTGCTGCTTCCTTGAATTAAAAAGAGAGGCATTTGCTTTGTGAAAAGTAAGAAACTCTTCAGTCGATTTCCTAAAACTTCTAAAAATGAATAGCGTAGGCGCTGCCCATAGCAACCGATCAGATTGTAGCTATCATTGTCTTAAAATGTGCTAAATAAATGACAGCTAGCCTCTGATTGGTTGATACGGGCTTCGTCATTCCCATTTAGTTTTTAGACATTTAAGTATATGTGTTTCAGATATAGGGGGTCTATGCACTAAGCCTTGGCGAGAGATAAAGTGATTGGAGATAAAATACCAACCAATCAGCTCCTAACTGTCACTTTACAGGCTGTGGGGTCTATTGACTAGGCCTTGAGTGGAGGTAAAGTGAAAGGCGATAAAGTACCAGTTAACCAGCTCCTGACTGTCATTTTACAAACACAACCTGTGACGTGGCAGTTAGGAGCTGATTGGCTGGTACTTTCTCTTAGTTCACTTTATCTCCACCTGAGACTTAGTAAATAGACCCCTGTGTTTGAAAAATGACAGCTAGGAGCTGATTGATTGGTACTTTATCTCTGTCCACTTTAACCCTCTCCAAAGCTTAGTACATAGACCCTCTAAATCATTGCAGTTTGTAAACTGCTGTGTTGTTTCTTTTAGATTGAGCATAATTTGCAAACCCCTATTGTTGTTAAAGGTTGAATTTAAGCTTGCGCAAGAACTCCTGCAACCATTGTTTTCGGATTAACGGTAATTGTTGACTGGCCATATACAGTACTAGAACTGGCAAATCTAAAGAATAATAAAAAAAAATAATAATGACTGTTTCTGAGATATCTCACTCGATCTAGACAACATTATGCCAAGAGCCATTTTACGGAAAAGCAAAACATATCTTGTACATTGTCATACTTATAAATAGACAGGACTTTCTATGTAAGAAGAAAAATAACACAGGGTTTACATCAGAAGCCCAAGCTTTGAAGAATGTCTGTCACACGCCTTGTCTTATTTTACACCCTTTTCCCTATTCATTGTAGGAGTGAACAATGCCATCTCTTCCCTAAAGGAAATCGGTAATAAAATCTTTAGCAGGATTTCCTATTTATAATTTTTCCCATTCATGTCCTAATAGGTGCACAAAACACTTTTGGCAGTTTAAACCGTTCTTATTAATTTGATCTTTTTACATGACTGGTTTTTCCTAAATCCGGTGTTCAAAGTTTTACAGTTCCAAAAATCCTTTTCTTGAAATGTTCCTCCACCTTGTATAATGCAGTTGGAACACGTTGACATCCTATATAAATAGCTTGATACAAAATGCCATATAGATTTATTAAAGACTCCATTTGGTTTTATTTAGCTTATCACATTTTTAATTAATAGATTTTTTTTTCTTTTTGCTTTTGTTTTATTACTGGCATGATCTCATTCCTTTACAATATCGATAAATGCAGGAACACCTGCTCTATAAAACACACTTTATGTGAAGCAGCCTATTCATGCTTTTATAGGCAGTTCTGTCACCCTTTGTTTCGGTTTGACACATAGGTGTGTCGTGACTTTGCGCAATGGACTCGCTACAATTTGGCAGAACTGTTACCTTTTTTTTCTTGTTCAGTGCTTATTTACAAAGTGAAAGATCCTTGGGATCGTAACTAATTACATCATTTCAATTATAAACAGATTTATAAGGCTGGACAGAGAAAAAAAAAGCTACTCATATTGCACCCTTCAATGTGTTCCTGAACTTATGTAACTTTAATGTGAACCTTCGGATAAACTGCAGTAATTGACTTGAGTGTTCCGGTTAGTTTGTTTGTTTAATGATTTTTAGAGATTCCAAAGAATCTCTAGTGGTGTTTTACACTGTCACAAACCTGTCATTTCGCTGATTTAATAGCGGGAGTGAGACAAAATTGTCTAAATTAAATGAAGCATTGAACATGATTATCTAACGAGCAGTTGTGAATTAAAGGAAAACTTTGATGCATAGTTTAATAACAATGCTTGGAAAATGACAGGAAAAAAAATCAAGTTGGACTTGGATCAAACATATGAAATATGAAATCATATATAATTTTTTACAACGCTACACTAGACTGCTAAAAACTGATTGACTGCTATACATCATTGTTCATTTAGCATTTGTATTATTACTTTTTGTGCCATAGGATGGAATAAGCCCTTATATAGAGAGATGCTCAAATTCTTCTTAGAATGGTTCCTAAATCAATTACAATTTAGGGAAAGGTTGCAAAAACTGAGCAACATCGTTGCTATATATATATATAATTTTTTTCTTTTTTTTTTTTTGCACAAACTTTTCAAGCAGGTTGGAGAGTGTTTAGAAAAGTTTGGAACCCATTTAAAGTTCATTGAACACATTTTGCCATACATCTTGCTTGTTTGACGTAAGCTTTCAGTTTTTGGTTCTATGTTGCATTCAATTTCTGGATGCTACTCTTGGACAGATAGCGGAGGATAAAATAGCTCTCACTGTCTGTAACCCACAAATAAAATGTAAGAAAGAGAAGCACACCAAGAAAATTAAAATAATAGTACCTTCCACAGATGATGCCGTCCGTAGCCCACAGTGAACTGCGACAGTGGAAGTGCCAGCTCTTGAGTTGATTCTTTATGGTAGGAGCACTTCTGGGCATCCATATTTAGTGGGATAGTGAGCGTACAGTAGCTTGACTTACAATGTATGTGGGGAGGACTTAGGGGTCTATTTACTAAGCCTTGGATGCAGATAAAGTGAACGTAGATAAAGTACCAGCCAAGGCCGCATGTGCATCACTCTATCTTTCAACAGGCTCAGTATGAGCTTTACTATCACTAATGAAAGAAAAACAATCCTCTTCACCTCTACATCACACCACAAAGTGCACCCAGATGCCCCTCAGACCTAGTAGTTGTCACATGCAACTAGGTTTCATTAACCTATTTCCAGACCTGTTTTTGGGAAAATCTGGCTTTTTGGACACTGTCCCATCGTCCCATCTGCAGGCTGCAGCATCCCATGGTGGGAAGTGGAAGGTTGGGAGGTCTTACTCTTTTACCTTCTGCTTCTGCTATGCATGCGGCATTTAAACATCAAGTACTGTAGAGGGACTTGGCGCAGGACAGCAGCTTGAAAGCACTAAGCATGCCCCCAATGTGTCTAAAAATGGGGGTGATGTGCTGACAGCGGCACGAATTCTGAGGGGGCTCAAGAGGTGGGGCTGCAGCGCAGTCCCCTATTCAATTAGGGGAGCCACACCAACTGCCACCCAAACACTGCAAAACATCGCTGGCTGAGACTCACTGGCAGTTGGTGTGGCTCCCCTATTTGAATTTTGGACTGTGCTGCAGCCCCACCTTTGGAGCCGCCACTGATTATAAGCCTTGCTTCCAGTAAAGTTGAGAGGACAGGAGGAAACAAATCCCATCAACAACTATCAGAAACTCACGTATGTACTTATTAAGAATTGTACGACCTTGTTCAGGCTCCACATTCTCTGCAAACCCCCTCATGCCCTCAGCTATCAAACATGCCAAAACATTTTTTTACTAACCCCAAAATTATCCACATTCTAACAGACCATCTACTTGCTACTCAGACTCCCTGTGTGCTCCAAATTCCTCTTGCATGCTAATTAGATCCCCACTTGCCCGAAAATCCCCCCTCATGTCATCAGACATCAAGGGCCAGATTTATAGGGGTACACACAGTAGCAGCTGCGATTCTTTTGCTGTGTCCACATCTGCATCCTTGTGATAATGTCATGACCAATGATTTTCCTACTGAGATACCCTCCGGCTGTGGCACTAATACGTCTCGGTGCATCTTTAGATGCACCATCGCTGCACCATTGAAGCTTGCACCAGCCCTATGTCACCCAAACACTGGCGTCCTGTGTCTGTGCTACCTATGGTAAAATGCGACACACCCAAATAACGGGGTCCATAGTTGCATTTTGATAAATATGCCACAAAGGAATGAAATCGTTGTGAGATAAAATGGAATATGTAAAGTTTTGGAATATCTCAATATCCAGATTGAGGCTCGCTATACATATTTTTGAGGCAATGACCAATAACATTTTGAAATCTCTCCTGGCTAAGGCCCCTCATGTGCTTTTAATGCTTTACGGTGGGCCTGTCAATACTTTAATAAAATCCCATAACACTGATAATGGTATTTACTGTGTGTGACCTTTCCTAGCAACACTTGTAACTCCTGTTCAGCTTTTACTGTATAGCTCGTGTCTGTAGCTGCCCACATGAGAGTGGATAAATAGATAAATCTATTTTTAGGACATATAACAAGTATTTCCTCTGAAAATAGTGACTTTAACCTGAAATGAGCATCCAAATTGTTGTTGCTGTGTATGCTGTGCTTTTAACCCAGCCTCCATTTCCCATTACATATCATGGCACTGGCCCTACCTGTCACATGCAGCACTGTCCTCAATCACATGATTGGGCAGTTCAATGCACTTATTGGGGGTGACTCAATTGTTTTAGATGCCCCCTGCAGGGCGTTTAATTGAATAGGCGCCCGATGGAGCAATTCAATTGTTGCTTTGTTCTGATGCCTAAAGCTGTGGAGGGGACAAACTTCTTCTCACAGCCACCTGAGGTGCGAGAAGAAATGTGTCCAAAGCTTATTTTTTTTGGGTGCCCTAATCACTTATTTAGACAGGTTTAGCCATTGTGCATTGTGTAGCCGCAATATATACTAATTGGCGCCCAATTGAATTGCTCTGCCGGGCGCCTATTTGTATAGTCACCCAGCAGGGGGCATCTACAACATTTGAGTTGCAGCAATTTACTGAAATATTCTGTTTTGCTGTGTCACTGCAGATGATCTGATTGGCTACATAGAATTTGTTCTATCCCCACTTCAAAACAGGAGGACATACAGGCAGGAGTAGTGATGGCCATAAATGGCTCTATCATTAATAGTCGTGTGTTTTAAACTATTAACAGAAGACCATCAATGGTTGAGACATCGAGTGCTGGCATGCGCAGACCTCAGACATTGGGCCTCCACTGCTGATGTTCTTCAACATCGGTGGCTCATCCATCGATGGTGTGGTATCTGTGGCTTGCCATCGATAGCAAAAATACTTGCCACCAGCCATAGACCATTTATGGTTGCAAAACCATCAATGGTTGATGGCCATCCTTAGGCAAGAGGTTAAGACTATTAGCCAAACTAATTAAGAACAGACGTAGCTCAGATAATCAGTTTATTTGGACATGTAGAATGTAAGCTCTCACAAGCAGGGCCCTCTTTCCTCATGTGCTTCTCCTTCACTTACTCATACTGTCATCTACTCCTAACTCACCACAAGGGCACCTAACACTTGTTTGCTTACACCCTGCTGCTTGTTGAGTGTTATGATCATTAACGCAGAAATGTTTATAAACCATGCCCTTGTCCTGAACTGTTTTGTACTGTACGTCACTGTTTTCTTGCTCGTTCACCTTGTTCATGTACTTTGTAAAGTGCTGCGGAACCCTTGTGGCAACATATAAATAAAGGATAATAATAATAATATATTATGCTATGCGTATTTGTTGGGTTTTTTATTTTTTAGTTTTTATGGGTTATTATAACATTAAATTATTTAATCAGTGGATAAAACAGAAATCAAGGAAACAAAACTGTGAACTTTACTATATAAACAAAATAAATGACAGACAAATTATTCTTAGTTCCTGTAGGTTGAATAATTGGTGTTATGGATAATTAGCAGCCAGATAATCGGTATTCTACTGTGTTGAAAGAAAAATCTTTCATTCTAGGCAATTCCAACTTCAGATGCAGATTCAGTTAAGCATGAGGTCTCATTGTAACATCGCGTGATCTTCAGATACTGGCTACAGAGTGCAACGAAAACTACTGTACAGTAGCAAGTTTTCCCTTACCAGATATCCTGCGATGCATTAGCTGCAAGGATCCCACTGAACCTCGCGGCTAACTGAATCCTCCCCTAAAAAATGTAAACATCCATTATATTTATGTAAAGTGTATTTCTCTTCAATATTGGGTTTAGTTAGATGTTGCATGCATTATTCCGATGGATTGTCAAAGGCTTGTGTCCAAAGCAACTCTGTTGTGCTAGTGCTAAAATGATCCTTTACTTAACTAATCATTTGGAAATAGTGATTGTGGTGGAAATTCAGAAGTGGCGGTCATGGGAAATGTATGCAAATTATAGTGTTATAATGGAAGCAGTAGAAATGGCGGTATGGTGTTCCGGCATAGTTTAATTAACTAAGCGCTGGTTCGCAAATTCATTCTCAAATGAGCAATCAATGCAGGTTATTGTGTATAGAGCACTGGAAATGCTGCTGGTCTCAGCACCACTGATTACTATGCCAACGACCCTACACCCATTCATGCTAAACTGCCATCACACTGGAACACAGTTCAGACTTTAAAGGCTGTACCTGTATTCAGGCAGAAATGTTTAGTTCATCATCATAAAAAATGTATTAGGTTGTCCAGCTAGCTTTAAAGTAGAGATGAGTGGGTCCGGTTCTCTGAGAGCCGGACCCACCCGAACTTCGTGTTCCGAGATGAGATCCGAGTCCGGCTCGGGATATCCCGTCTGACTCTGATCTGAAAACGAGGCAAAACGCGTCATCCTTCCACTGTCAGATTCTAGCAGCTTTTGGAATATATAAAGGTGCCCGCGATCGGCGCCACTTTCACTCCGGCTGTAGAGAGAGAAGCTAGCAGACGTGTAATCAGTCACTGTCAGTCACTCAGTGTGTGTGTCCAGTTGGGGTCTTGGCCTGAAGGCTACTGCTGTGCTGTCCATAAAGTGGCTTAGGCTGCAGTATATAATGGGGGCTTCCTTCAGTGGGTGCTGCAGCTGCTGTGTCAATTGTCCTGTCAATTAACTGTGGCTGCTGCTGTGTTATTGTCCTGTCCATCGGGCTATGGCTGCAGTCCATAAAAAGGTGCTGTGTTGCCTCGGGGGAGGGGGGGGGCTGCTCTGTCAATTAGGCGTGTTCTTCCCCAGTGTAAAAAAAATTATAGTACTTTTTTTCTTTCTTTTTTTTTTTGGAGTGTGTGCATTAGCAACTTAGCTGCGTTATTATTGTTTGGTGACACTGTCGCAGTTTATCTTCCACGTATTTGTGACTCTGCAGGTGGTCTGTCCGCACTCGGCAGGGGTGCTTTGCTGTCTATAAAAAAGGGGTGCTGTCTGTGTTGTTCATTAATGGACTGCTGCCTTATTCAGGGGTGCTCTTTCCCAGTGTAAAATAAAAGTGTTTTTTTTTGTGTGTGTGTGTGTGCATTAGCAACTTAGCTGCGCTATTATTGTTTTGTTTGGTGACACTGCCGGCCAGACCGCAGTTATTGTCCACATATTTTGACACTATATGTCGTAGCGCAGTGTGTGATTCTTATTTCTAAAAAATCTTGTGACACTGTAAGTGGTAGCGCAGTCTAATATTAAACTTTTCACTTCTTTCCTCAATCGTGAATAAATAATTAGTCTACATGCCGACTACAAGACCTCAACAAAATGCAAAATAACTTGCGTTATATATAAAACATAATGACATCACTGTAAGTGGCCGCACAGTGTTATTCTACACTAAGTGGCAGCACAGTGTGTTATTGTTTTCTTATTCATAAAAAATCTTGACACTGTAAGTGGTATCGCAGTGTGTAGGTCATCAATACCACAGTGTAATATTTAAAATTGGTACAAATTGAGATGTGTGCTGTACCCCACTTCATTTTTGTTTGTTGATATGGAGAACGATCAGTTGAGAGGAGAGCAGGAACCACATACTAGTGCTGGAGCTGCTACCAGTGCCACCAGTCATGACAATATTAATCCATCGACATCATCTACTAAAGCCGATGTCCAAGGGCATATAGAGCTTAAGTAAGGGCATCTAAAATCAAGAACCAATCTTTTGCAGTGGTAAAGAAAAAAACATCAAAGTGAAAGTTAGCTGCAGAAAGACATAACATTGTCAATATGCCTTTCACCACATGAGGTGGCAAGGATAGGTTAAGGCATTGGCCTTTATTTATGACTGGTGGTTCTGCCTCTTATGATGATGCAAGCACAAGTGAACACGCTGACATAGAAATCGAGTATGCTTCTGTGGAAGTGCACCTGGATGAGCAGGATATTTGTGTAGCTGACACTAATAAGGATGTTGTTGATGAGGATGTTGTTTGTGTAAATCAGGCACCAGTGGAAAAAATAGTTATTGCCCAATATAAGGAAAAACCCATTGTCATGCCTGGGCACAAGACAAAAAAATCCACTTCTTATGTGTGGAATTATTTATACCCAAATCCGGACAACAATTGTCAAGACACCTGTACCCTTTGTAAAGCCAGAGTAAGTAGAGGTAGGAACCTTAACCATCTAGGAATCTCCTCCCTGTTATGTCATTTGCAGCGCATCCATCCAAAAAGTTTTTGTGTTTTGTATTGACTCATCTGCATTACCAGTGGGTCTTTTGGGAAAGTTTAGTTTTTTCTCGGCAGATACACTTGTTGGAGAAACTGAATCACTTGCCACTTGAGCTGACCATTTGCTTACCAACAGCTCTCTGCATCTCTTCAGATCTGTGTCAATTGGGAAGAACAGAATGTATGACTTAAACCTTATATCTTAAATCTTGCATTTGCTCTGTTCAGCTTGTCCGCATATCTGTGGTTAAGTGGACAGTGGGTACAATGGCTTTTTGGAGGCCACTAATTAAGTTTTTTTTATATCCCTGTACAGCTTGGGAATTGTTTTTCTAGTGAAGTGGAATCTTGATGGGATTTGGTAGCGGGCACACAGGACCTCAATTATCTGTCTAAAACCTACTGAATTATTGGCGGATATTGGATGCACCTCTAATACCAGCATAAATGCTATGGCATCAGTGATTCGCTATAAAACTGGGTGACTGCTGTCATACTTGCTCCCCCTTGCAAAGGATTGTTTAACAGTCAATAGTTTTTTTAAAGTACTATAGTAGTCTTCCTGGTCCCCTTCTGGGATGAAAATCCACTCACAGCAGCAGGCATAGAGCTCAATAATTCTTCTGGGGCAAGGACTGATGTGAATGAGTAAAATATTTTCTTGTAAATGCCTCCCCTCCTCCCCTCCTTCCTCATAAATTCGCTTCGGAATCCAAAAATTCAATTAAATTTACTACTAATCAAATCTTAATTTCCCTGCCTTCAGCTACATGCATACTCCAACTCCTTCAGGCCTCTTTAATAATAAAAACATTTGTTTCCTGATGTGCCATGTTGGAAGTTGAACTGCCACTGCTGCTGCAATCTTTAACATGCAGTTGCTGAATGCCAAAAATGTCCAGAAATGTTTATGGCCACAGACAACATCTTCTGCATGCTCCTTTAATTTTTTTAAAAATTTTCTAAACCACCAAGTTGATTTTGTGGGCAAAACATGGCACATATTGTTCACCCATGTTCTACCATCCTCCCTCATAAATTTGCTTCAGAATCAAAAAAATTATTTAAATTTACTACCAATCAACCCTTCCTGTCCCTGCCTTCAACTACATACATACTCCAACTTCCTCAGGCCTCTTGATTAATGAAAACATATGTTTCCTTATGTGCCATGTTCAAAGTTGAACTGCAACGTGTTTGTGCCACCCACTGCTGAGGCTTAGCTTAGTCAGCCAGCTAGCTTGGTGCAAATTTTGGGCCTAAACTGGATGAAAACAATATTGTGAGCTGTGAGGTGTATAAAATTGACTGGAAATGGGTGGAAATTAATGTTATTGAGGTTAATAATACTGTAGGAACAAAAAAATACAAAACTATGTGGTTTTATCTGTTTTGATAATTTAAAAAAAAATACAGATCCAAAACCAAAATATGCAAAGGGTGGATTTGGAAAAACCAAATCCAGATCCAAAACACAAGGAGATACAAATCCAAAACCCAAACCAAAACCCAAACCAAAACATGGGGGTCATGCACATCCCTACTTCTGCAGTCTGGTTGGTGTTTAGCTTGGGAGAATGTATTGTTCTGGGTTATATGAGTATTTCCAAAACTGCTGTTTTCTTTGGACTTCTACAATCCTTACAGGTGGGGCAAAAATATATTTTTCCATAGACGACTTCTCACCTAAATAATTCAGTATTCCTAATACAAAAAATTATAAACATGCTTCTATAACTTGGTTTAACAGTTCATTTGAATGCACTGTACATCATACAATAGATATGGAAGTAAAGCAGCAATGTAATAGATCGCTTTTAAGAGAAGAGACTATGGGGTAAATTTACTAAAGTGAGAGTTTTTAGAGTAGAGTTTTTGCCAAAAGCAACCAATCAGATTGTACTTAACAATCATCTAGCACCTTTTAGAATATAATAGCTAGAATCTGATTGGTTGCTATGGGCAACATCTCCACTTCAATAAACTCACTTTAGTAAATATACCCCTATGGGAGGTATCGGCTCCTAACTTTCATTTTTCCAACACCGCCTGTACAATGACAGTTAGGAGCAGATTGGGTGGTACTATAGCTCTCAGAATGTTATCTCTCTCCAAGCTTTCATGAATACACCCCTATAGATCAAATCAGTGATCCCTTAATATCTAATACTATACATTTACCAAGTATTTTTATAGTTCACTGGTAAAGGTGCATTTCTTGGTTTCCAATTTCTAATTGAAATTACATAAATTTTCCATATGAAATGGTCTATGTACTAAGCCTTGGATGGAGACAAAGAGAACAGAGATAAACTACCAAACCAACCAGCTCCTAACTGTCATATTTCAAACACAGCCTGTGACATGACAGTTAGGAGCTGATTGGCTGGTACTTTATCTCCATCCACTTTATCTTCATCCAAGGCTTAGCAAATAGACCCCGCAATCTTATAACTGTTGTTTGAAACATAGATTTGTGCAAGAAAGTTGCTATATGCAAGGCTTTCATCACAAATCCAAGCTTTTATCAACTATTTTGTCTTATAGAGTGTAAACTTGCGAGCAGGGCCCTCTCACCTGTGTCTGTCTGTTATTACTAGAGATGTGCGCCGCCCCCCCGCATTTTGGTTTTGGTTTTAAATCTGGATCTCACCTGGGTTTGGGTCTGGATTGGTTTTGCCTGGTATTTTTCTTAAAAAACAGCTAAAATCACATAAAAGTGGCTTTTTTTGTTCCTACAGTATTAATAACCTCAATAACATTTATTTCCACTCGTTTCCAGTCAATTTTGACCACCTCCCAGCTCACAATATTGATTTTTTCATCTAGTTAAAGGGCCAAAAGGTTTTTTTGAAAAGGATCAAAACTGATTGATATAATTATTAATAGAGTTGAGGACTGTGCAAAGATGATGGTTGGGATACCCTTGAGGATTGAATAATTGATAGTTGATAGTTGGTGTAGCCCCTGGCTGTAAAATTGATAATAAATTAATTCAAAAACAATTAATTAGTGCAGCCCCTGGCTGAATAATTAATAATAAAAATAAATTCATTGGTGCAGCCCCTGGATGTAAAATTGATAATAAATTAATTAAAAAACAATTCATTGGTGCAGCACCGGGCTGAATAATTAATAATAATTTAATTAAAAAAGTAAAAAAACAATTCACTGGGTGCAGCCCCTGGCTAAATAATTAATAAAAATAAATTCATTGGTTAGCCCCTGGCTGTAAAATTGATAATAAATTAATTTAAAAACAAATCATTAGTTCCCAAACCAACCATAACATTAATTTAAAATGTCAGGCAGCAATGCCCCAACCAGCACATAATGGAAAGTAAAATGGTGCAAGATGGAATAGTCCTTGGGCCCTCCCACCCACCCTTATGTTGTATACGAAAGAGGACATTCACAGTTTAACAAACCAATCATTCCAGTGCCAAGGACTGCCAATTGTGGCTGAAATGATTGGTTTGTTTGGACCCCCATAAAACAAGCTGCCAATGTGATATGGACATGGAAATGAAAATGATCCCATACACAAACTGGCTTTACATTACTAGTTGTCATCGTCCTCGTCATCCCCATCAGTGTGTACATACTCTTCTTCACACAATATTAATTCGTCCCCGCTGGAATCCACCATAGGTGCCTCTGTAATTTTTTCATGTAATTGTTGGTAGAGGTGTTCCTCTTGGAATTTGTAATTCATTTTAATGAACATCATCTTTTCCATATTTTGAGGAAGTAACCTCCTACGCCGATCACTGACAAGGTTGTCAGCTGCACTGAAAACTCTTTGGAGTCCACACTGGAGGGTGGGCAACTTAAGTAATGCAAAGCCTGTTGGTGTATGGGCCTCCAAATTGCCTCTTTTCCTGCCAGTACTCAAAGGGACTGTCTGACATGCCTATTAGGATGTTATCTCTGAAATAGTCCTCCACCATTCTGTGAATGGAGACTGTATCACACATAGTCACAGTAGAAGACATGTCACTAGCAGGCAGTTCTCTCAGGCCCGACCAGATGTAATTTATTGGTGAACGATCTGCATGACCAGCAGGCATTTTGTAAGGAAAATTGAGTATTTTCCTGGCAGCTGCAGAAACTGAAGGAGGAGGTTTCATGTGCGGCTGCAGCTGACAATTTTTTTATCAAAATCTCTTTGCACAGTTTTAGATTTCGGTCTGTTGGAAAAAACTCACAAGGTAGGACTTAAACCTAGGATCCAGAATGGTCGCCAAAATATATTTTTCAGATTTCAATAGATTGACGACTCTTGGATCCTGGTGAAGTGAATCAAGGGCTTGATCCACCAGTCCGACATACTTTGCACAATCGCTCCATTACACCTTCTCCTTCAGTTTCTCCTGCTGTTTTTACAAAAGTCTGATGAGGGGAATGATCTGACTCAGGCTGGCAGTGTCTGAACTAAGTTCACGTGTGGCAAGTTCAAAGAGTTTGAGAACCTTGCACAACACGGAAATTATTCTCCAATGTGCATGAGTAAGGTGCATTCCCCCTCCACGGCCAATGTCATAGTCCATTGTATAGGCCTGCTGTTCCTCCATCCGTTGAAGCATATAGAGGGTAGATTCCACCGAATTACTACCTCTTGCTTCAGCTGATGGAAGGGCAAATGTAACAGTATCTGCTAGTCATGCAATCTTCGACAAGCGGTCGACGAATGTCTAAAATGTCCGAATATTTTGCTGAGAGCATCTCCTTCACGACATCAAGGATCCTTCTGAGGAATCACGGATAGGAGAGGAGTCAATGATTGCTGCGAATACCAACATTGGATGCTGCAGGACTACTCCTGATGATGAATGAGGATGTTGATGATGCAGGTGTTGATGTTGGAGATCGAAGGCGCTTGGATCTCACAGAAAGCGAGCAGGTAGGTGATACAGGACTTATTACTTTTTGAGTTTTGGAACTTGGCGCCAAACACTTTGATATTTGATGAATGCGTTCCAAGTGATGTAACAAGGAGGAGGTTCCTGGTGGTTTAGGTCCCTCCCTCTACTCACTCTTGCATGGTCATGGTCACATATGGCTTGACAACTGTTGTCCAGATCGGGGTGGAAATAATTCCACACATGAGAAGTAGATTGTTTTGTCTTTTGCACCGGAATGACAACAATGGGCTTTGGCTCTTTCAATCCATGGGCAACAGCTGTTGCCTTACTTACACAAAGGACATCTTCGGCATCTACATCCTCATCACCAACATCTTCATCATCAACATCCTCATCATCCTTAGTGCCTTCAGCTACCAAAATATCCTCCTCCTCCATGTGCAATTCAACAGAAGCATCCTCAATGACTACGTCTGGAAGATGTTAACTGCCCTTCCCCACATTTACAGAGGGCACACAAATGTTGGAACTTGGAGGATCCTCCAGTACACTAGTATTTAGGTCTGGCTCACACATGGCAACCGCGGACACACTTACACTCTCCTCGGGGATTTGTGATTTTGATTTCTCAGGGCACACAGTTGGTTTTTCCAGAGCTGTCTTAACAACTTTCACATTTTTAATTGGACCACCACCAGTACTGCTACAAGCAGAAGGGCTATCAGAATCAGCAGTCTGTTTATCTAAAGGCAAATATCCTTTAAAATTGTTTTTCTTAACTTCAATAAAACTTGCTTTACCATATCCATGGCGTGACTTTAGCCCTGGGGCATGGGTCTTCACAGAGGATGAGGAAGTTGACGGCCTTGCACTGCTGGCGGCAGCTACAACATGTGGTTCTTGGCCTTGCTCTCCTGTCATGTGACAGCCCTCCATATTTTCTGCGGTCTTGAAGCAGTGTCACAAGCACCAATAGTGTAGCCAAGGTGCGGTTACAAAATTCACACATGTGCAGTCGTGCACACACACAAAAATATTAGACAAAACAAGACAATTGATTTACATTTTTTTTCTGTGCCAGAACTTGGGCCCAGAGCACCGATTGATCATGACTGGAGTGAGGCAGCACTAGGTTGCAACTTGCATTGCTGGCTGGATACACGCACACACACAGACAGTAAAAGATAAAATAAAAGACAATTGATGTTATTTTTTTCTGTGCCAGAACTTGGGCCCAGAGCACTGATTGATCACGACTGGAGTGGGGCAGCACTAGGTTGCAACTTGCGTTGCTGGCTGGGTACACGCGCACACACACACAGACAGTAAAGCTGCATACACACACACGATGATTTTTTGAATGATTATCGATAACGATACATTTATCATTCAACCCTTGAAAAAATCAATCACTTTCTGAGTTAAAACGATGAACGATTAACGTTCATGCGCGTTCACGTTTGTAGTTCAGTCAGACTGACCAACTCAACGATTTTCAGTTAGGGAATATGCAAAAATTGTTTGTAGTTCAAAAAAATCGTTCATTACATTTAGTAAACGAATGATTTTAGTAAATGATTTTCGTAAATTTTTCCCTTGAAAAAATGAACAAAAATCGTTTACTAAAGTTCATTTACTAAATCGTTGTGTGTGTATGCAGCTTAAAAGATAAAAAAAGGCAATTTATTTAAAAAATTTTTATGCTCAAGAACTTGGGCCCAGAGCAGTGATTGATTACGACTGGAGTGGGGCAGTACTAGGTTGCAACTTGCATTGCTGGCTGGATACACGCACACACACAGACAGTTAAAGTTAAAGATTAAAAACAAGACAATTTATATATTTTTTTTTTTATGCTCAAGAACTTGGGCCCAGAGCAGCGATTGATCATGACTGGAGTCGGGCATCATTAGGTTGCAACTTGCATTGCTGGCTGGATCTTTGCGGTTAATCCTAACATGCACACGCACACACACACACACACACAGAAAAATATTACACTAAAAAACACTTTTTTTTTCTTTTTACAATATATATATTTTTTTGGGGAGAGTCCGGAACTTGGGCCCAGATGGACGCAGCACCAGCCCAGATGTCTTCTGCACCAGCCCAAATGGACATAGCAGACAGCAGAGAGAACCAATCCAGAATGGATCAGCACTCAGCAGCACCAGCCCAGAATGAATCAGCAGTGCACCAGCCCAGGACACAGGACACAGCACCACTCTCCCAGCCCTACACTACCTACCCTCCCTGTTCAGTCTCCACAGCCGGAGTGAAATGGCGTACGCCGCGTGAGTAAGATGGGAAACTCCGAGCCTGCTTGGATCCGACTTGGATCTACAAAATTCGGGTGGTCTCGATTCTCTGAGAACCGAACCCACTCATCCCTAGTTATTAACCAGTCTTGTTTTATTACTGTTTTGTATCCAATTGTAAAGTGCAATGGAATATGCTAATGCTACATAAATTTTATGGTAATAAATAATAATAAATAATAGTATACATATCAGAATGTCTGAAGATAATATTCATCATGTTAATTATTGGGGGCCAGACACAGCTGATCGAAAATCAGCTATCTCCATCAATGTTTTCACTGCTACTTTCAGAGTATTGAAAATTAGCATGCCCAAGTCTGACTCGGCAGTACTATTTTTAACGATGTCTTTCATTGCCTGTTCTTGCAGGGCAATGAGGGAGGGTGCCGTCACTGAATGCTATCGTTAACGTTGTCTTTCAGTGTGTATGCTCAATGGAGCATATCATTAAGTGTGTATGCAGCTTAAGGCTCACACAGGTGCACAAAGCCCTGGCATCCGGCGGAAGGAGCAAACGCCATCTAAAGATGGCGAATGTTCCCACAGTCAAGCTTGATGAATTTAGGTCCCCATATAGGGACATCGGTACAGATCAGTGATATCTCCTGCGTTACCTTTATGAGTAATGGCCCCAAAACTTCATTTCTACAAAAGTTGGTGAAAATGTGCATTTTCACCTACTTTTGTAGAAATTAAATTATGATGAATATTGCCCTTAGAGCTAACAGTGATACATTTCTACAAGCTGCACATATATGTCTATTTGCTGTTAAATCGACCAGGGTTTTTCCCTGGACTTAAGTCCCAGGAAATTACCCTGCTTCTGTCTGAATGGTGCTACCCGGGAATTTACTTCTCCCGGGCAGCACCAAGCAGCTTTTGCATGTAGCTGACAGCGCAGAGCATCCTATAGGATGCTCAGCGCTGCTGCTTTGTTTGAGCTGACAGCGCAGAGCGTCCTATAGGTCGCTCAGCCCTGCTGCTCGCCACCCCCAGCACCGGCCGGCTGTGCCACAGCACCACCCGCACTCCCGCAGGACCACTAGGGAATTAAAATAAATGTTACAAAAATTATAATAATAATAATAATAATAGAAAAACTGCATTACGATTGGCTGGCTTTTGGCTGCTGAATGATGACATCATCATCATTATCAGCCAGAGAGGGGATAGGCTAGGAGGAGCAGACGGCAGAGAAGAGGCAGGTTTTTCTGCTCTTTCAGACAAGAGCAGAAAAACCCTGCTCTTGTCTGAAAGGGGTCTACCTGGGAATTTCCCGGGTAGACACTGTAGTGTGAAAGGGGGGTCTCGACCAAATTCCCGGGAATTTGCACAGGAGAAATTCCCGGGTCTGAGCAGGAAATTTCCCGGGTTGTATGTCTGAAAGAGGTATCAGAGATAGGAAGAGATAGGATGGGTGTGTCTGTTTCCAAACTGACTGGTCATGAATAAACTTGATTCAGTTATGGGCAAATATATTTAATTGTAATCCGATGTAAATGGCTGTTCTGTCTGGAATGAATAAAATATTCATACTCTGTATTTGCCAATGTCACCTTTCATGACTGTTGCAGCATCGATTCACCAAACCAGGGCTGGTGTGATTGGTGTTGCCTCCCAGGGCACATGGCCGAGGTGGTAGCATGACTGCCTGTTACATTTTGCAGGGGTACTCGTCCATGGCCTGTGAAGAAAGTAGTGTGCAAAGAGACTTCCCAGTGGTCTCCGAAGTAGGGATGGCCATCGACCATAGATGTTTTCAAAACATTGATGGGGCCGACCGATGTTAAATAGTTTTGTCAACGATGGCAGAGAACCGATGGTTCTCCGCCATCGATGGATGAGTGGAAGCAGATGGCTTTTTTGTCCTTAACAGGACGGAGCTCAGCTCTGCTTTTGGTGGCTGCTAAGCCCACCGCCATTTTTGATTGGCTCGCTGCCTGCCGTACCTTCAGCTGTGGTAACAATCGAGGGGGTGCAAATCATCAATGATTCGCTATAGATGGCTTTTGTGCCATCGATGGTAACCATCGATGGACACCTCACTGATGGCCATCCCTACACTGAAGAGAACAAAGTTTCTGCCCCCTCCCGCCCCTTTGCCATGCATATAGAGAATACTGGTGCCAGAGTAAAAGTGAAGGAGGGGTGGGATGGTTCGTTTATGCATTGGCACTAGAGAGTACTGGGGGTGAGTAGGAATTTGGTGGGTCTATAGTGATGCTGATATGATCCCACGGTAGGGGGTATGTGATTCTGGCTATATGTGTTGGTAATGAAGAATAACGGTAAGGAGGGTGTGGGTGATTCCCAGGACCTAGATTGTTCAGGTATGGAACTGCAACAAACCATGACAAATAACATCTACATCAAGTACATTTTATTGTAGATTAATTTTTTTATCCAAGGTTTGATAAATGCCCATATAAAACAAAATGAAGATACAAAATACAAACCTCCATAGGATATAGTTAGGATCGAGCATGCACACCAAATAATTATTTGTAAATGAAAAAAACCTCTCTTAAAATATTATAAGCATAAGCTGCGAAGTGAACCAAATGTACTGCCTATACCTTAAGCCCTTCTGTTGAATCATTGTCTCATGCTTTATCCCTATGCTATGGATCTCCTTAAATCTCTTGCCTGGGGATCTTTCTCATTATGACTAATGCTGTATGCAGCCGAAAAGTGCATAAAAAGTAGTCAGCCGGTCTCTTAAGGTTTCTAAAAATAGTTAATTTACCACTAAACATTAACATGAATAGGGATTACATCAATATAATTAAGTTACAGCATTTAGTATACAATAGGGACAGTGGGTGTTGTATAATTAAATTATACCTGTAGGATAACAAAAAAAACTCAGAAAATAAATCAAATACTACTTTTCCCTAACTAGCATCCTGTCCTATACGCAATATATATTACAGCATAACAGGGTTTTTTTGGAGGCCTCGTGGATACTGAACAAACTGATGATACAATGGAGACATTCGTGAAAGGGAGTTTCACAGTCCAGGTTGACAACTGCATCGTAGGTACATTGGTGAAGGCAGAATAAGTCTTCTGCAGATAACCAAAAGAGAAGGGTGCAGGTGTACTGTAAGTATGTTTGCTATTATTTCCTCCCTTTGCTTTTGATCAATATTGATATAGAACTTGCTGAGCATTGTTTATCAAAATCAATAGCTCCTCATAACTGTTCAACTGACTACATTTATTTCATATCATCCATGCTGTAGCCTGCCTCCAGGGAACTTAGCTGCTGTAACCAGCCTCTGGGCAAAACTGGGGGGTGGTCCGGGGGTGCACAGGACCACCCATTAGCCCAGTTCACAAAAAAAAAAGGCCACCGGGGGAGCTGCTGCTCATGCCCAGCAGCAGCTCTTCCCACAAGCGGCAAAACAACGGAGCAGCAGGTAAGTGCTGGCGGTGACTGCAGGTGGATTGGAGCTTTGCACAGTGCTGAGGGAAGAGGGGGAATTGGAACTGTGCACAGTGCTGAGGGGGGAGGGGGGATTGGAGCTGTGCACAGTGCTGAGGGGGGATTGGAGCTTTGCACAGTGCTAAGGGAAGAGGGGGGATTGGAGCTGTGCACAGTGCTGAGGGGGAGATTGGAGCTGTGCACAGTGCTGAGGGGGGATTGGAGCTGTGCACAGTGCTGAGGGGGAATTGGAGCTGTGCACAGTGCTGAGGGGAGGGGGGATTGGAGCTGTGCACAGTGCTGAGGGGGAATTGGAGCTGTGCACAGTGCTGAGGGGAGGGGGGATTGGAGCTGTGCACAGTGCTGAGGGGGGATTGGAGCTTTGCACAGTGCTAAGGGAAGAGGGGGGATTGGAACTGTGCACAGTGCTGAGGGGGAGATTGGAGCTGTGCACAGTGCTGAGGGGGGATTGGAGCTGTGCACAGTGCTGAGGGGGAATTGGAGCTGTGCACAGTGCTGAGGGGAGGGGGGATTGGAGCTGTGCACAGTGCTGAGGGGGAATTGGAGCTGTGCACAGTGCTGAGGGGAGGGGGGATTGGAGCTGTGCACAGTGCTGATGGGAAAGGGAACTGGAGCTGTGCACAGTGCTGAGGGGGGTATTGGAGCTGTGCACAGTGTCAAGGGGGGAGGGGGGATTGGAGCTGTGTACAGTGCTGAGGGGGGATTGGAGCTGATTGCACAGGGGCCGGGGAGGAAGGTTGGAGCTAACTGCACAGGGCTGGGGGGATTGGAGCTGACTGCACAGGGCTGAGGGGGGAGGGGGTATTGGAGATTACTACACAGTGGGCTGGGGGTAGGGTTGGATCTGACTGCACAGGGCTGTGGGAGATTGGAGCTGACTGCACAGGGGGCTGGAGGGGAGTTTGGAGCTGACTGCAAAGGGCTGGGGGGTTGGAGTTAATACAGTGCTGGGGTGACATGGGTTGGGAATGATGCTGAAGGACACTGGTGCCAGGGGAATGGGGCTGAGCTGAGAGACACACACTGGGGCTGGGGGAATGGGGCAGAGAGACGCACACTGGGGCTGAGAGACGCACACTGGGGTTGGGGAAATGGGGCTTAGAAACACACTGGGGCTGGGGGAATGGGGCAGAGATACGTACACTGGTGGTGAGAGACTCACACTGGGGTCAGGGAAATGGGGCTTAGAGACACACTGGGGCAGGGAGACACACACTGGGGTTGGGGAAATGGGGCTGAGAGATGCACACTGAGGTTGGAGGAATGTGGCAGAGAGACACACTGGGTCAGAGAGACGCACACTAGGGCTGAGAGATGCACACTGGGACAGGGGGAATGGGGCTTAGATACACACTGGGGCAGAGAGACGCACACTGCGGTCGGTGCAATGGGGCTGAGAGACGCACACTGGGGTCAGGGTAATGGGGCTGAGAGACACACTGGAGCAGAGTGATGCACACTGTGGCTGAGAGGTGCAGACTGGGGTGGGGGGAACGGGGCTGAGAGACGCACACTGGGGTCGAGGGAATGGGGCAGAGAGATGCACACTGGGGCCAGGGGAATGTGGCTGAGAGAAACACTGGGGCAGAGAGACACACACTAGGGCTGAGAGATGCAGACTGGGGCAGGGGGAATGGGGCTTAGATACACACTGGGGCAGAGAAACGAACACTGGGGCTGGAGAAATGTGGCTTAGAGACACACTGGGATGCACACTGGGGTCAGGGGAATGGGGCTGAGAGACACACTGGGGCAGAGTGATGCACACACTGGGGTTGGAGTAATGGGTCAGAGAGATGCACACTGGGGCAGGGGGAATGGGGCTAAAAGATGCACACTGGGGCAGAGTGATGCACACTGGGGCTGAGAGGTGCACACTGGGGTAGGGGAATGGGGCAGAGAGACACACACTGGGGCTGGTGGAATAAGGCTGAGAGCCACAAGTGGGCCTGGGATTGGGAGTTGCAGGGGGTCCTGGGGATGGAGAGACCCGGGGGTCCTGGGGATAGAGAGAGACAAGGGGGCCTGGAGATAGGGAGACATGGAGGCCTGGAGATAAAGAGATACAGAGAGCCTGGAGAACCACAGAGGGGCCTGGGGATGGAGACATTGGGGGGTCTGGAGTAACACAGGGGAGCCTGGAGAGACACAGAAGTTGATCAGGGAAATTCACATTTTTCCTGCACAAAAGCTTCTGTTACTACAGTATATATTATCTGGTTATGATGATGACATGGGTTATATTTCTACCTAAACAGGCATCTTCCAATGTTATCTCTTACATGAATAGTGAATACCGGCTGAAGACGCTGCCCAGTGAGGCTCAAATTCCTTAGAGGTTCCCCCATTGCAGAGAAACCACCATATAGGTAAGAAAAGACTTTCAAACTGACTGGGGCCCCAAAAACCCGCCTTGGGGTGACACCAAGGTGACAGGAGCCGGATGCTACACTGTAGCATTAGATGCAGCACTCGGCTCCTGACAGTGTGAGGGATCCGGCACTGCATAGTGCTCACCTGTACTTCTTCCACACACCAGACCACTGGGCTTCGGGCTGCGAGGCCATTCCCTCTTCTCAAGTGACCATGCTCTCTATTCACAAGGTCACGCCCCCCTTTTTGTAGCCGCAAGCACAACATACCTCCCTGCACCTGGTGAACCATGGGGAAGGACGCCACTGGTGTTTTTTTTCCAATATCTGACATGGTGCTAAAACTGGGACCACCCATTACCAGATCTCTAGTTTCACCTATGTTGCACCTACCTATTAGATCATAGGGCCTGATCTAGAGATGTATGCAATGTCGATATTTACACAGTTGACCAATTATCAATAACCTGCGCATGTGTCACACTGCATAAGCGTCAAGGTACTTTACTGTCATCACTCGCATAGTCTTTTAACCCGCGGTGTGACAGACAGGGAATGTTTGTCGGAGGTAACAGGGGAGTTGCGGCAAATTTGTAGCCGTGTTGTGGCCATTTTTGGGGCATGTCACAGTCTGCATCTACAATCCCGTATGCAATCAAAAAAGCTGTGACGTCTCTCAGTACACGCCGCCATTCTGTGCGACCATGGGGTTTCCCAGGTGGTCAATTATTGAAGGATCTGCTACCGCTTCTGCGTCTTTGTACGCAGCCACTTGGATTTGCCATGCCGTCTGTGGGTGTCTCAATGCAAATCCCGCCGGCTGTGACATTTGCATATTTGCGCACACCCGCTGAATACAAAGACACAGCAGTGGCAGTTATAGCGTTCATTTCTGAATCAGGCCTACAATTAGGGACAGACTAACCAACAACGTCATGAATTGCTAACCCCAGGCCATTACCTCATATTTGTTTAGACGGATTGCCTGGTATTGATAGCTGTTAGTTTTTGTGACTTGTGAGTCTGTACTCTACGACCATGGCGGTATTTTTACAACTCTACCTAAAAGGACGCTGACATCTGAGTTCTCTATTGGTTCTTTCTCCATCTGTACGATGTAGCGATGGGATCTGAAATGCTGATCCCAAATGCCAATAGATCACCATCCTTCAGTGGCATTATCCCTCCCCCATCTTGTAGAGCGTATCAGAGCATTTGTCAAGTGGGACTGATCATCAGTTCCCCTGCTGCAGCTAATCTTGTAGAGATAATTTTAATTGTACTCAGGGAAGGGGGTCTTATTGCACTTTTATTATTGGTGCATGTGCCCCAGAGTGCCATTCTCACAGCATTCTGAGGTGCGATGTCGGCAGTGATGTCAGCGATCAGAGACTGCTTCATCACATCCTAGAGGCAAGGCAGGAATGCAAAACAGTTTTCCTCAGCAACAGGAAACAGCTGTAGATCCAGACATGGGAGGCATGGTCGCAACTCGCATGGAGTGCGACCGTGTCAGTCGAAACCTAGATGGCTGCCGTCGCATCCCATGTTACAGTACCAGTTAAGTGGTCAAAAACAGAATTCATCCACAGATTAACAGGCTATGGTTCTTCTCCTAAACTGAAGCACAGAGGCCTCAATATGTACATATAGGCAATTATGTACATTTGGGACTGACAGTGTTAGTGGAAACAATTCCTTTGAAAGTGGGTACGCTCTTCAACTCATAATGCAGAGACCAGGCATTCTATCTTACACACATTATTGTGTGCTTACTTGGCTTTGTCTTACAGATTGATTATACATTTGGAATGTAAACACAATATGTTTATGTATGTACTGTACTGTACAAGTCTGAAAAACATGGATAAAAAAGGCTTAAATAACGTACACAGATCCAGTGTTACTCCTTGTGGAGTTAACTGAAATGTATCTAAACATTCCTTATCTACTCCTAAAATGATTTACCCTTCACCTATTGAATTATTACATTATTTATTACACAACAATTCTGTAAGTGATTCATGTTAGTATTCAATACAGCTGTTCTGAACCATGTGGACCCTTCCCAAAGCCCTCTTCCTACAGTGTATTGGGTGTACTAGACAGGTGCCATCCAACAATCTTTTTCCAGTAAATACTGTAAGTCCAATCTCACATGATGATTCCTTATGTTAGTCGGCATGGGCTGAGGTTCCAAATGGGCAAACAAGTGGTCGTGACTCGTAACATAATTGAAAAGATCTGACAAGTCTGTAGTCTGCACCAACATAAGAACACCCACAATTAACTTGTCAAGAAATGTTTAGTCAAAAGCTCCTTTTTCAGAGACATTGGAAGAGATGAACAGGGGCGTATCTACCCATTGGCCGGGATGGCACTTGCCAGGGGTGCCGGCTAGAGGGGGGCGCCGTCCAGCAGTGCCACCAGCACCCAAGGGGTGGAATCAGGTCGGGACTACCAGGACCGGAACTAGCGGCGGTGCAGCCACTGCTAGTCCCCCGTGCCCCACAAGTGTAGGGCAGACCGTAGTGAGAGCGGTCTGCCCTGCACAGTAACAAACACACAGCCGCCGCTGGCGGCTGTGTTTTTGTTATAGCAGCCAGCCAATGAGAGTCAGACAGACTTTCATTGGCTGCTGCGTCCATGAAGGGAGCCAGCAGGAGCTCACTCATGAGTTCTGCCTTCCGGCTCCCCCTGGCAGAGGGTGATGGGAGAGACATCATGATGTCTCTCCCATGGTGCAGAGCAGGCCGGGAGGAGTGGACAGCGGCTGTCGTCGGCAGGAGTGGGGACCAGGGGAGTGTGTGGCTACTAGGGGGCACTGTATAGGGGGTGGCTGCTACTGTGGGCATTTTATGGGGGGGCGCTACTGGGGGCACTGTATATTGGGGGCCGCTACTGGGGGCACTTTACTGGGGGGGTGGTGGCTGCTACTGGGGGCCCTGTATAGGGGGGACTTCTACTGGGGGCAATGCAGCATAGGGGGGATTACTACTGGGGGCACTGTATAGGGGGATGGCTTGGTAGACAGACGGATGTGCTGGGTGATGAGACATGTGGGCTGGCTGAGGAGACAGAAGGGGGGTAGCTGGGGAAACATTTTACGTACTTATTTAATGTATAGTGTAATTATTCAGAAATAATGGGGAAGGGGGGCGCCAGTCCATTACATTGCCAGGGGTGCTAGGATCCCTAGATACACTCCTGGAGATGAAGGTATACAATCGTGCTTCAGAATTCGCCTACAATTTGCTGGTTTGCATGGTGCAAACCAACTTTGAATTCTAGTGAAGTGTAGTCTGGCAAAAGTTTTTGGAATTGCTGAACTCAGTAGAAAATGCTGTAAGATCACATTTTCGTTCCTGAGCAAACTATGGGAGATAGCAGTGTGGTCAGTGTGGTTGAATACATTGAGTCACAAAAACAGAAACAATAGAGGTCTGCAAATGGAATCTTGGTAGTTCACTTATCTAGTAATTGAGCATAAAGCCTATTGTATATACTGTGGGAAGAAGTCATTATGGTTTATCTTGTTCAATCTCAGGGGCAAACAGGAATTGCAAACAAAACAAAACAAAAACAACATAAGGCCTCATACTGCACCATTTGCAAAAAAAATAATAATATCAACCATATAGCATACTCGTACATTTGTCAATAGCATCTTGCGGTCTTTGGGGATTACTGTGGGCTTCCCGTTGGCTTTCTCCATGGTAAACACTGATGGATAGAGAAAGCACCAGTGAAAAGCACCAAAAATTTCACATTGGTGAAAAAAAAAAAAAACCTAGTTGACATTTCAATACAATGAGGTCTATGTACTAAGCCTTGGCGAGAGATAAAGCGGTTGGAGATAAAATACCAACCAATCAGCTCCTAACTGTCACTTTACAGGTTGTGTTTGAAAAGTGACAGCTAGGCGCTGATTGGTTGGTATTTTATCTCCATCCACTTTAACTCTCTCCAAGGCTTAGTACGTACATAGACCCCAATGTATGTACTAGAATTGCCTGAAATAAGGTTTAATCCTACCAAAGATATTGTTTTCAATTAGCAATCTCCAAATAAAGGTTGTCTTATAAATATCTACTACTATGTACAATGGGGCTGATTCTGAGTCTCAGGTAAAGCCTCATTTACTACTTTACACTAATGCAAGTATCTGATCAACTAATGTGGGGTTGTATGTGGGTGGCACGAGTTTCGATAGTGGAAACCTGCTTCACCCGCTGCTTTTATTCTGGCTGCTGATACCGTCCTCATTAGTATCTGCACTTGCACTGGCCCCACGCTATGTGCACGAGATCTCTCAAATACAGGCTTCACTTCCCTGCTCGCATGTGCTATTGATACACACTCAAGACACTCCCACGGTCCAGGTAGTTACCTGCAATCACATTGTGTCTGACCAGTTCACACCCCAAAACGCCCTATTTCATGGAAAGACAGATCTGGCCAAGTTGCGCCTGACTTAGAATAGGACAATTTGCGGTTTGTGTCCGTAAACTTAGATCCTGACACCGGCATCCAGACAGGGTTAGGATACCAACACCTGTTGGTCGGTATCCTAACTCTTCCCCTATCCCTAACCTTTCCTCCCAGGTGCATAAACCTAACCTCCCCTCTAGTGCCTAAACCTAACATCCCCCCTGGTGCGTAAACCTAACCTCCCCCTCCCCGCACCCTAAACCTAACTCTCCCCCCTTAGTACCTAACCCTAACCCTCTCCCTAGTGCCTAACCCTCCCCCCTTAGTGCCTAACCCTGCTACTTACCTTTGGGATTCTGACAGGTGTAGGGATTCCTGCGCTCAAAATCCCCACAGTTGGGATTATGACCTTATCCTGTGCTAAATACACTCACTTTTAGAGACAGGGCTCCACAGGGTCCACGTATTCCTGGCTACCTGTAGCACCAACTAATAATTGAACGATTCACTTGGCAATCAATCCAATAAATAAGCACCAAGCTGCCGAACGCAATAGACAACAGCTACAATGTAGAGAGGAGATCGAATATCAGGTAGGTAGATAATGTGATAGGAGCATCATGGGGAGGGCAATGGTTTATGGTCAATGGGAAACCTCCACCCCCATGACTGTACACCTTAAACTAGCATGGTACAATATGTATCTACAGTGTAATGTAAAGACAAACCAACATAGTGAGAATATTGGCCACATATGGGTGGATTTGGCACTTTGGTTCAAAAACCTCAACATTACTGTACAATAATAAACTTTGCTTCTGTATAATTAATGATTCACCTCTTTAAATTGTAAATGTATTGATATGTTTGTAATGGTAGAAGAACAAACTCTTTATGTAAGGTAAATTTAAAAGCCAAAGTCGTGTTTGTTATCTGTGATTTATCTTGAGTTTTGACTTCATAGTAGGGGTGAGCAGGTTCGGATTTCTGAAATCCGAACCCCCCCGAGCCCCCCCGATCCGAGTCCGATCCGAGTCAGGCTCGACTTTTCCCGCCTGACTCGGATCTGAAATCGAGGCAAAACGTCATCATCCCGCCTTCCGAATCTCTCGCGGGTTTTGGATCCTATATAAGGTACCCGCGTCGGCGCCATTTTCTCACTCGGCTGTGGACAGTGAAGAGGGAGGGTGGGAGTTAGGGCTGTGTAGTGTAGTGTAGTGCTGCTGTTGTCCACTACTTCAAAGTCCATAGGGGCTGGCTGTGTTGTGCTGTGCTGCTGTTGTTAATAGGGGCTGTGTCCACTACTTCAAAGTCCATAGGGGCTGGCTGGACTGTGTTGTGCAGTCAGTTCTCCATAGGGGCTGTGTCCACTCCAAAGTCCTGTGCAGTGTCCCAGTCCTAAAGGAGTGCTGTAGTGTTGTCCAGGGGGTGCTCTGTCCATCAGGGGTGCTCCCCCCAAGTGCTAAAAAAATAATA
This sequence comes from Taudactylus pleione, assembly GCA_031769625.1. Taxonomy (NCBI): domain Eukaryota; kingdom Metazoa; phylum Chordata; class Amphibia; order Anura; family Myobatrachidae; genus Taudactylus; species Taudactylus pleione. The sequence continues at coordinate 6,603,769 of JAUIMM010000033.1, read as the reverse complement.
TATTTTCTGTGTTTGTGAATTGTGTGCGCAGTAGCCGCACGTGCATCAACAAAGTAGTGCCAAGCGTGCGCCTGTGTCATAAGTAAAGGGCCAGCTGGCTTGACCGTTAAAGGGTGCTGTAACCCCCGAAAGTACACTCCAGTCCAAACCAAAAGAAAATTATTTTCTGTGTTTGTGAATTGTGTGCGCAGTAGCCGCACGTGCATCAACAAAGTAGTGCCAAGCGTGCGCCTGTGTCATAAGTAAAGGGCCGGCTTGCTTGACCGTTAAGGGTGCTGTAACCCCCGAAAGTACACTCCAGTCCAAACCAAAAAAAAAATTATTTTCTGTGTTTGTGAATTGTGTGCGCAGTAGCCGCACGTGCATCAACAAAGTAGTGCCAAGCGTGCGCCTGTGTCATAAGTAAAGGGCCGGCTGGCTTGACCGTTAAGGGTGCTGTAACCCCCGAAAGTACACTCCAGTCCAAACCAAAAAAAAAATTATTTTCTGTGTTTGTGAATTGTGTGCGCAGTAGCCGCACGTGCATCAACAAAGTAGTGCCAAGCGTGCACCTGTGTCATAAGTAAAGGGCCGGCTGGCTTGACCGTTAAGGGTGCTGTAACCCCCGAAAGTACACTCCAGTCCAAACCAAAAAAAAAATTATTTTCTGTGTTTGTGAATTGTGTGCGCAGTAGCCGCAAGTGCATCAACAAAGTAGTGCCAAGCGTGCGCCTGTGTCATAAGTAAAGGGCCGGCTGGCTTGACCGTTAAAGGGTGCTGTAACCCCCAAAGTACACTCCAGTCCAAACCAAAAAAAAAATTATTTTCTGTGTTTGTGAATTGTGTGCGCAGTAGCCGCACGTGCATCAACAAAGTAGTGCCAAGCGTGCGCCTGTGTCATAAGTAAAGGGCCGGCTGGCTTGACCGTTAAAGGGTGCTGTAACCCCCGAAAGTACACTCCAGTCCAAACCAAAAAAAAATTATTTTCTGTGTTTGTGAATTGTGTGCGCAGTATCCGCACGTGCATCAACAAAGTAGTGCCAAGCGTGCGCCTGTGTCACAAGTAAAGGGCCGGCTGGCTTGACCGTTAAAGGGTGCTGTAACCCCCAAAGTACACTCAAGTCCAAACCAAAAAAAAAATTATTTTCTGTGTTTGTGAATTGTGTGCGCAGTAGCCGCACGTGCATCAACAAAGTAGTGCCAAGCGTGCGCCTGTGTCATAAGTAAAGGGCCGGCTGGCTTGACCGTTAAAGGGTGCTGTAACCCCCAAAGTACACTCCAGTCCAAACCAAAAAAAAAATTATTTTCTGTGTTTGTGAATTGTGTGCGCAGTAGCCGCACGTGCATCAACAAAGTAGTGCCAAGCGTGCGCCTGTGTCATAAGTAAAGGGCCGGCTGGCTTGACCGTTAAAGGGTGCTGTAACCCCCAAAGTACACTCCAGTCCAAACCAAAAAAAATATTATTTTCTGTGTTTGTGAATTGTGTGCGCAGTAGACGCACGTGCATCAACAAAGTAGTGCCAAGCGTGCGCCTGTGTCATAAGTAAAGGGCCGGCTGGCTTGACCGTTAAAGGGTGCTGTAACCCCCAAAGTACACTCAAGTCCAAACCAAAAAAAAATTATTTTCTGTGTTTGTGAATTGTGTGCGCAGTAGCCGCACGTGCATCAACAAAGTAGTGCCAAGCGTGCGCCTGTGTCATAAGTAAAGGGCCGGCTGGCTTGACCGTTAAAGGGTGCTGTAACCCCCGAAAGTACACTCCAGTCCAAACCAAAAAAAAATTATTTTCTGTGTTTGTGAATTGTGTGCGCAGTAGCCGCACGTGCATCAACAAAGTAGTGCCAAGCGTGCGCCTGTGTCATAAGTAAAGGGCCGGCTGGCTTGACCGTTAAAGGGTGCTGTAACCCCCAAAGTACACTCAAGTCCAAACCAAAAAAAAAATTATTTTCTGTGTTTGTGAATTGTGTGCGCAGTAGCCGCACGTGCATCAACAAAGTAGTGCCAAGCGTGCGCCTGTGTCATAAGTAAAGGGCCGGCTGGCTTGACCATTAAAGGGTGCTGTAACCCCCAAAGTACACTCCAGTCCAAACCAAAAAAAAAATTATTTTCTGTGTTTGTGAATTGTGTGCGCAGTAGCCGCACGTGCATCAACAAAGTAGTGCCAAGCGTGCGCCTGTGTCATAAGTAAAGGGCCGGCTGGCTTGACCGTTAAAGGGTGCTGTAACCCCCAAAGTACACTCCAGTCCAAACCAAAAAAAATATTATTTTCTGTGTTTGTGAATTGTGTGCGCAGTAGCCGCACGTGCATCAACAAAGGAGCAGCGCCAAGCGTGCGCCTGTGTCATAAGTAAAGGGCCAGCTGGCTTGACCGTTAAAGGGTGCTGTAACCCACAAAGTACACTCCAGTCCAAACCAAAAAAAAAATTATTTTCTGTGTTTAGCCGCACGTATATATCAAATCGATATAACATAAATGGAGGACCAAACTTTCTCCGATAAAAATAAAATAGAGAAAGATCAAGAACCACTTCCTCCTAGTGCTGAAGCTGCTGCCACTAGTCATGACATAGACGATAACATGACATCAACGTCGTCTGCCAAGGCCGATGCCCAATGTCATAGTAGAGGGCACATACAATCCCAAATGGCAAAGTTCAGGAAAATGACCTTGAAAAAGACATTTAAATCAGCTGAAGAGAAACGTAAACTTGCCAATATGCCATTTACGACACGGAGTGGCAAGGAACGGCTAAGGTCGATCCCTAGTATGTTCATGACTAGTGGTTCAGCTTCACATGACGATGGAAGCCCTCCTCCCACTAAAAAAATCAAAAGAGTTAAGCTGGCAAAAGCACAGCGAAGAACTGTGCTTTCTAAGAAGATATCACAAATCCCCAAGGAGAGTCCAAGTGTGGTGGTGGTTGCGATGCCTGACCTTCCCAGCACTGGACGGGAAGAGGTGGCTCTTTCCACCATTTGCACGCCCCCTGCAAGTGCTGAAAGGAGCACCCACAGTCCACTTGCTGATATGCAAATTGAAGATGTCACTGTTGAAGTACAACAGGATGAGGATACTGGTGTAGCTGGCGCTGAGGAGGAAGTTGGCGAGGAGGATTCTGATGGTGATGTGGTTTGTTTAAATCAGGCTCCGGGGGAGACAGTTGTTGTCCGTGGGATGAAAAAGCCCATCACGGTCATGCCTGGGCAGAAGACCAAACATTCCACCTCTTTGGTATGGCAATATTTCTATCCAAATCCGGACAACAACTGTCTTGCCATATGTACCATATGTAAAGGTGAAATAAGTAGGGGTAGGGACGTCAACCACCTAGGAACATCCTCCCTTATACGGCACCTGCAGCGCGTTCATAAAAAGTTACTGTCAAGTTCAGAAACTTTGGCTAAGACCGTAAGCAGTCCAGGGACACCTAAATCCCGTTGTCCTGTTGTATCCAAGCGCCTGCAAACCACACCGTCAACTCCCTCCTCGTCAATTTCCTCCTTAGTCAGGATCGGAAGTAGTCCTGCAGGCCATGTCACTGGCATGACTGACTCTCCTATCCGGGATTCCTCTGGAGGATCCTGCATTGCTACGCCTACTGCTGCCGCTGCTGCTGTTGCTGCTGCTGGGAGTCGTTCATCATCCCAGAGAGGAAGTAGGAACACCACTACTTTTACTAAACAATTGACCCTCCAACAGTCCTTAGCGAGGAGGATGAAGTACGACAGCAGTCATCCTGAAGCAAAACGTATAACTGAGGCCTTGACTGCTATGTTGGTGTTAGACGTGCGTCCGGTATCCGCCATTAGTGCAGTGGGATTTAGACAATTGATGGAGGTAGTGTATCCCCGGTTCCAAATCCCATCTAGATTCCACTTCACTAGGCAGGCGATACCGAGACTGTACAGAAACGTCAGAAAAAGTGTACTCAGTGTCCTGAAAAATGCCGTTGTACACAATGTCCACTTAACCACGGACATGTGGACAAGTGGAACAGGGCAGAATAAGGACTATATGACTGTGACAGCCCACTGGGTAGATGTATCACCTTACGCAGCAACAGCAGCAGCGTCACCAGTAGCAGCATCTCAGAAACGCCAGCTCGTTACAAGGCAGGCTACGCTGTGTATCACCGGTTTCAGTAAGAGGCACACCGCCGACAACCTCTTAGAGAAACTGAGGGAAATCATCGCCCAGTGGCTTACCCCACTTAGACTCTCCTGGGGATTTGTGATATCTGACAACGCCACCAATATTGTGCGGGCATTACATCTGGGCAAATTCCAGCACGTCCCATGTTTTGCTCACACAATAAACTTGGTGGTGCAGAATTTTCTGAAAAGCGACAGGGGCGTGCAGGAGACGCTTTGGGTGGTCCGAAAAATTTCTGGCCACTTTCGCCATTCAGCGACTGCGTGCCGAAGACTGGAGCGCAAGCAAACACTCTTGAACCTGCCCCGCCATCACCTGAAGCAAGAGGTTGTGACGCGGTGGAACTCAACCCTCTATATGCTTCAGAGGATGGAGGAGCAGCAAAAGGCCATACAAGCCTATACATCCACCTATGACATAGGCAAAGGAGGGGGTATGCACCTGACTCAAGCGCAGTGAAGAATGATTTCCGTGTTGTGCAAGGTTCTCCAGCCCTTCGAACTTGCCACACGTGAAGTCAGTTCAGACACAGCCAGCTTGAGTCAGGTCATTCCCCTCATCAGGCTTTTGCAGAAGCAGCTGGAGAAAGTGAAGGAGGAGCTAAGACGGAGCGATTCCGCTCGGCATGTGGGACTTGTGGATGAAGCCCTTCATTCGCTTTGCCAGGATTCCAGGGTGGTCAATCTGTTGAAATCAGACCACTACATTTTGGCCACCGTGCTTGATCCTAGGTTTAAAGCCTATGTGGTGTCTCTCTTTCCGGCCGACACAAGCCTGCAGAGGTGCAAAGACCTGCTGGTGAACACACTGTCAGCTGAAGCGGAACGTGACACGTCAACGGCTCCTTCTTCATTTTCTCCCGCAACTGGGGCTGCCAGGAAAAAACTTAGGTATCCTAAGCAACCCGCTGGCGGTGATGCAGGGCAGGCAGGACCAAGTTTGGACATCTGGTCCGGACTGAAGGACCTGGCAACAATTTCTGACATGTCTACTGTCACTGCATATGATACTGTCACCATTGACAGAATGGTGGAGGATTACATCGGTGACAGCATCCAAGTAGGCATGTCAGACAGTCCATACCTGTACTGGCAGGAAAAAGAGGCAATTTGGAGGCCCCTGTACAAGCTGGCTCTATTTTACCTGAGTTGCCCCCCCTCCAGTGTGTACTCCGAAAGAGTGTTTAGTGCAGCCAGGAACCTTGTCAGCGAAAGGCGTAGGAGGTTGCTTCCACAGAATGTGGAGAAGATGATGTTCATCAAAATGAATTATCAGCTCTTCCAGGGAGACCAGCCTCCAGAAGGTACAGAGGGACCTGTGGTGGTGGATTCAAGTGGGGACGAGTTAATACTTTGTGAGGATGAGGATGTACACACTGAAGAGGGTGAGGAATCGGTGGATGAGGAGGATGAGGATGACATCTTGCCTCCGTAGAGCCAGTTTGTGCAGGGACACATTAATTGCCAGCTTGTTTTGTGGGGGCCCAAACGAACCAATCATTTCAGCCACAGTTGTGTGGCAGACCCTGGCGCTGAAATGATTGATTTGTTAAAGTGTGCATGTCCTGTTTATACAACATAAGGGTGGGTGGGAGGGCCCAAGGACAATTCCATCTTGCACTTCTTTTTTTTCTTTGCATTATGTACAGTTTGGGGCCTAGTTTTTCTAACTGCCATCCTGTCTGCCACTGCAGTGTCACTCCTAGATGGGTCAAGTGTTTGTGCCGCCCACTCGTGTCGCTTAGCATAGTCATCCAGCTACCTCGGTGCAACCTTTTGGACATGAAAACACTATTGTGAGGTGTGAGGTGTTCAGAATAGACTGGAAATGAGTGGAAATTAAGGTTATTGAGGTTAATAATAGCATAGGAGCAGAGAAACCAACAAATTCTGTGATTTTAGCTGTTTTTATGCTTTTTAAAAAAAAAATACAGATCCAAAACACAAAACCCAGAACCCAAAACACGGAAGGGTGGTTTTGGCAAAACCAATCCAGATCCAAAACACGAAGAAAGATCCAGATCCAAAACCAAAACACAAAACACGAAAAGTGGCCGGTGCACACCCCTACTTCATAGTAGGAACAAATAATTAAGACATACTGAGGGGAATTCAATTAGAGGCGAAAAGCCATATTCGCCTGTTTTTTTTGCAAAAAATTTGCCTAAAAAATTAGCCAAATTCAATTCCAGGACAATTTCACCTAAGTGGAAACAATTCTCCAAAAATGATTCTCCACTCAATAGCTGGTGAAAAGAAATGCAAAATCTTTATTTTGGGGTGCAAACGTGGGGAAACAACTCATACCCCTTGGGACAGTCCCCCAAAGGACAAATCTGCAAAAAAAACCAGAAACAAAAACCTAAGAACACCCCAAAAAAGAAATGTCATTTTTGGGGTGAACATTTAAAAAGTGAGGGGATAAACATTAAAAGTATCGAAATAGACTTCTTGGGGGTCCCCAAGTATGGGTCAGGTGTTTTTGGGATTGCAGGTGCATGCAGCAGGTGGATTTTTCACGGTTTTTAAAAGTTCACTTTAGAGACATAAAAATATGCTTGCACCCATTATCAAGCACCCCAAACTTGACAGGACAACTTATTTTCACCAAAAAATACAGCTTTATGCCATTCTTCATCACTTTTACCTAGACGCTAATAGCAAGCAATTTACACAACATAAGTACGCAAAATAGTTTTATTAGGACTATTAGTACACATCTATAGTGATTCCCTATGTTAATGTATCTTTTTCTGGGGTACAGACTGATTTCCCCAATTCTTTCAGTACTTTTCGCCTGTTCTGCATTCGCCTACTTCCGTTTTCGCCTGTTTTGCAATTGAATTAGGCGAATAGCGGGGACGAGCATGGAATAAATTCGCCTCTGAAACAGGCGAATGAAGCAAACAGTCAGACAGGCGAAAACTTCGCCTCTAATTGAATATGGCTCACTGTATGTTATTTTTAAAATTTTGAAAGTGGTAACTTTAACCTTTGAAGTCCATATTAACCAGGCAAGCATTGCCACCAAAGAATGAGAAAAAAGATGGGGTTAAGTGGTCTACAGAAGGGCCGCAATTAGGGGGGCTAAGGGGGCACGTGACACGGGTGCCGGACTTGTGGGGGTGCTGGGGAGAGGCTGCTGGGAGGCTAGGTTGCTGCTCTTGTGGGATTGGAGCCACATCCCTGCCTTGAGAGGCACAGACACACTGTCAGTCTTATGTGGTGCCGGTCACAAGCCAATCAATGCTCGCGGACTGGCAGCCAATCAGCAGAGGCTGCCGGTCCATGAGCTCCAATTGGTTCGCGAGTGGCACACACATTACAATGACAGCAGTACTGGCCGTTCCCCAGCGTGTGGCAGTCCTGTCCCGTGCCACCTCGAACTCACCCACCGCATGGCCCTTGCAGGTAAGAGAAGGGAGATGGGGCCTTACTGTGGCTTAATGCAAAAGAGGCCTTACTGTGGCATAATGTGTAAGGAGCCTTACTGTGGCATAATGTGTAAGGGGCATTACTGTGGCATAATGTGTTATAAGGGTCATTAATATGTGGCATAATGTGTTATAAGGGGCATTACTGTATCACAAAACCACACACCCTTTCGTCCTCTTTGTAGTATTTTCTTTGGGGGGGGTGCAAAATTATGCTTTTGCCCCGTGTGACAAAAATCCTAGTTTTGGCCCTGTCTACAGTTCAGAGAAAATGTATAAATCTGCAGTATCTCACGAAGACGATCACATCGATCTTAAGAAGGTTTTGTCAATTATACTACTTCACAAATTCCTATACATGTTTAATAGCAACCAGATTCAGAAGCTCAAATCTTGGAATGTGTCCACTCACTGAAATATATCTCAGGACCTGATCATATCTCAAATGCTGACTAGAAATATATTCCCTATAAGGGATTTTTTTTTTTTTCGTAAGTGACTATTTTATATATATATATATATATATATATATATATATATATGTGTGTGTGTGTGTGTGTGTGTATATATATATATATATATATATATATATACACTAGGGGTGAGCGGGTTCGGATTTCTGAAATCCGAATCCCCCCGAGCCCCCCCGATCCGAGGCCGATCCGAGTCAGGCTCGACTTTTCCCGCCTGACTCGGATCTGAAATCGAGGCAAAACGTCATCATCCCGCCTTCCGGGTCTCACGGGTTTTGGATTCTATATAAGGTATCCGCGTCGGCGCCATTTTCTCACTCAGCTGTGGACAGTGAAGAGGGAGGGTGGGAGTTAGGGCTGGCTGGGCTGTGTAGTGTAGTGTAGTGTTGTGCTGCGCTGTGCTGCTGTTGTGAATAGGGGCTGTGTCCACTCCTCCAAAGTCCATAGGGGCTGGCTGTGTTGTGCTGTGCTGCTGTTGTCCATAGGGGCTGTGTCCACTCCTCCAAAGTCCATAGGGGCTGGCTGTGTTGTCCTGTGCTGCTATTGTCCATAGGGGCTGTGTCCACTCCTCCAAAGTCCATAGGGGCTGGCTGGACTGTGTTGTGCAGTCAGTTGTCCATAGGGGCTGTGTCCACTCCTCCAAAGTCCATAGGGGCTGGCTGTGTTGTCCTGTGCTGCTATTGTCCATAGGGGCTGTGTCCACTCCTCCAAAGTCCATAGGGGCTGGCTGGACTGTGTTGTGCAGTCAGTTGTCCATAGGGGCTGTGTCCACTGCAAAGTCCAGTGCAGTGTCCCAGTCCTAAAGGGGTGCTGTAGTGTTGTCCAGGGGGTGTTCTGTCCATCAGGGGTGCTCCCCCCAAATGCAAAAAAATAAATATTTTTTCTGTTTGTGAATTGTGTGGGCAGTAGCCGCACGTGCATCAACAAAGTAGCGCCAAGCGTGCGCCTGTGTCATAAGTAAAGGGCCAGCTGGCTTGATCGTTAAAGGGTGCTGTAACCCCCAAAGTGCACTCCAAACCAAATAAAAAAATATTTTCTGTGTTTGTGAATTGTGTGCACTGTGGCTGCACGTGCATCAACAAAGGAGCAGCACCAAGCATACGCCTGTGTCCCATAAGTAAAGGGCCGGCTGGCTTGTCCATTAAAGGGTTCTGTAACCCCCAAATTGCACTCCAAAAAAAAATATATTTTTGTGTTTGTGAATTGTGTGCGCAGTAGCCGCACATGCATCATCAAAGTAGCACCAAGCGTGTGCCTGTGTCATAAGTAAAGGGGCCGGCTGGCTTGACCGTTAAAGGGTGCTGTAATCCCCAAAGTGCAGTCCAGACCAAATAAAAAAATATTTTCTGTGTTTGTGAATTGTGTGCACTGTGGCTGCACGTGCATCAGCAAAGGAGCAGCGCTAAGCGTGCGCCTGTGTCCCATAAGTAAAGGGCCGGCTGGCTCATTTCTTAAAGGGTGGTGTAACCCACAAAGTGCACTAGTCTCCAACAAAAATAAAACAATATTTTCTGTGATTGTGTGCGCCTTAACCACACGTATATATCAATATAACATAATTGGAGGACCAAATTTTCTCCGCTAAAAATAAAGTAGGGAAAGATCAAGAACCACTTCCTCCTAGTGCTGTTGCTGCTGCTGGGAGTTGTTCATCATCCTAGAGAGGAAGTAGGAACACCACTACTTTTACTAAACAATTGACCCTCCAACGATCCTTAGCGAGAAGGATGAAGTACGACAGCAGTCATCCTGAAGCAAAACGTATAACTGAGGCCTTGACTGCTATGTTGGTGTTAGACGTGCGTCCGGTAACTGCCATTAGTGCAGTGGGATTTAGACAATTGATGGAGGTAGTGTGTCCCCAGTTCCAAATCCCATCTAGATTCCACTTCACTAGGCAGGCGATACCGAGACTGTACAGAAACGTAAGAAAGAGTGTCCTCAGTGACCTGAAAAATGCGGTTGTACCCAATGTCCACTTAACCACGGACATGTGGACAAGTGGAACAGGGCAGACTAAGGACTATATGACATTGACAGCCAACTGGGTAAATGTATCACCTTACGCAGCAACAACAGCAGCGTCACCAGTAGCAGCATCTCAGAAATGCCAGCTCGTTTCAAGGCAGGCTACGCTGTGTATCACCAGTTTCAGTAAGCGGCACAACGCCGACAACCTCTTAGAGAAACTGAGGGAAATCATCGCCCAGTGGCTTACCCCACTTAGACTCTCATGGGGATTTGTGATATCTGACAACCAATATTGTGCGGGTATTACATCTGGGCAAATTACAGCACGTCCCATGTTTTGCTCTCACAATAAACTTGGTGGTGTAGAATTTTCTGAAAAGCGACAGGGGCGTGCAGGAGACGCTTTGGGTGGCCCGAAAAATTTCTGGCCACTTTTGCCATTCAGCGACTGCGTGCGCCTGTGTCATAAGTAAAGGGCCGGCTGGCTTGTCCGTTAAAGGGTGCTGTAACCCCCAAAGTGCACTCCAAACAAAATAAAAAATTCTACTTTTTTTTCTGTCTTTGTGAATTGTGTGGGCTGTAGCCGCACCTGCATCCTCAAAGCAGCAGCGACAAGCGTGCATCTGTCTGTTAAAGGGTGGTGTAACCCCCAAAGTGCTCCAAAAAATAAAAAACAATTTTTTTCCTGTGTTTGTGACTTGTGTGCGATGTAGCCGCACGTGCATCAACACAGTAGCAGTGCCAAGCGTGCGTCTGTGTCATAAGTGAAGGGCCTGTTTAGTGTATAGTGTTTTTTATGTCCAAAAGGTTGCACTGAGGTAGCTGGATGACTATGCTAAGCGACACAAGTGGGCGGCACAAACACGTGGTCCATCTAGGAGTGACACTGCAGTGGCAGACAGGATGGCAGTTTGAGAAACAAGGCCCCAAACAGTACATAATGCAATGAAAAAAAAGAGGTGCAAGATGGAATTGTTCTTGGGCCCTCCCACCCACCCTTATGTTGTATAAACAGGACATGCACACTTTAACAAACCAATCATTTCAGCGCCAGGGTCTGCTACATGACTGTGGCTGAAATGATTGGTTCGTTTGGGCCCCCACAAACCAAGCTGGCAATTGTTTGTGGCGCACACTTTGAGAGTTACACCACCCTTTAACAGACAGACACATGCTTGTCACTGCTGCTTTGAGGATGCAGGTGCGGCTACTGTGCATACATTTCACACACAAACACAGAAAAAAACAAGATTATTTTATTTTGGTTGGAGCGCACTTTGGGGTTTACACCACCCTTTAACAGACAGACAGGCTTGTTGCTGCTGCTTTGAGGATGCAGGTGCGGCTACAGCCCACACAATTCAGAAAGACAGAAAAATAAAGAATCATTTTTTTATTGTTTGTGGAGTGCACTTTGAGGGTTACACCACCCTTTAACAGACAGACGCACGCTTGTCACTGCTGCTTTGAGGATGCAGGTGCAGCTACAGCCCACACAATTCACAAAGACAGAAAAAAAAAGAAGAATTTTTTTATTGTTTGTGGAGCGCACTTTGAGGGTTACACCACCCTTTAACAGACAGACGCACACTTGTCACTGCTGCTTTGAGGATGCAGGTGCGGCTACTGCGCATACATTTCACACACAAACACAGAAAAAAACAAGATTATTTTATTTTGGTTGGAGCGCACTTTGGGGTTTACACCACCCTTTAACAGACAGACGCACGCTTGGCGCTGCTGCTTTGAGGATGCAGGTGCGGCTACTGCGCATACATTTCACACACAAATACAGAAAAAGAAGATAATTTTATTTTGTTGGAGCGCACTTTGAGGGTTACACCACCCTTTAACAGACAGACGCATGCTTGTTGCTGCTGCTTTGAGGACAGTATCATATGCAGTGACTGTAGACTTGTCAGAAATTGATGGCACGTCCTTCAGTCCGGACCAGATGTCCAAACCGGCCCTTGACTTATGACACAGGCGCACGCTTGGCGCTGCTACTGTGTAGATGCACGTGTGGCTACATCGCACACAAGTCACAAACACATAAAAAAATTGTTTTTTATTTTTTGGAGAACTTTGAGGGTTACACCACCCTTTATCAGACAGACGCACGCTTGTCGCTGCTGCTTTGAGGATGCAGGTGCGGCTACAGCCCACACAATTCACAAAGACAGAAAAAAAAGAATAATTTTTTTATTGTTTGTGGAGCGCACTTTGAGGGTTATACCACCCTTTAACAGACAGATGCATGCTTGTCGCTGCTGCTTTGAGGATGCAGGTGCGGCTACAGCCCACACAACTCAGAAAGACAGAAAAAAAAAGAATAATTTTTTTATTGTTTGTGGAGCGCACTTTGACAGACAGATGCACGCTTGTCACTGCTGCTTTGAGGATGCAGGTGCAGCTACAACCCACACAATTCACAAACACACTAAAAAAATAGTTTTTTATTTTTTGGAGCACTTTGAGAGTTACACCACCCTTTAACAGACAGACGCACGCTTGTCGCTGCTGCTTTGAGGATGCAAGTGCGGTTACAGCCCACACAATTCGCAAAGACAGAAAAAAAAAGTAGAATTTTTTTATTGTTCGTGGAGCGCACTTTGAGGGTTACACCACCCTTTAACAGACAGACGCATGCTTGTCGCTGCTGCTTTGAGGATGCAGGTGGAATCTAGACAGGATTTGGAACTGGGGACACACTACCTCCATCAATTGTCTAAATCCCACTGCACTAATGGCAGTTACCGGACGCACGTCTAACACCAACATAGCAGTCAAGGCCTCAGTTATACGTTTTGCTTCAGGATGACTGCTGTCGTACTTCATCCTCCTTGCTAGGGACTGTTGGAGGGTCAATTGTTTAGTAAAAGTAGTGGTGTTCCTACTTCCTCTCTGGGATGATGAACAACTCCCAGCAGCAGCAACAGCACTAGGAGAAAGTGGTTCTTGATCTTTCCCTATTTTAATTTTATCGGAGAAAGTTTGGTCCTCCATTTAAGTTATATTGATATATACGTGCGGCTAAGGCGCACACAAACACAGAAAATAATTTTTTATTTTTGTTGGACACTAGTGCACTTTGTGGGTTACACCACCCTTTAAGAAATGAGCCAGCCGGCCCTTTACTTATGGGACACAGGCGCACGCTTGGCGCTGCTCCTTTGTTGATGCACGTGCAGCCACAGTGCACACAATTCACAAACACAGAAAATATTTTTTTATTTTGTTTGGAGTGCATTTTGGGGGTTACAGCACCCTTTGATGGTCAAGCCAGCCGGCCCCTTTACTTATGACACAGGCGCACGCTTGGCACTACTTTGTTGATGCACGTGCAGCCACAGTGCACACAATTCACAAACACAGAAAAAATATTTTTTTTATTTTGTTTGGAGTGTACTTTGGGGGTTACAGCACCCTTTAACGGACAAGCCAGCTAGCCCTTTACTTATGACACAGGCGCATGCTTGGCACTACTTTGTTGATGCACGTGCGGCTACTGTGTACACAATTCACAAACACAGAAAAAATATTTTTTTTTTGCACTTGGGGGGAGCACCCCTGATGGACTGAGCACCCCCTGGACAACACTACAGCACCCCTTTAGGACTGGGACACTGCACAGGACTTTGGAGTGGACACAGCCCCTATGGACAACTGACTGCACAACACAGTCCAGCCAGCCCCTATGGACTTTGGAGGAGTGGACACAGCCCCTATGGACAACAGCAGCACAGCACAGCACAACACTACACTGCACTACACTAGACAGCCCAGCCAGCCCTAACTCCCACCCTCCCTCTTCACTGTCCACATCCGAGTGAGAAAATGGCGCCGACGCGGGTACCTTATAAAGGATCCAAAACCCGCGAGACCCGGAAGGCGGGATGATGACATTTTGCCTCGATTTCAGATCCGAGTCAGGCGGGAAAAGTCGAGCCTGACTTGGATCGGCCTCGGACCGGGGGTGCTCGGGTGGGTTCGGATTTCAGAAATCCGAACCCGCTCACCACTAATATATAACTCCCTTATATAGTTAAATGCCGGGGTGCCATCCAAAGGGAGTAAATATACTTGCAGTAATCCCTGGATCCCAGGAACAAGGCGGCACTCCTCGGACTTTATGTGTATATAACTGTGTATGTGTGTTAGAATCATTTTTTTTAAAAGTTCACATTTCTGCTACTGATCATTTCTACATCATTTACTTTTTTCTCCCCTATCCTATGGCAGGGCCCAATAATTAGACTTAACCCCCTGAGGAGTAGTCTCGTCTTCGGATATTGAGATGTATAATATTAGAAGTACAGTATTAGTCCCTGAATCAGGAAATACTAGGCTGGACACACTTTATAATTCCATATCAAAAGTGTGATGGCAAAATATTGCTTTCCTTAAAATTACTACAGCAAGGTTCCCTACCCAGTTCTCCTTAGCAGATAAAATACGAGAGGGCAGATTGCACACGGCAATGATTAAATATTTACCGCACAAAGACGATTCAAAGTAATTTTTTTTTTTTACATTTAATAGCTGCAAGCATTTGTTTGTACAGTAACACAAGTATTAGTAATGAACCATTTATTGGACGGTTTGCTGAACATTTTTTTTTTACTAGCATTAGTAACGTTCCGGATTGTAAGTCTCATTTTCATTTATTTTTTTATTTTTTTTTCCACATTATATACAGATATAACGTTGATAACTCTGGGTCTGCTCTCACCAGCTGCTAGATATAAATTATATATTAAACTGTATTTGCAATGGATCACTGGATATGACAAGAACCCTTCAGGAGGCTTTGTCGCTGCAATGAAGTGTGCGCTTTTTAGTACAGTGGGTAATATGAGTTTCTTATTTGTGTCGTCCAAGTCTTCAAAAAACATAATTCGGAAAATGGGCAGCACTTAATAGACCTAATCTCTTGTTCTGATTCAGCCTTCAAGATCAACAGCCTGTAAATAAGCAAAAAAAAAAGAGAGAGAGAGAGAGAGAAGGGGGCCTAAACGGATTTAGCGTTGTTAATCTTTCCATAGTAGGATCTCTAGCTTCTTTAGACTCCAGTCTTTGTTGACAGAAGTGGCTTCCATTGTGCCAGTCTCAGTGGCTCAGAAGCTGGTTTCTTTTGAAGGGCTATGCTATCGCCACTCTACATGCATGCCACCCTTACCCTGCACTGGAAAGATAGGCTGGCCACAGCAGTGTGAGGGGAGATTGAATTTGTGTGTCACTCCATAGCATATGCTGCATTCAGTCCCTGTAAGTAGTGCAGAGCGAACAGTAAGCGATGACAATGGGTAGTGTTACATGCTTGCTGCCTCCTCTCGCTCTTATTTGACTTTGTCTGCATCAGTGATTTTATTATGACAGCCTGAATACTGAGGAGGGAATTAAACTGTTAAGCAAGCATCAGAGGCTGTCTAATGTTTAATGCAAGAGTCGAAGCATGTAAGAACTGATAATGAATACAAACAGGACGACATCTTATTTGCTATGTTTTTACTAGGATGACTTGAGAGCGTTGACATCCCCTTTTTTTTTTTTTTTGCAATTCTCCATTCTTTTTATTTAATTTTTTTTTTTTAATTTTTGTTACATTTTTTTTTACAAAGGGTTAAAAATTCCCAACGCCTGTGACAAACGTGCCTAAATGTGATGTGAATTAAAGGCGGCTGTAAGAGATTGTAATACTTGGAAATCACCACCTATAATAATTATGTATAGATAGGAGCTAGTCATAGCTGTTAAAAGGTCACCCAGTGAGATGTAATTGCCTTTTTCATACTCCACTACATTTAGTAGGACAGAAGCACGACCCTGCTGGCAATTGCCGTAAATATGCCATCTTGAGAATGTAATGAAACATGCCAGTACTCCCTAGCTCTTGCCGACTGCCCATTTTCAGCTATGGCTTGGATGGAAAATGGGCTGAAATATGTAAAAAAAAATAAAAAACAAACATAAAAAATAATGATAAGTAAAAAAAAATAAAAAGACTACATGGCACGAGTGTTAAAATTATAAAGTAAAAATATCATTTAATCGCACGCATAAAAATTCACAGCAGATAAAACGCCTAAATGAGAGACTGATGAGGGAGTTGGGTCATGCCAGATTGTACCGCTGTGACATAGCCCCTTTAATAAGGCACTTTCCTCCTATGAGAAAATATTCTAACACACTTAGGTGTAAAAGAATTTACTCTGGCCCCTTGGTTATGAAAATATAATAAATAATAATAACATCAAGTCAGATATCTTTCCTTAATACAGTAAGAACAATAGAGGTAAACTTCTGGCTAATTGCTACTGTGATATGTAACCAGAAAAGAGAGGTTTATTCATAGAGTATTACACTAACTTCCAGTAATCACTTAGCAGTTTGCTTTCTAAGATCTACCGATTGAGGGTTCTTTCAGCATACTATAGTCAGATTAATATATAAAGTGTAAAAGTATAGTAGGATACATTATTAATTTATACAAAATAAAAGAAAACACTTTCCTCAAGGTAAATTTACAATAAAATTTTATCTTCCTTGTAGATAGTAAGTAATGTGCCTGCAAAAACTAAGACAAACATCAGTACATGTACCTTAAATTAGCTATTTATTAACACATATATTATATATATACATATACTGTATATATATATATATATATATATATATATGCATGTGTGGTGGGCAATATACAGTATATGCACGTATGTGTGATATTGACAGTTATATACTAAAAGATTAATGTCAGTGTAGCGCTACAGGGCAATGTGTAATTTAGATGATCAGTTTTACTACTCATTGGTTATACGTGGTATAATTGTGCGTCAGGCTAGAAGGGAAATTTCACAGTTGATCATAACCGATATTAACCCAGAAATTGAAGCTGTCAAACATTGGATTTTTTTTTTTAAGTGATCCGAACATTACAGCTCCCTCTTCATCTTCATATTGCCTATTCCTGTAGCCCTCCGGAGAAACTGCTCTACTAGTTATTGCCAATTGAATTTTCAATAGCAAACTTACCAAGCCCTAACTTTGACAAATTTTATTTCACATTCGTCAAAGGAAATAAACCTGACAGCATTACAGGGGCTGTATACTAAAAGTAGTATCTCAACTCCAACAGTCTGTCCAAGCCCATTCTCTCCAGGGAAGCATTAAATCTGGGCCCAATTCACAGCTTTGTTTGAACATTATATTTTCCCTTTTCTTTCTACCTTTGATATTTATTTCAGTGTTAAATCTATTCTTCCCTTCATCTATTACCCTGTTTTATTTCTGTTTTTGAGAACCTATATTTTTGCTAATAAATATTCAGTACACCATTTCATTCTGTATTTAATATGCCCAGTGCACGGTTGCTATTGCAACTTTGCAACAGATTGAGTGGACATTCCACTGTTGCAGTGTAGTCATAAAAATCAGGAACTGAACTTATAAAATTCTACCTTTCCTTTCCTCCCATACTATGGGCTTTGATTCAGTGCGTTCCCAGCTATTTCCCTACTGGCTGCATCCAGCACAGAGCAGAACCACAGCTCCTCCCTGTGGCACCAGAGCTGGATTACTGCTCCTGCACACAAGGAATCTTATTTCCTCCTTCCTCCCTCATCGTTTCCGAGTCCAGCAGCGCTCACATTTCTCAGCACCTCCTTATCATTACAGAAAGTGTTCTTGAGCCGGGCTCATTTAGATAATCAGTTTAGGGGTATTTGTTAGAAAGAGTACAAGTTATTTCTAGACACGATAGTTTAAAAAAAAAAAAAAAAACTAAATGGAGTATACAGTACAATGTTTTAAGCATACAGTATATATACATATATATGCTCTATTTAATATATAGCATTTTAAAGTGATACAATTAGGATTGTGCACATGAGATGAGCATGTTTTATATTATATGACAAAGTCAGAATAGAAAGTATTTTGTGTTATATAATAAGCCAGCATATTTATGTGTGCAGATGTACAGTACAGTGTTCCCCATTATAAGATACTGTACTGTAGGTACTGTACAACTGGCTCAAAATAAAGGGTCTTAGTGCACAATAAAAGACGCTACACTGGATATATATATATATATATATATATATATATACATATATATATATATATACACACAGTATATATTATATATATATATATATATATAAATATATATATATATATATATATATATATATATATATATATATATATATAAAGAGTGTTTGTACATATTGCTCTTTTTCATCTCTGTTGAGCAGTATGTTTCCTGGAAGGTGTGACATGAACAATTGTTCTGGTATTTTAATATCATGTACTGACACCTAAATACATTATTTCAGAAATCCTCCCGTCTGTGTTATTGCTGTTCGCCCAGGGCAGATACACTGTGGCGGTGCAGTAATGTGTAGTGACCAGGAGTCATGTCTCTGGACAGTCAGATCCATCGGCCATAGAGGATCTGTACAGCAGCTTCCCTACACATCATGTCCCATGCACTACGTAATAATACCACCAAATATAGAGAGAGATTTGCAGATTATATATAGGAAAATAATTTCATCACTTCCCTTATTGAACATGACTGTTAGTGCAATATACATTAGTTTCTCTTGTTTTTAAACTTTTGAACATACGGTATAAGTATATACATTTCCTATTAAACATATTAACACAGTATATACAGAACTACTGTAATGTGAATATCTATCTATCTATTTATCTATCTATCTATTTATCTATGTCATATCAATCAATCTATCTAACCATCTCATATCTATCTATCTATCTATCTATCTATCTATCTATCTATCTATCTATCTATCTATCTCTCTCATATGTATCTATCTGATATCTATCTATCTCATGTCTGTCTGTCTATCTATCTCATATCTATCTATCTATCTATCTATCTATCTATCTAATGTCTGTCTGTATGTCTATCTATCCCATATATATCTATATATCTCATATCTACATCTATCTATTTATCTCAAATCTATCTACTGTATCTCACATCTCTCTCTCTACCTATTGTATATATTTAACATTATACAGTATCTCTATCTATCTATCTATCTATCTATCTATCTATCTATCTATCTATCTATCTATCTATCTATCTATCTAATGTACATCTGTCTATATATGGTCTATCTATCTATCTATCTATCTATCTATCTATCTATCTATCTATCTATCTATCTAGCTATCTATCTATCTATCTATCTATCTATCTAATGTATATCTGTCTATATATGATCTATCTATCTATCTATCTATCTATCTATCTATCTATCTATCTATCTATCTATCTGCATGTCTGTCTATCAATCTATCAAGCTGTCAGTTCACTCCTTAGATAGTCCATCACATTGACTTTATATTATGCATCAAGTACAAAAGTATTACTAATAGCTCTGAATATACTGAACACTCATTTTAAACTAAAACTTGGCAATCGGCACAAACATTAAAAATATCCATTGTGTACAGTATTACTCTTATCTTTAAACATTCATCATCATATACATATATATATATATATATTTTTTCTTTTGAGTTCCAGGCTCATGACTGTACAGCATTACATTGCCATTGCACTGAACTGGTTAAGCTGCAGTTTTCATTAGGTTAGATATATAAAATATAGTGAAACAATCACGTTTGTTTACACTTGCTCAAATCCAAACTGTAATGTATTTTACAATAAGTTCTGCCCAAGCCCAGATGTTTATAACGTGAATAATGAATGGAAAGTACAGTTTATTTGTTTTTAATGAAGTATGATTTTTTTATGCAAGTAACTTGAGAACTTGGATTTAGGCACTCGAAGAAATGTATAAAAAAAAAAGAGAGACTGTTCCCCAGCTATGTAATTTAAGTTGAGGGGCACAGCTCTTAGTTTTTTTGGAGGTGAACGAAAGAAATAATGGGCTATTAAAACAAGCCTTGGTTTAGAATGGCAAGTTTCTGTGATTGTTTAGGAAAATAACTGAATTGCAGAAGCAGGACTCTCTCTCTCTCCCTCTCTCTCTCTCTCTCTCTCTCTCTCTCTCTCTGTAGTCTCTTAATGTTTTAGAATCATACTATTGTTGAGCCTTTTGTTGTTGTTTTTTTAAATTCAAACAGATATTTAGTTTAATATGATAAGTAAATAAACAGAACATGTCTAATGTTTAAGACCTGTAATTGCCATTGTGTGCTAATTGTCAGCATTAACCCATTACACTTTTGTCACCCCACTAAACTCTATGCAATAAACATAGCAACCATGACATGCTAAAGCTGATGAAAAGCTTCAGTAAGAAATACAAACAGACTGTCTGCAAGATGACAATTTGCGTAGAATCTCGGCACCCTCTCCTTTGCACAAATGACACATATATATATATATATATATATATATATATATATATATATAAAATGATGCAATGGCACAAGCTTTATATATTTCGTATATTTGGAGTATGTGGTGTCACCCATAGATCCTTTTCAGCAATCTTGCTTAAACAGAATGAGAATTATTTTATTAGCTATCCAAAGCTAAGATTGCTCATTTGGACCTTATTGAATACTGCGTACAAGTGCGACTTGTTATTGCAGTAATAGTCTGTAAGCTCTTGGGGTCAGAGGCATATTCCTTCTGTGTTTTCAATTGTGTTTCTCTGTTTTATAGGTCATTCCCTGTACTCTATAGACTATAATACATTTAGCAAAGCTGTACTTACCCCATCATGCTGTATAAATAGGTGCACATACATACTGTCCATATACAGTCTTTGTTTAAACCTTTACACTATTTGTACATTAAAGATACCTTTTGTTTTAAATGAAATATAATGCATCTACTATCTGCTAAATGCTGCCTGTGTGCTGTAGAAGTGCTGTAAATTAGGACTAGTTTTCCCCCCAGAGAGGGACATTCTCCTACCTCCTGAGTGTTAAGTCTATCTCTATTTGAAAATGAGACCCCCATAGAATAACCCTGGAAACTGGAGAGGTTTATCCCTTTTTAACGACTGTACTTACACTTATCACAGCTTAGTGAATCTGTACCCCTGCTTCCCCCGGTATTGTATTATATATCAGCACTTGGGAGTTGAGTTGATGTCTGCTTAATGTAAGTTAATCAACAGCCAGGAAATTCTCAATACATATTAAAGTTACCATACCCTTAATATGCAGCTCTCCTCTTTGGTTAGAGGAAAGAAGAATTTTAATTTATCGCTACTTACCACAAATACTCCTCTGTGGGATTCCTACAGTATCTGTATTACACCACAACATTCCTGCGGGATGATACCGTCATTATTTTGGATAAACAGGGATTGGGGATACTAAACAGAAATTGTTGTGACTTCATGATGGAGAACTCTACAATTCAAATACTGATAGCATTTATATATATATATATATATAATTATATATATATATATATATATAGACTAGAGCAGAAGGTGCGGCACTCACGGACCAAACTTGAAGTATACAACGGTGAACCAGGTAATAACATTTTCTGAGGACAGTTATAAAAGACTGAAACGTTATTACCTGGTTCACCGTTGTATACTTCAAGTTTGGTCCGTGAGTGCCGCACCTTCTGCTCTATACCTTTTTCTATTGTGGGGGCACCCGGCTGAGTGGTATTTTCGTGAAGAGTGCCGGTCCTGCGTTGTTCTATATATATATATATATATATATATAAATATATACATACATACATATATACATACAATAAACAGGAGCCAGCACATCATTAAATACAAACAATCTTTATCAAATAGTAGAGAATAGCTGCGTAATTGTATACAAGTGCGTTCACTCATGTAACACATACATGGGGAAACTGTGCCATATAGAAACCAGGGTGGTAACAATTGCCAGTAAAATCATCCCAAGGGGGAACGCACATCACACAGCCTGACAGCTGTTTCGGCGTACCATATACACCTTCCTCATGTGTGTGAATACCGTATACTATAATTGAAATGATGCAATATATATATATATATATATATATGTGTGTCTGAATACTGTTTATATATATATATATATATATATAATATATGGATATTTATATGTGTATGGAAATATGTATGAGTATATAAATATATCTAAATACACAAAACACCCACACACGCACGCACACACACATGCCACCTGGAGACATTAGATTGCTGATCATTCTTCTTAGGATAGGAGCTTCGGCGCAGCGCAATTCACCGTGCCTTGAACCTAGTTGATACCACTTCTCAATAATTCCCGATGCATTATTGAATTTTTGAACTCCTTTCCCTTTAATACTTTTCTTCCTTTAATGGGTGACTGGATATATTCTACGGTGTATTTTTGTGACACAGAAGCAGCGGTTAAGACTATGATGCACTTCAGCTTTGTGATTTAAAAGTCCCATACCATATGTTTTCTCACCGGAATGCCTTGTCTTGCAAAATTACAGGAGTTGATGCTTAAAAACACAATTAGGTAGTTTAAAATGAAGTATTAAAGAAAAAAAAAAACACCACACATTTACAATTTGTTTTCCTCACTATTTTCTTTTGCTTTACTTACTTTAGTCGATGATCTTTGCGCTATTTGTGCCCAAGGGTTTGCGTGTTTCCGCGCTAAGCCTACTGCACCTTCTTCTTCTTACCTGGGCCGTGGTGAAATTATAAAGTGAATCAGATGATAACATACTGCGTCATAATATTGCGTCTTTTGTTTTTTATCTATAAGACGTGAATGCAAACATACTGAACGAGAAATAAAATATTACGGCACAATCTCACCTTCGGCCTATTTTCTGTGGAACAAAGTTTCAATGTCCAGTCCTCATTGTCATTTTTTAAGACCTGTAAAAAAAAAATTATAAAGTTTTCTAATAGAGAATATAGATAATATAAACTAAATTTAATCTTAAAACCAAATGTTAACACCTCTTGGTTTACAATGAGTAGATACGATTTCAATAGCTGTATTTCCCTGGATTATTAGGAGAAAATGTAATTAAAAATAAATGTTCTACCTTCAATAAATGACAACTCAACGTCAGCAGTAATACAAACTGCAGGACTTTGTGTGACTGGTAAATGTAGTACGTTATAACAAAACAGCACAACTGTGTGTAATTTTGTGTAACACTCATGATATCTATTAACTCCTTGCGGTATTATTGCAGCACCAGGAAAACACTATGCCGCTAAATGTTATTTCACCCCTGTTTTGAAGCGAAGCTTTGCTCTGCTTTGACATTGCACAATGACTTAAAGCTCTTCCCAGGCATTTAAGATTTTATCGTGGTGTTGTATCTCAAAGCAGCGTTCTGCTACAGCAAGGGAGGCCCTTTGAGTTGACAGCCGTCCATAGCTGGGACTGCACACCCATACGTTGGATATGTAGGGAATTTCCTTCCTCGTTTCAGCTTCTGAGAGTTGTTGTGTTTTAATAGCACAGTCTCTTTTGAAACTACACATCGTTTTTTTTTCTTTCTTTTCAGCCTACAGCTACCTTGTAATGTGACAGTGCGCTCAAATCACCTGTATTTCCCAGCCATCCCTGTGACAGCTCGATCAATTTAACACTTTCACTACTACGACTTGCAATAACGCCTGGCTTAAACTATCATTATTTCCTGTTTTCTGCTAATTCTGCTTTAATGGAATTCTGTCGGGGAAAAAGAAAAAAGTAGAAGTCCTATTACTAAAATTTCCAAGCTTATTCCCCCACCCCCCTGATCAAGAACAATTTGAATTATCTGTCTCAATGTGTTGAAGTTGAACACATGTGATTTTTATTTTTATACACCTCTCACATTCCATATACATATAAAATGTCTCCTCTGCTGCAAAAACTTCTGTTATAATTTTTGTGACAGCGGTATAGCCTTACAGATTTAACACCACCTCTGTTGAACACAATGATTCAGTGTTATATATTTATAGCACTATGTAAGACTAAGTACACTGTTTATTTGTTCCAAAATTCTGGGCAAATAAAGTTGTTAGGGGGAAAAAGTTTGATTTAATAATAATTGGATTATGACCTTTAAAGTAAGCCGTGCATGGTGTTTTTTTATCTACTTGAAAGGGTGTCTGCTATTTGCATGTCTTGCCCATTAGTGCTTTTCGCAACACGTTATTTTGTTTTATAAACAGTGGATAAGATGCCCACGTGTAACATTACTTTGGAAATGTAATTTTATATTCAAGCTACTCCTACTTAGAGGTCCCTGGACAGTCCTGGTATTTGCCACTGGAAATCTTTAACCTGAAATGCTGATAACCATAGAATTTCAAATCCTGATGCACTTAAATTAACAGAAGTGGTAAAAGGCAGCTGTTTTATCGCATTTGGCACTGAAAAGAAAGTTCTGTATTTGCAACTTTTAAAACGTAGAGGCACACAACCCTTGGCACGTTAAGCACCAAACCATACGCCAGCCTGACCTCCTCTACTCAGGACCTTCTCTAGGTGTTCTGAATCTGTCATAGAGCAGAAAATATTAACACTAGATGATACAGTCCATACTTTCTTCAAATAAAGTAATAACATAAAATTTTTCTCATGCCCTTATTTTGTTTTTCTTTGCTGAAGAACGGAAAACATATGCACAGTATACAACCTCCACAAGCCTTGCAGCCCCTAGACAAAGGCCTACTAAAAAAGGATGGACTAAGCACTTGGTAAATCTTAAATGTGGGAAATGGACACATCTGCTGAATGACTACCCTTCTGATGAATGATGAACCAGCAAGGTCAGGTAACTTTTAACTTTGCCCACATTAAAAGTGTTATACACACTATGCACTGACAGCAAAAAGCACTGTCTATTACTCATAGTTCCAACTAGTGGCGGATTTTACCTAGGGGCTTTGGAACTGCAGCCCCCAGTAAGTATTGTCACCCACAGGGAATGCCCAGCAGTGGCAGTGCCTTCTCATTGGAAGCACTCCCTGCTACCCACAGCCAGAGAGGCAGTCCCAGGGGGACGTGTTTTCTCCCCCTGGGACTGCCAGTCAAGACTGCAATAGCAGAGAGAGTTCCCACTCCCCTGCTATTACGGCAGCTCTATGAGGCTTCTAGAGGCTGCAGCTGACGCAGTCCCTAGAAGCCAGCCTGTTTGCTAGCAGCGCTGGACTTGAGTCACATCTCCTAACTTAGACTCCACCCCTCACTGCCTCCAGACTTAAGCCCGCCTCCCGGTGACATCAGCTGTCAATCACTGTGATGGCAGGGAGTAGAGGGCTGCATCAACTGCAGCCTATGATATTCATACCCCCGGCCAGTCAGGTAGGGAGCAGCCGCTGGTACCAACCTTCATGTTTGTGGCTGGATGAGCAATATGGTGCACCATGTTAATATTTTGTTTCATAAATTTTCAAATGTTAAAGTGGGTAAAAGCAATATAAGCAGATTCACCCAAAATAGAGAAATTAAAATGAAATGACAAAATATATGAAAAGGATGAATTGACCATAGACCTTATTTATCCCAATGGACTGGTGCCTCCAGGGGATGTTTGGAGGCTGCATGATGTATTTTTAGAGGATTGGAATCCAACCTTTCTGGTACTATAATTGAACATTTTAGACTAACATCTGACCTTTCTGGTGATCTAGTGGTAGAGATGGATGACTATATCTATACTAGTAGAACAAAGGCAATATTAACACTCTGTGTTAAGCTCAGCACTTCCATTCCCCCCACCACTTTCCCCTCCACTCATCACACCACACTCAGCTCCTTCTCTCCTGTTGTTGAAATAAAGGTCCTATCACTCTTCACTTTCTCTTCCTTCTCTATCTGTTCCCTTAACCTTAATCCCTCCTACTGTATCTCATCCTTTCCCTTTGTACTACAGTAACACTTGTTAGAATTTAACGCACCATCTTAACCTATACCTATTCACCTGCAGTTTTTCCTACAATTTCAGATATGTGCTTATCTCTTCATCCCATTTCCCTGCTACTTTTTTTGCAACCAAACCACTTGAATATTGTCTACAACTGTCTGACTCACATCCTCTCTATTCGGTCTCTTCTTTAACCCATATAATCTTGTTTCCACCAATCATCCATCCTTCTTCTTTATAGTGACCAACGACTGAATCAAAAGGTCACTTCTCATTGCTCATACTTGTCAACATCTATACCGCCATTGTCAAAGTTGACCACTCTTCTAGCCTTCAATTGCAGCTGCTCACCACCACCTACAAAGCACCCATAAGCACTTCTTCTGCATACATCTTTGACCTCGTCATGAGATACACTCCTTCTCACCTCTCTACTCTGCCTCTGACATTTGCCTGTCCTCACCTCTGCTTACCAACTTCTGTTTCCAAGACTTCTTTCATGCGGTCCCTCCCAGTGGAAATCCCTTCCCTGTACTACCAGAAACCTCCAACCTTCAGTCTTGCAAGCACTCCCTGAAACCAACCTCTTCACTTTGGCCTATTCTGCCCCCACCTGAGACCATTCCCTTTGCACATTTACCAGATTATCCTCCAATATGGCCTCCAACCTACCCCCACCTGTGATGACTCCCTCTGTTCCTTTTACCTCCCACTTCTACTCCTGTCCCGTTTCTCAAATTGGGGCTGATTCATAGTCTCATGCTGCTGCAACCGCTTGATCGTCTTTTGTCATAGTGGCATCTGTGACTTTATGCCAATGCCATAGTCAGCCCTTCACCTAGTGTACAAATGTGGGTCTGAATGTGCAAGGACTGAGATGCACACATTTCCCGATTGGTGCAGCTCTAGACCTAACCATCAGATGCAGCATTAAAACTAGCACCAGCCCTATGCTAGGTGCAGAATCTCCATCAGAGTTTGGCTTCCAATCTAAGCGATTAAGCACCTGAGTTCAAAACCAGATATGTCAAATGCCAGCGACACATGCCATAACACGCCCATAAGAAAGTGCTTCTCTGTGCGTCTGAGTCATCACGTCCCAGGAATGCTCAGTACATTTCCAATACATTTCTTACACATGTACAGTAGAAACACATTAACCATTTGCACGAATATCGGCATTGCCTGTGACTTAGAATCAGGCCCATTGTCTCTTCCCCATCCCTCTTGACTGTAAGTTCTCAGGGCCCTCTCTTCCTTCCAGTTTGTATCTGTACTTTCTTTGTCAACCTCATTTGTACCAGTTCTGCTTATGGTCAAGCTGGTTTGGGATGATTTTAATGTATGGTATTTACCTTGATGGATTTTATATTTTTATTTGGCACCTAAACAGACAGTGATGACAATAATGATAATGATGATGATGGTTTATAATTATATAGAGTCAATTGGATGCACCCAACACTTATTATAAATGTTGCATGTGCTCCCCCACTTCTGCCAGACCACCAGGAAACCCAGATGGATGGGTTTGTAAGCATGTCCCTTAACCTTTATATGGAATTTGCTAAAGAAATTCCTTCAAGCTATAGTACAGTATGCCTTTGCAGATACAGCTCGTTTACTTTCCATTGCTTCAAATTATTGTAAGATTTGTAAGTGGTTAATCTAATATCCTGGCTTCTTAGATGTAGATTAAAGGGTTGAAGAAATACCTTTGTTTGAATGTACAGATTATTTTCTAGGAGGTAATATACAGTATATCAACAGATTATACTGTAGAGTGCCATATTATGCACACACAGTGTGGGGGTCTATATTTATTATGATAAAGATTAGGGTAAGAAGAGGGTCTGTATTATAAAGCCACCCAAGGTCCTGCTTGCTGCGCTAATTTATCTCTCACAAACTATAGGTATAAAATATAATCCCGTGTATGCAGACTGAATCGCAGCAGTGCTTTGAATCTAATGATCAACCCTATAACAGCAACAGCAGCGTCAGCTGTGCCAGAAAGTGTCCAGCCTGTCCTGTTTATTTTTGTGAAAACCAGAAGATGACATTTAATTTCCTTGTGTTTAGAATAACTATAATATATAGCAATACTTGGTGCAAAAGATATATTTAGAAACAGGAGTATCTACACTATGCTTACATCCAGATCTGAACTTTGTCTAGCGATAATGCCCCATTACTGTACATCCCAGCCACAAGTGAGGAAGCGATTGAAATGCATAAGACTCTACATTGCCTGTCTTTGTGTATGCTGGGCTCTATAACATGAACAGTGCAAAGCCATGCAAGATACTCTTCACAAACAGATGTACATTAATCTCAGCATCAGGCACAGAATGTTTACTGTAGATGCAGTTTATTGCGTGAATGGTGGACTATAGAACAGGAATTTTGTAAGTAACTTGAATATGTCATTCTAGTCACAGCTAAACTAATCAGAGACCTGTCATACACTTAGGGTAGCATAGCTTCCAGTTCCAGGCACAACCTCACTGAGCTTTGTCTACATGAGAACATGCCAATACAGCCCAGTCACATGTGGAGATGAAAGTGAAATGCGTATGACTCTGCTTGGCCCGTATTTGTGTACACTTGGCTCTAGAGCAATAACCCGCAATAAATGCTCTATATACAGGCGGATGTTCAACTCTGCATCAACTCCTTTAGTCCTTAGCAATAAGTCACATCTGGGACCCTCTATCATCAGTAAGAATGGTGGTGGCACCTTTTAAATGTTAGCATTCAAGAACTTTCACAGCAAGTTTCCAGTGTGCTATGTAGTGACACCTTTCCCTACAGACAGTACTATAACCTGACTGAAAGATGACCCGTTAGCACAACCTGGATGTGTCGATTAGCCTTAAACCCTGGAAACTACTAAAATTGACTTGTAGGAGACCAACCACCTAATTCTACCTTGGATGTTGCTGCTGTGCTGCTCATGGTCCAAGCCGTCTAAGTGTGAATCTTATCTCCAGACTTAGGAAATCACCACCAACAGGTGGTCCAGAAGGATGAGTGGCAGATGCTTGGTCCATAACCAGTCTTTGAGAAATAAGGGCTACCAATTGGTTCAGCTAAGGTTACTACCTTTCCTTTGTACCCAGAACCTACTACTTGTGTTAGGCAGAGCAAACATAAAGAGTGTGACTGGGAACTATTCATGAGATTTGCAAGCAGGACTAGCCACCAGATTGTCAAAGCTGGAAGGATGACCAGGGGAACTGCTAAGTAGGATAGCTTGATTAAACTAAAGCTGGGTACACATTTAATGATGTGTACCCAGCTGACCTGTCGTGCGATGGGACCCGGCATCGGCTGGTGCATACACATTTGCCTGATGTTGGGAGCGACATCGCTATGGTGGGGGCCATGCTGCATTCGGCAGCATGGCGCTTGCTGACGATGTTGCCCGTTGGACTTGCATGCAAGTCCGACAGGCAGTGTCGCTGACAATGCACAGGACCGCACATCGTCAGTGACATTGAGTGTACACACTAGACTATGTTGCCGACATGGGACGACATATCGTCTAGTCTGTACCCGGCTTTAATCTTCACTTCCAATACTCTGCTGGGCTTTATCTCTGCTCTGCCAGCAGCAGGAGTGCAAGAAGTCTTAAATCAGCAATGATACAGCAGGGGTTAATTTCATGATTATTGTATAGAGAATGTAGAGCACTGCTATGTCTCCTTGATAATTGTTGTATTATAGTATTGCGGTGCAATTTACAAATAATTACAAAAAGTGATATAGCCTTTTGGTAAATTGTTAAATAAAATACATATTTTTTATTCAAGAAATTTACCTTATAAGAAAATACTTACCCATGTAAACAGTATTGGTGCAGGGGATAGGATTACTTGCTGCCCGAAGTACATATCTGATGCAAAAGTCATCTTTGTAATAGTATAGACTTATATACGTACTGTAGTATTGGTCAAGAGATATTCCTGGTACTGTAACTTACAGTACTGATCTTATATTTATCACAGTTATTTATGTATGTTTATGCTGTTTCTGACCTGAGCACACTTTTAAAAAGTTGTCTAAAGTAACAAAATAATTTTAAAAAGTGTTTGTATTAATAATTCACCTGATAGATAGAAGATACTGTATGCATACATTGGCTTTGCTTCATCTTTTCCTCACCCTCTTCAGTGTTGTGTACATCCTCATCCTCACAGAGTATTAATTTGTCCCCGCTGGAATCCACCATCACAGGTCCCTCTGTACGTTCTGGAGGCTGGTCTCCCTGGAAGAGTTGATAATTAATTTTTATGAACATCATCTACTCCACATTTTGTGGAAGCAACCTCCTACGCCTTTCGCTGACAAGGTTCCCGGCTGTACTAAACACTCTTTTGGAGTACACACTGGAGGGGGGGCAACTCAGGTAAAATAGAGCCAGTTTGTACGGGGGCCTCCAAATTGCCTCTTTTTCCTGCCAGTACAGGTACGGACTGTCTGACATGCCTACTTGGATGCTGTCACCAATGTAATCCTCCACCATTATGTCAATGGTGACAGTATCATATGTAGTGACAGTAGACATGTCAGAAATTGTTGCCAGGTCCTTCAGTCCGGACCAGATGTCCAAACTTGGTCCTACCTGCCCTGCATCACCTCCAGTGGATTGTTTAGGATACCTAAGTTTTTTCCTGGCAGCCCCAGTTGCAGGAGAAAATGAAGAAGGAGCTGTTGACATGTCACGTTCCGCTTGAGCTGACAGTGTTTTCACCAGCAGGTCTTTGCACCTCTGCAGGCTTATGTCAGCCAGAAAGAGAGACACCACATAGGGGCATATCCAATTATCCGCAGGACTTCTCCCGCGAATAATTGAGGCTCAAAAGTCCCACGGCGCGGGGCTAAGCTATTCAATAAAATAGCTTTTTCCCCGCACCGTTAAAACTGCTCTCGCACGCGGGAACACACTGTTTCCGCGAGAAATGTGGAAACAGTGTGTTAAAGCCTCTCGCGTGAGGCAGTAAAAGGCATATACGCGCGGAATTTACCTCGCACCAACATGAGGTGCGAGGTACTGTCCAAAAGCAGGGATTCGCGCACGGGAAATCCCCACTAAATTGAATCTTACCCAGCGCGATAAATAGCCATGGGGTAAACCCCGTGGCTTATTGGATATGCCCCACAGGCTTTAAACCTAGGATCGAGCACGGTGGCCAAAATGTAGTGGTCTGATTTCAACAGATTGACCACCCTGGAATCCTGGCAAAGTGAATGAAGGGCTTCATCCACAAGTCCCACATGCCGAGCGGAATCACTCCATCTTAGCTCCTCCTTCACTGTCTATAGCTACTTCTGCAAAAGCCTGATGAGGGGAATGACCTGACTCAAGCTGGCAGTGTCTGAACTGACTTCAAGTGTGGCAAGGGCTGGAAAACCATGCACAACACGGAAATCATTCTCCACTGCACTTGAGTCAGGTGCATACCCCCTCCTTTGCCTATGTCATAGGTGGATGTATAGGCTTGAATGGTCTTTTGCTGCTCCTCCATCCTCTGAAGCATATAGAGGGTTGAGTTCCACCGCATAACAACCTCTTGCTTCAGGTGATGGCGGGGCAGCTTCAAGAGTGTTTGCTGGTGCTCCAGTCTTCGGCACACAATCGCTGAATGGCGAAAGTGGCCAGAAATTTTTCGGGCCACCAAAAGTGTCTCCTGTACGCCCCTGTCACTTTTCAGAAAATTCTGCACCACCGAATTTATTGTGTGAGCAAAACATGGGACGTGCTGGAATTTGCCCAGAGGTAATGCCCGCACAATATTGGTGGCGTTGTCAGATAACACAAATCCCCAGGAGAGTCTAAGTGGGGTAAGCCACTGGGCAATGACTTCCCTCAGTTTCTCTAAGAGGTTGCAGCGGTGTGCCTCTTACTGAAACCGGTGATACATAGCGTAGCCTGCCTTGGAACGAGCTGACATTTCTGAGATGCTGCTACTGGTGACGCTGCTGTTGTTGCTGCGTAAGGTGATACATCTACCCAGTGGGCTGTCACAGCCATATAGTCCTTAGTCCTTAGTCTGCCCTGTTCCACTTGTCCACATGTCCGTGGTTAAGTGGATATTGGGTACAACTGCATTTTTCAGGACACTGAGGACACTTTTTCTAATGTTTCTGTACAGTCTCGGTATCGCCTGCCTAGTGAAGTGGAATCTAGACGGGATTTGGAACCGGGGACACACTACCTCCATCAATTGTCTAAATCCCACTGTACTAATGGCGGATACCGGATACACGTCTAACACCAACATAGCAGTCAAGGCCTCAGTTATACGTTTTGCTTAAGGATGACTGCTCTCGTATGTCATCCTCCTTGGTAAGGACTGTTGGAGGGTCAATTGTTTAGTAAAAGTAGTGGTGTTCCTACTTCCTCTCTGGGATAATGAAAGACTCCCAGCAGCACCAGCAGCAGCGGCAGCAGTAGGCATAGAAATGCAGGATCTTCCGGAGGAATCCCGGATAGGAGAGTCAGTCATGCCAGTGACATGGCCTGCAGGACTACTTCCGATCCTGACTAAGGAGGAAATTGACGAGGAGGGAGTTGACTGTGTGGTTTGCAGGCGCTTGGATACAACAGGACAAAGAGATTTAGGTGTCCCTGGACTGCTTATGGTCTTAGCCAAAGTTTCTGAACTTGACAGTAACTTTTTATGAGCTCGCTGCAGGTGACGTATAAGGGAGAATGTTCCTAGTTGGTTAACTTGCCTACCCCTACTTATTTCACCTTTACATATGGTACATATGGCAAGACAGTTGTTGTCCGGATTTGGATAGAAATATTGCCAGACCAAAGAGGTGGAATGTTTGGTCTTCTGCCCAGGCATGACCGTGATGGGCTTTTTCATCCCACGGACAGCAACTGTCTCCCCCGGAGCCTGATTTAAACAAACCACATCATCACCAGAATCCTCCTCGCCAACTTCCTCCTCATCGCCAGCTACACCAGTATCCTCATCCTGTTGTACTTCAACAGTGACATCTTCAATTTGCATATCATCAAGTGGGCTGTGGGGTGTGCAAATGGTGGAAAGAGCCACCTCTTCACATCCAGTGCTGGGAAGGTCAGGCATCGCAACCGCCACCACACTTCGACTCTCCTTGGGGATTTGTGATATCTTCTTAGAACGCACAGTTCTTCGCTGTGCTTTTGCCAGCTTAACTTGTTTGATTTTTTTAGCGGGATGAGGGCTTCCACCGTCATGTGAAGCTGAATCTCTAGTCATGAACATAGGGAAAGATCTTAGCCGTTCCTTGCCACTCCGTGTCGTAAATGGCATATTGGCAAGCTTACATTTCTCCTCAGATGATTTAAATGTTTATTTTAAGGTCATTTTCCTGAACTTTGTCATTTGGGATTGTTTGTGCCCTCTACTATGACATTGGGCATCGGCCTTGGCAGACGACGTTGATGGCATGTTATCGTCTATGTCATGACTAGTGGCAGCAGCTTCAGCACTAGGAGGAAGTGGTTCTTGATCTTTCCCTATTTTATTTTATCGAGAAAGCTTGGTCCTCCATTTATGTTATATTGATATATACGTGCGGCTAAGGCGCACACAAACACAGAAAATAATTTTTTATTTTTGTTGGAGACTAGTGCACTTTGTGAGATACACCACCCTTTAAGAAATGAGCCAGCTGGCTCTTTACTTATGGGACACAGGCGCACGCTTGGCGCTGCTCCTTTGTTGATGCACGTGCAGCTCCAGTGCACACAATTCACAAAGACAGAAAAAAAATGAATTTTTTATTTTTTGTGGAGCGCACTTTGAGGGTTACACCACCCTTTTACAGACAGATGCACTCTTGGCACTGCTGCTTTGAGGATGCATGTACAGTGCACACAATTCACAAACACAGAAGATAATGTTTTTTATTTTGTTTGGAGTGCACTTTGGGCGCTTACACCACCTTTTAAGAGATGAGCCAGCCGGCCCTTTACTTATGGGACACAGGCGCACACTTGGCGCTGCTCCTTTGTTGATGCACGTGCAGCCACAGTGCACACAATTCACAAACACAGAAAATATTTTTTTATTTTGTTTGGAGTGCACTTTGGGGGCTTACACCCCCCTTTTACAGACAAGCCAGCCGGCCCTTTACTTATGGGACACAGGTGCACGCTTGGCGCTGCTCCTTTGTTGATGCACGTGCAGCCACAGTGCACACAATTCACAAACACAGAAAATATTTCTTTATTTTGTTTGGCTGGAGTGTAACAGACAGACGCATGCTTGTTGCTGCTGCTTTGAGGATGCAGGTGCGGCAACAGGCCACACAATTCACAAAGACAGAAAAAAAAGAATTTTTTATTTTTTGTGGAGAGCACTTTGGGGGTTACACCTCCCTTTAACAGACAGATGCACGCTTGGTGCTGATGCTTTGAGAATGCAGGTGCGGCTACTGCTCATACATTTCACACACAAACACAGAAAAAAAGAAGATTATTTTATTTTTGTTGGAGCGCACTTTGGGGGTTACACCACCCTTTAACAGACAGACGCACGCTTGTCGCTGCTGCTTTGAGGATGCATTCCTAAATTAGACATGTGCGGATACGGATTTATGAAATCCGAACGCACCTGAATTTAGGGGTTCTGGGTAGAACCAGGTCAAGGTTCTGATTCACTTTTGTAACCCGGTTTGAACCGAGTCCACTTTCGGATCTGTTGCCGGTTCTGAATCCGGATTTTAAAAAAAACAAACTCGGGTTTTGGATTCGGACATTTTAGCTGTTTTTATCCATTTTTAGCGATCTGTAATTGATTTTTATTGATTTTCATTCAAAAACCAAAACACAAAGATAAATCCAGATCTAAAACCAAAAACACGGGGGTCTGAGCACATCTCTAGTTATAATATGTATGCACAGTATAATTTTATGAGATGTTTAAGCTTTTCCTGACCACTTATTTTATTTAAATAGATATAGAAAGTTTGTTTGAAGACTCTGGGCAAAATTTACTAAGCAACGGTTTGGTGGCGGTTTGACGGCGGGTTCCGTTCTATCCTAAACCCCGGGGGTTTGGTGGTAGTTTTGCAGCAGTTTCTAAATGACAGCCCTGTTCTATTCTATTCTAAAATGTGTTTTGACTGCGGTTTGGCGGCGGTTTTCCTATCTGCAGATTTACTAATGCCAAAACCTCTGCAAAACCGCTACAAAAGCGCCACCAAACCGCCGGGGTTTAGAACCCGCCGCTTAGTAAATTTTGCCCATACTCCTACAGCCTATACTATAACCATCTATAGTGTTAACCATCTATAGTGTTAATTATTAATACTGTATTACATGGGAATCGGTTTGTAATGCCGTCTGTTGGATGCCTCCTGTCAAAATAGATGGTGCCTGTTCTCGGAAGCAAACAGTTTGCTGAATATCAGGGGGTCCTTTTCGGACCCATAATGATGAATGACCATTTAGTTTTGATGAATAGGCCCCTGGGACGTAGTTTGAAGTAAACGCAAGAAAAGGCCATCTCAGGGGCGTGTTGTCTCAGCCAGTGGCGTAACTAAGGGGGGTCAAGCAGGGTGTGTGCACTGGGCGCCATAGGACTGGTGGCATGGGGGGTGCCGCCGGCCACAGAACCGACCCGCCCTAGTTAGGCAGTGTAGCGCCGACTGCAGTGTGCGCGGTCAGCGCTACATATTTACAAAGGACCAGCACTAGGCTTCCCTGCGCTCAGCGCTTGTCCTTTGCTGCACAGCCGAGACCTTCCCTCCCCCTGAGCGCTTGCCCAATAGTGCCAGGAGGAGGGTGGGAGGCGGGCGGTCTCAGGCTGTGCAGTAACACACGCATCGCCGCCAATGCGACAGCGATGTGTGTGTTAACCAGCAGCCAATGAGAGTCAGACAGACTCTCATTGGCTGCTGCTGCTGCACACACATCACCGCCGAGCGGCAGCGGTGTGTGTGTTAAACAGCAGCCAATGAGAGTCAGACAGACTCTCATTGACTGCTGAGCTCCCACTGCAAGAGCCGGCTCGCTTCCAGCTCCCGCAGTGGGTAATGGGTGAGACGTCATGATGTCATGAAGTCTCTCCCATAATGCAGAGCGCGCCAGCCCGGGAGGACTGACGTGCGGCCCGGGAGCCGAGGCTGGAGCTGGAGCGAGGATTCAGGTAAGTGTATTTTTTTATTTTTTTCTACTTGTGTTGTGTGTCTGCACATCGGGGGGGCACCATTACAGGGGGGGATCACTACTGGGGGCACCATTACAGGGGGGGACCACTACTGGCGACACCATTACGGGCGGGGACCACTACTGGGAGCACCATTACAGGAGGGGACCACTACTGGGGGCACCATTACAGGGGGGGATTGATAGAGCAGCTGCCATTTTTTGTTTGTTTGGTATGAGTGGCATGAAGGAGCCAGCATTAGTAGGGCATGCTGGTTCTAGTAGTGCTAGTTGGAGTTCCCAGGGGTGACTCCCAGGTAAGCTGGCTCTCAATGTGGATGCATTTATGTATGTGCCTTTATCAGGAGGCCTTACATTTGACAACATTTTTATGTGCCTTTATCATGAGGCCTTATAATTGGTATATTTTACATTTGGGGTGAGCGTTCGGGCGTAAGGCCCCCGCAGCTGGTCTGGCTGGGCCCCCTCATGGCATCACCACTTAATACACATAGTTACTTTTTACATCACATATTATGGCCCTCATTCAGAGCCGTACGCTCTGAGCAGAGCGCACGCTCTGAATGAGGGCCGGGCTCCATTTTCATGGAGCGTCCTCCTGGACGCTCGTATAGCTGTGGGTCACCACCAACAGGCTATACGAGCGTGCATTGTGATGGCCGCGATGGTCGAGACCATCGCGACCATCGAAATTGCGTGCCGGAGCCTGCGGTTGAGGTTTTCAACCGCAAGCTCCGGAGTGATTTTGGCTCTATCAGAGCCAAAATCACTCCCACTGACATCACTAGTGATGTCAGTGGGCCGGCTTCTGACGGGAGGCGTTCCCGTGGGAACACCCCCGTCAGGGAGGCACGCCCCTGGCACGCCCACCAAAGGGGGCGTGCTGTCAATCAACATTGACAGCACGCCCCCTTTGATCGGACACAACGAGCGAAGGACTTTCCTTCGCTCGTCGCGTCTGGCGCATGCGCACGACGGAGCTCCCTCCGTCGTGCGCATGCTCAGTCCATAACATCGACCCACTTGCGAGCAGACAGCCGCTCGCGAGTGGGTCTGAATCAGGCCCTATGTTTGTATTTTTTTCATGTAATAATTCACATATATTTTAACCCCTTTTTCCAACACTCATTAATTAGTCTTACACACCTATACTTTACACTGCACTATCACTCTTTTTCCCTTTTTCGTGTGATGCCCTGGGGGGGTCCTGGGCTGGACGTTTTTCGGGGTGCACTGCGCCCCGGATGTGAACCCCTTAGTGTTAGGGACTGCTAGTGACAGAGAAGCCGTGACGTGGCCTAGCAGCTTCCAATGTATTTGCAAATGCATGCAACTAATATCTCTGATTTCTATGACCATATAGTTTTCATATATTGTTGCAGGTACTATTCAGTGTGCTGAGGAACAATAGGGGGTTAAACCCCCCTCCTTTTTCTATCTCCTGAGGAGATCCGGGTAAATCCGGGTCGCGGTTCTGATCTTTTTGCGGTTCGGAATTCAGATTTTAAATCCGAATTTCGAGTTTTGGATTGCATAAATTATATGATTTTTTGCTGTTTTTAAAACTTTTTATCTATTTTTTATTTAAAAAATCCAGAACCAAAACCAAAACACTTGAGGGTGGTTTGCAAAACCAAATCCAGATCCAAAACCTTGAAGGAGATACAGATCCAAAACCAAAATCAAAACACGGGGGTCGGCGCACATCCCCAATACATATGGAGAAGGCCGAAACTAGCATTTTCATATTACTGCATCTGCAACTTTGCAAAGAATCCCAATCGCGGTGGCATTAGCGTCCACCTTTGAATCAGGCCCTCAGGTATATAATTATTCTAGTGTATTGTGAAGGACTGGAAGACAATACCTCTCAATTGAGGACCCAGAGACAACTGTACTACCCTTAGACATCATTCTCTAATTTACCAGGGATAACTTCTACGTCCATCATTGACGTCCTAAGTAGAAATGTAGAAGTTATCTAATTAGTTCCAAAGCTGAAAACATAAACAAATTGAAGTGCTGCAAAGTTCACATTCACATTTGAGCAGGTTTAAAGTGTGAAGTCTTTGTTAACTTAGGCCCTCATTCAGAGCCGTACGCTCTGAGCAGAGCGCACGCTCTGAATGAGGGCCGCCCTCCATAATTATGGAGCGCCCTCCTGGACGCTCGTATAGCTGTGGGTCACCACCCACAGCCTATACGAGCGTGCAGTTTGATGGCCGCGATGGTCTTGACCATCGCGACCATCGCCACTGCGAGCCGGAGCCTGCGGTTGAGTTTTTCAACCGCAAGGCCCGGAGTGATTTTGGCTCTATCAGAGCCAAAATCACTCCCACTGACATCACTAGTGATGTCAGTGGGCCGGCTTCTGACGGTAGGCGTTCCCTTGGGAACGCCCCCGTCAGGGAGGCACGCCCCCGGCACGCCCACCAAAGGGGGCGTGCTGTCAATCAACATCGACAGCACGCCCCCTTTGATCAGACACAATGAGCGAAGGAAAGTCCTTCGCTCGTTGCGTCTGGCGCATGCGCATGACGGAGCTCCCGCCGTCGTGCGCATGCGCAGTGCACAACATCGACCCACTTGCGAGCGGACAGCCGCTTGCGAGTGGGTCTGAATCAGGCCCTTAGCCTGTAGCTCACTGTGCAGAGGCTGCACCCACTGCACCTCAGGGATCGCACGTCAAGTCCTGCAGGAGTAGATTCCTCACAGATATTGGCAGTGTCAGGTCAGCCGGACATGAAAACTGATCATGTTATTTTGGCAAAGTATGAAAATATTGTGGAAGATGCAGGATCGGATCAACATCGGTCGTGATGTTTGCGGCATCGGCCATCTGAGTAAGCCTAAGCTTACTCCCCGACCCCAAACAGCTGCAGCATGTCAATCATGCTGCAGTTTAGGGGGGCTGCAATCGCAGTCCTCCTGCCATCGGACTTGTACACAAACCATCGGGTTCGCAATGCATACAAGTCTGAATTAGACGCTATGAGGAAACTCATTTACTAAGGCAATGTGACATTCAAGGTTGACAAATGCATCATCACAAAAAGTACAGTAGTCACACCCCTGAAGAATAAAAACAGAAAAACAATTGAGGAATTGAAACAGCTGAAATGCAAAGAGACATTAACACCACCAAGCAGGACAGGCATATGCATGTCATCCATGTAAGGCACAGTTGTCTAGTACATAGAAACCTTGAAGCAATGAAGAACGGCCTAGTACTAACAGTATAACAGTATCGAGACTGAAGAGTACAGCCAGATAGATTATGAAATTCACTAACTGCTGCAAAGCAACAATATGATGTCTCTACTCCAGTTGCTAAACAAGTACCTTCAGAACCTTGATGTCTGTGGCAGTTGTACAGAAGATGAAAGTGGGACATGTCTTAGCCTATGGGTTATGCTAGAAAAGGAGAACAGCACCAGGTTTCTAAGTTAGAGAGCTCATTTCATGTCCCTTTATAATGACCCCATCTACCAGGTACAGCATTCTCTGTTCCTGAACTTCCCACTTCATTTATCATTGCAGTCACCTGTGATAAAAATATCTTTCTCATCAATTACTTAGTCCAACACAGGTGACTTTAATTGTAGAGCAGGAAGTCAGGAGCAGAACATTTTGTGCCTGATGGTAGGGGCTAATGTTTAAGCCCAAGCAACCAGGCAAAACCTAGACCTATAAAAGTAGGGGCACTCCATTTATTAAGATGAAAAATAAATGTACAGGTTCTGTTTCTCCATGCAAAGTGTGTGATCATAGCTCACAAAGCGGGAAAATCATACATGTCTGCTGTGGTCCCCTGTACATACATTCGGTGGATACTTATATTTATTTATATATATATTTGCTAGTACACGGCCAAAACAAGTGCTTTTGGGGGATATCCTGCAATTATTATTTCATAATTAGTCCCTCAGAGAGCAGCTAAAGTTCTTGGGTCTCGGTGGAAACTTTTAACTAATGCTGGATACACACTGGCCGATCAATGGATCGGCCAATATATCTGCTGGCCATCGGCCAGTGTATACAGACGATATATCTGTAAACCTCGTCGTCCACAGACATATCCGTGCATCGGCAAGTGTGTATGAGCGGTCTGCAGACACACACATACACACACAGCGGCAGCCACGTGGAGGGGGGTGGCCTCGACCCACCTCCCTGCCAGTGGGAACCGCGGCTGCCGGATAGATGATGGCCGTTCAGTGTGTATGAACGACCATCAACTAAAGATATATCTGCAGATCACTCGATCTGCAGATATATCTTTCAGGTGTGTACCCACCTTAAGTCTCATGGAAAGGAGAAAGCACCAGTGCAGTCAGTTTACTAGGTAATGATGACGTTCTAGCTTTGAAATGTAGCTGGAGTGTTGTGATTTGATGATTTGATTGCACAGCGCTCCCAATTTGCTGACACTGGTCGTGCCTGTGCTTCTTTGGTTGCCAAACAGGAAAAGAACCAATCAACCATTAGCCTGAACACAATATATGGGGCCCCTGATGAGACCGCTAAAAGTGGTGCCAGCCGTTATAAGATTTCAGCCAACCATCAGCTTGCCAATAGTGATAAACATAAGGTACTGTAAATCTAGCTTGCAAATAGTGCATACTGTATAGGACCAAGCATATAGATGAGACATCATCGTTTATGCGATGCAATGTGATTGTGTTTGTATACTGTCAGACATGATGATTGCTGATGCTCTGATGTGTTTTGGTATTTTGATTTTATTTTTGGGGGATAGAGAACAGGAAATGATGAGAAAGTAACAATTGATGTGGATATGTGTGTTGTTGCCACATTGCACAAAGCAGCTTATACATTTTGCTCTTTAACAAATATATCTTCTTTAACGTCAGCCCACCTGGGCAGTGCCCTGTATCATCTGCCGCTCACAGGCAGTCGCCTCCTTGCCGTACACAATGAAAATAAATGGTAATGTTTGTCGATACAGCTGATATTCACACCAAGGCCACGTGAATTTCCATCACAATAAAATGAATCCGAGCTCATCCTACTGATGTTTAACCCTTTGAAGAAATGTAACAATAAAAATCTTTTTTTTTTTTTTTTTTTTAATAAAAAAAAATAAAACAGGTGATTTATTTCTAATATCATTGCAGATGTTCACCTAATTTTACTTTCTTATCTGTTTTGCTCCCTGCACCCCTGCAACCAGCCTAAAGGACTCTGCTTCCCGGCTTTACTGGATGAGCTGTCATCGCTTTCCCACATATAAAGTTTCTTTTGTTGCATTCGGTGGAGTTTGGTTAGAGGCTTCCTCCGAGCAGCATGAGCTTGGCCTTGCTGTGCGCCTTACCCTAATACTTTCACTACTGTAAAGAAATAGGGAACTTGAGAAATCGCCTGCAGCCATACACATGATTATTTCACAAAATTTGCATCTTTTTAACAGTAATAGGGACGACTCTCACAAATGCTCCCTGTTTCTAAATAGATATTAAGTGGTTGTTTCTACTTCCTTCCCCCTCTGCCTCTCCCGAGAGCCACTTCTCAACCCACCCACTCTCATAGATCTAACCTTGTACATAGCCCTATGGCAGCTGTGCTCAGTTCTTGGCATCTGGCAGTGCCTACAGAAGGGACTCCATTGAGAAAGCTAGCCAAATGACACAGTCCTCACTGGGGAACCTTTATAATGCCTGAGTACATGAGGCTGCCTGCCTCTTCTAAATATTACATTCCAGGAAAAAAAAAAAAAGGAGAGAGAAATAGAGAAGAAAATAAGACAGAGCAGTGTGATTACGTGATGTTCAGGCCCTGCATTGCGTGTTTAGCTACTGCAGCACTTGGTTTCAGAATATAGGAGACAGGTAAGAGAGATGAAGGGCCCATACCCCTGGATATAAAACTCATGCTTCTTAATTGCATTCTCTTCTCTAACATTTCTCTCTCTGCATTGCTGCCAACCTTGAAAGTCATTTCCAGCCACTTGGCAGGTCCAGGTACTGTAAGCCTGTCGATCTACTGCCCAGGTGACCTTTGGTGCCCACAAAACACCAGCCCAAGATGCTCGAGGACTTTGGTTGTCATCTATTTTATTTTTATCCAATTTTCTTCTATAAGTTGTAAATTAAAAAATCCAGAGAATTAAGTTCTACCTGATATATATATATATATATATATATATATATATATATATATATATATAAAACAATATGTAGGATAAAAAGAATAGTACAATACATCAATATTGAACATTTTTCTCATTGAGCGAGAACCTAATGCTCAGTGGAAGGTTTGAGCCAAGTCACATGGACAGGATTGACCACCCGTGCACCCCTTTACTAGATAATGATGATGTTCTAGATCTGAATTGTAGTTGGAGTGTTGTGATTTGAATGCACAGTGCTGCCGATTTACTGTACTGACACTGGCCGTGCCTGTGCTTTGGTTGCCAATTGGTTCTTTTTCTCTTAACCATTATCCTGAACAGTGTATTGGAGGCTTGGTGAGATCCCCAAGAGTGGTGTGACATATGGTACTGTACAGTAGGTGCCAGGCTTTTTATATATATTTTCTGAGTTTGGCCTCGTTAGTTTACACCAGTGGTGTCAAACTCGGGCCCTTCAGCTTTTGTGGGACTACATATCCCAGCATGCCCTGCCAAAGTTTTAACATGCCCTAATAGCAAAACTGTGGCACTGCATGCTGGGATGTGTAGTTCCACTGCAACTGGAGGGCCCAAGTTTGACACCACTGGTTTACACCATCTTCAGATGGCAGGCAGACATTTGTGGACTGAGAATGCAGCCTATAGGTTCACTAGAAGCCTGTGACATCACGGTGTCTGGACATTATTACCAGTTCCTGATTAATGGTACAGCCCACAAATTGCGTGCAGGTGAGTAAATGTTCAACCTTTTAATGATAATTTGCAGACTGATTGGCATTAGTGTTCCAGTCAAGTGCATAACTATTTATTTATAAGATATGTCCTGCCATCCACAGCAATGGGCAACATTATACAGTACACTTCCCTTTTCTTTCCATGCTATTGTGCATCACGGCAGAAAACTGCTGATTTCAATTAAGGAGACGAGAAAAATTCTGCTCTGCCAGTCAGTGACCCATTCACACTCATTTCCTGATCCGTACCACTGGTGTGACCCAGCAGAGTTCCAAAATGTTGTTTTTGTAATTGAAACTTTAAAATTTTTTTTTAAATAAACACTTTCACATAAACAGCACTTTGTCATTTTGTAACATTAGTTAACCCAACATACGGCGCAGCCTATTGCTACAGTGTCACCATTTTT
The DNA here is from genome assembly GCA_031769625.1 of Taudactylus pleione. Classification (NCBI taxonomy): domain Eukaryota; kingdom Metazoa; phylum Chordata; class Amphibia; order Anura; family Myobatrachidae; genus Taudactylus; species Taudactylus pleione. Next base: position 6,560,446 of record JAUIMM010000033.1, on the reverse strand, counting down.
ACTGATGATGCTAATGAATATTCATTTATTTTGTTTAGGTCATTAGGCCCAATTGCTGAGTCACACGTAACGCGGTCTCCATTCCGGATGCTCTTATTCTATATCATATGTATCTATGTGATTGCATAGCTGGTGGATTACCCTAGCGGTGATCTACCAGCTAGAGTATGTATGCACATTACGAAATGGCTCAAGATGGTATCAATGCTTGTATCTGATGCAGGGCCGGCAACAGAAAATGAATGGGGCCCTGTACTCCCATTTTTTTAGGGGCCCCCTATCCCCGGGTCCCTGGCAGGTACAGATTCCCGAGCCTCATCCCCTTGTGTCTATCCAGTGCCCCTTTGACACTCCAGCCCTAGCCCCCCTTTTTGTCTCTCCAGCACGAGACCCCTTCTGTTCTTCCAGCCCCCACACTTACTTACCTTATTCTATGTCTTCTGGCT
>JAUIMM010000033.1:6252500-6555000 GCA_031769625.1 Taudactylus pleione | reverse complement strand
TGCAACTGCTTGGAGTTTGGTGTGAACTCCCACTACAAATACTGATAGAACAACACAGGCAATGCGCTGTGATCACATCTGACTAGGTGGAATATATTTTCATGCAATGTAACACTCTCTATATAGATAAAAATTATTTTTTACTTCTAAAAATGGGATACACACAATACATATAACATGTAGATGGATTGAACCTATGAAAAACAAATGAATAAAAGTAGTATCAACATAGATGATTATGTCATAAAATAGATCTTCTATAGAGCAAAAAAAGTGATACAATTGGATGTGACAAATCAGTTCAATTGTATCATTTCCATGGAATGAATTGATGCTGTATTAGTTCTTTTGCACACTGTTTAGAAATACTGCATTCTCACACCTGAAATGAGTAACTGTATTAGTTATCTTGGGCTTAAAGATGTCGTGCTGGCGTCCCAGCATGTGATTATTGTGTTTATGATAACCAGTTGGAGTTGCAAACTTCTATTATGAAATAAAAATGTTCCCGTGAGAGGGTATGTCCGCCAACACAATGGAGATGAAACGGCAGACAGATGGTTACCTTTCTCTCCGTGTGAGTGAAAAGGAGAGAATGTGTCTTACCGCTAGCAAGATGGGTGCAGCAGCGCTCTCCCAGATCAATACAGTCACTGTGGGGAGCTGAATATTGGCGTGCCGTGGGATCGGTATCTCCGCTGTCTGTGGCTGTTCAGTCAGCTCCGGAATCCCGCTGGCAGGATGTGTACAGCAGCGCTCTCCCGAATGGATGTGGTCACTATGGGGAGCTGGATGGTGATGCTCCGTAAGACCAGTGTCTCCGCTGCCTGTGGCTATGCGGTCAGCTCAGAAATTCTCCAAAGGTGCAGGTGTGTGGAACGCAGTAGAGGGACTGGGCGGCAATTACGTCAACACGTTACGTCTCTTTGATCTAGAGACTTTTTCAAGACACTGCCCACTGCCGCCCAGTCCTTCTACTGCGTTCCACACACCTGCACCTTTGGAGAATTTCCGAGCTGACCGCATAGCCACAGGCAGCAGAGACACTGGTCTTACAGAGCATCACCATCCAGCTCCCCATAGCGACCACATCCATTCGGGAGAGCGCTGCTGTACACATCCAACCAGCGGGATTCCGGAGCTGACTGAACAGCCACAGACAGCGGAGATACCGATCCCACGGCACGCCAATATTCAGCTCCCCACAGTGACTGTATTGATCTGGGAGAGTGCTGCTGCACCCATCTTGCTAGCGGTAAGACACATTCTCTCCTTTTCACTCACATGGAGAGAAAGGTAACCATCTGTCTGCCGTTTCATCTCCATTGTGTTGGCGGACATACCCTCCCACGGGAACATTTTTATTTCATAATAGAAGTTTGCAACTCCAACTGGTTATCATAAACACAATAATCACATGCTGGGACGCCAGCACGACATCTTTAAGCCCAAGATAACCAATACAGTTACTCATTTCAGGTGTGAGAATACAGTATTTCTAAACAGTGTGCAAAAGAACTAATACAGCATCAATTCATTCCATGGAAATGAATCAATTGAACTGATTTGTCACATCCAATTGCATCACTTTTTTTGCTCTATAGAAGATCTATTTTCTGACATAAGCATTTATGTTGATACTACTTTTATTCATTTGTTTTTCATAGGTTCAATCCATCTACATGTTATATGTATTGTGTGTATTGTGTGTATCCCATTTTTAGAAGTAAAAAATTATTTTTATCTCTATAGTGTGTGTTACATTGCATGAAAATATATTCCACCTAGTCAGATGTGATCACAGCGCATTGCCTGTGTTGTTCTATCAGTATTTGTAGTGGGAGTTCACACCAAACTCCAAGCAGTTGCAGCTGATCCCAACTGACAGTTTTTTATCAATCTTATCAGCACCGAGAGTCGGGTAGGAATCTACCCTCTCCCCTTCTTCAAGTCAGCAATGCAACCTAGTGCTGCCCGAATCTAGTCATCATCAATCTGTGCTCTGGGCCCAGGTTCTAAACGCAAATTTTTTTGTTTTAAAAGTGTATTTTTTTGTCTAATATTTGTCTGTGTGTGTTTACGTGTTAGGCTTAGCCGCACAAGATACAGCAAGTCAGCAACACAACCTAGTGCTGCCCGACTCAAGTCGTCATCAATCTGTGCTCTGGGCCCAAGTTATGGACCTGAATTTTTTTTAAAAAAAAGTGTATTTTTTGTCTAATATTTGTCTGTGTGTGTGTGTGTGCGTGTTAGGCTTAGCCGCTCAAGATACAGCAAGTCAGCAACGCAACCTAGTGCTGCCCGACTCCAGTCGTCATCAATCTGTGCTCTGGGCCCAAGTTCTGGACCTGAAATTTTTTTTTTTTTAAAAGTGTCTTTTTTTGTCTAATATTTGTCTGTGTGTTTGCGTGTTAGGCTTAGCCGCACAAGATACAGCAAGTCAACAATGCAACCTAGTGCTTCCCGACTCCAGTCTTCATCAATCTATGCTCTGGGCCCAAGTTCTGGACCTGAAATTATTTTTAAAAAGAGTGTCTTTTTTTTGTCTAATATTTTTTTCCCGTGTGTGTGTGTGTGCGTGTTAGGCTTAGCACATAAGATACAGCAAGTCAGCAATGCAACCTAGTGCTGCCCGACTCCAGTCGTCCTCAATCGGTGCTCCTGGCCCAAGTTGTGGACCGGCAAAAAAAAATAAAACATAGTGTATTTTTTTGTCAAATATTTTTCTGTGTGCACATGACTGCACGTGTGTGAATTTTGTAACCGCACCTTGGCTACACTATTGGTGCTTGTGACACTGCTTCAAGACTGCAGAAAATATGGAGGACTGTCACATGACAGGAGAGCAAGGCCAAGAACCACATGTTGTGGCTGCCGCCAGCAGTGCAAGGCCGTCAGCTTCCTCATCCTCTATGTAGGCCCATGCCCCAGGGCTTAAGTCTAGAGATGAGCGGGTTTGGATCTCAGAGTTCTGAACCCACCCGAATTTCGGGGATCCGGGGTGTTCCGAGCACAGCTCAGATCTCCCTGCCTGCCCCGGATCCTTCACCCGAGGCTAAACCTTGCGACCCCGCTGTCGCGGGCTTAACGCTGATTGGCTGAGAGAGCCGTCTGTCACGGCTCTCAGCCAATCAGCGTTAAGCCCATGGAAAATGCAGAAGAAAGAAGATGGCGCCCGCCATCCCCCGCCGCCTGACACTACCCGCAACCCCCGCTGCCGACACCGCCAGCACCCCCACTGGCAGCATCTCCCACTGCCGACACCACCACTGCTGGCACCCCTGTACTGAGGACACCATCAGCGACCCCCACACTGCCGACACTCCCACACTGAGGACACCACTAGCACCACTGCACTGCTGACACTGTCAGCGCACATGCACTGAGGACACGGCTGGCACCCCCGCTCTGCCGACACTGCCGGCACCATGCATTGAGAACACCCCTGCACTGCCGACACAGTCAGCAAACCTGCACTGAGGACACCACTGGCACCCCTGCTCTGCTGACACCGTCGGTACCCTTCACTAAGAACACTGCCAGCACCACAGCACTGCCATTCCATGTACTGAGGACACTGCCAGCAAACCCCACACTGCCTTCACAGCTAGCAAAGCTGCACTAAAGACACCACTGGCAACCCCGCACTGCCGACACAGCCAGCAAACCTGCACTAAAGACACCGCTGGCATCCCCGCACTGCAGACATCACCAGTGCCCTTCACTGAGGACACTGCCAGCACCGCAGCACTGCCATTCCATGTACTGAGGACATCGCTCTGCCGACACTGCTGTCACAGTAAGTGCACTATTGGTGTATCCAACCCACACTGTATAACACACTGTATCCATGTTGGAAATTAGAAGCTGAACTGCCACATGTTAGTGCTGCCCACTGTGTCACTTAGCTTAGTCAGCCAGCTAGCTGGATGCAACCTTTTGGCCTTAACTAGATGAAGCAAATAATATTGTGAGGTGGTCAAAATTAATTGGAAATTACTGGAAATACTGTAAATGTTATTGAGGTTAATTATACAGGCCCATTTTATGTGATTTTAGCTTTTTTTATGATTTTTAAAGAAAAAATCCAGATCTAAAACCAACACACGAAAACAAAACACGGAGGTGAGGTTTTGTCAAAACTAATCCAGATACAAAACCAGGGAGGATCCAGATCCAAAACCAAAACACAAGGGTCGGCGCACATTTCTACTTAAGTCACGCCATCGATATGGTAAAGCTACTTTTACAGAAGTTAAGAAAAAAAAATCGAAAGGAAACATTTTGCCTTTAGATTATCCAAAAATTCGCAATATGCCATTCACTACATGCTGACCGCCAGCTTCCAGATACCCTAATCCCGGCATGGTACTATTGACAGGCATCGATAACTCGACGCCTGTCATTAACCATACGCCAGAAGACCGACGCCTGGCATACTGAACGAAAGGTAAGCCGGGCACAGACAGCTGCTGGGGGGGAGGGTTAGGTTTAGGGCTCTCAAGGGGACTAAGGGTTAGGTAACCCACCGGGAGGGTTAGGTTTAGGCTAGGGGAAGGGGGGTTAAGGGTTAGGCACCACCGGGGAGGAGGTTAGGCTTAGGCACCCCCCCAGGGGACTTAGCTTTAGGCAGCAGGGAAGGGGGGTTATGTTTAGGCACTTAAATGGGGGATTAGGGTTAGGCAATTGGGGGGCAGTTAGGGTTAGGCACCCCTAAGGGAGGGTTAGGGTGTAGAATTAGGTTAGCGATACTTACCTTAGGGACGATCGGGATCTTCAACTGTGTGCCCTGAGAAATCAAAATCACAAATCCCTGAAGAGAGTGCAACTGTGTCCACGGTTGCCATGTGTGAGCCAGACCTAAATATTAGTGTACTTGAGGATCCTCCAAGTTCCAACATTTCTGTGCCCTCTGTAAATGTGGGGAAGGGCAGTCAACATCTTACAGACGTAGTCAGTGAGGATGCTTCTGTGGAATTGCACACGGATGAAGAGGATATTTTGGTAGTTGAAGGCACTAAGGATGATGAGAATGTTGATGATGAAGATGTTGGTGATGAGAATGTTGATGATGAAGATTATGGTGATGAGGATGTCCTTTGTGTAAGTAAGGCAACAGCTGTTGCCCATGGATTGAAAAAGCCAAAGCCCATTGTTGTCATGCTGGGGCAAAAGACAAAAAAATTCCACTTCTCATGTGTAGAATTATTTCCACCCCAATCTGGACAACAGTTGTCAAGCCATATTTAACCGTTGCAAAGCAAGAGTGAGTAGAGGGAGGGACCTAAACCACCTAGGTACCTCCTCTTTGTTACGTCACTTGGAGCACATTCATCAAATATCAAAGTGTATGTTGCCAAGTTCCAAAACTCAAAACGTAACAAGACCAGTGTCACCTACCTGCTCTCTCTCTGTGGTATCCAAGCACCTTCGAACTCAACATCCTCATTCATCATCGGGAGTAGTCCTGCTGCATCCAATGTTGTTATTCGAAGCATGATTGACTCCACTCCTATCCGTGATTCCTCAGAAGGAACCTTGATCACTATGCCTGTTTCTGCCGCTGTTGCTGTGAGTGGATCTTCATCCCAGAAGGGGACCAGGAGGAAGACTACTTGTAGCATATCCTCCAAAAAACAATTAACTGTCAAACAATCATTTGCAAGGGCAAACAAGTATAACAGCAATCACCCATTTGCACAGCGGATTACTGATGCCAAAACAGCAATGCTGGTATTAGATGTGCGTCCAGTATCCGCCATTACTGCAGTGTATTTTCAACAGTTAATTGACTGTGTCCTGTGTCCTCGCTACCAGATCCCTTCTAGATTCCACTTCGCTAGAATAGCAATTCCAAGTCTGTACAAGGACATTAAAAAAACCTTATTAATATCCTCAGATTTGCTGTTGTACCCACTGTCCACTTGACCACTGATATGTGGACAAGTGGGGCACGGCAAACTAAGGATTACATGACTGTGACAGCCCACTGGGTAGGTGTATTGCCTACAACAGCAACATCTACCAAAAACAGCTGATACAGAGGCAGGCTACTTTTTATATAACTGGTTTCACTAAGAGGCATACCACTGAGAACCTCTTAGAAAAACTCAAGGAAATCATTGCTAAATGGCTTACCCCACTTGGATTCTTCTCAGGATTTGTGATTTCGGACAATGCCACCAATATTGTGAGAGCATTACATGTGGGCAAATTCCAACACATCTCATGTTTTGCTCACACAATTACTTTGATGGTGCAACATTTTTAAAAAAATGTCAGGGTCCTGCAGGAGATGCTCTCGGTGGCCCGCAAAATATCCAGACATTTTAGACATTCGGCGACCGCTTGTCAAAGATAGCATGACTAGCAGGTACTGTTAAATGTGCTGAAGCAAGAGGTAGTAACTCAATGGAATTCTACCCTCTATGTGCTTCAGCGGATGGAGAAACAGCAAAAGGCCATCCAGGGCTATACAACGGCCTATTACATAGGCCGTGGAGGGGGAATGCAGCTTACTCAAGCGCAGTGGAGAATAATTTCCGTGTTGTGCAAGGTTCTCAAACCCTTTGAATTTGCCAAACGTGAAATTAGTTCAGACACTGCCAGCTTCAGTCAGGTTATTCCTCATATCAGACTTTTGCAAAAACAGCTGGAGAAACTGAAGGAGGAGGTGAAGCAAAGCGATTGCGCAAAATATGTCGGACTGGTGGATCAAGTCCTTGATTCACTTCACCAGGATCCAAGTGTCATCAATCTATTGAAATCTAAAAAAAAAATGTTGGCAACCATTCTGGATCTCCTCCTTCAGTGTCTGCAGCTGCCAGGAAAAAATGAAATATTCCTTTCAGAATGCCTGCTGGTCATGCAGATTGTTCACCAAAAAATGACATCTGGTTGGGCCTGAGAGAACTGCCTACGAGTGACATGTCTTCTACCGTGACTATGTGTGATTCGGTCTCCATTCACAGAATGGTGGAGGACTATTACAGAGATAACATCTTAATAGGCATGTCAGACAGTCCCTTTCAGTACTGGCAGGAAAAAGAGGCAATTTGGAGTCCCATACACAAACTGGCTTTGCGTTAATTAGGTTGCCCACCCTCCAGTGTGTACTCCGAAAGAGTTTTCAGTGCAGCTGGCAACCTTGTCAGTGATCGGTGTAGGTTACTTCCTCAAAATGTGGAAAAGATGATGTTCATTAAAATGAATTACAAATTCCATGAGGAAGACCTCTACCAACAATTACATGAAAATATTACAGAGACACCTATGGTGGATTCCAGCGGGGACAAATTAATATTGTGTGAAGAAGAGGATGTACACACAGATGGGGATGATGAGGACGAGGACAACTTGTAATGTAAAGCCAGTTTGTGTATGGGATCATTTTCATTTCCATGTCCAATGCACATTGGCAGCTTGTTTTATGGGGGTCCAAACAAACCAATAATTTCAGCCACAATTGGCAGTCCTTGTTGCTGAAATGATTGGTTTGTTAAACTGTGAATGTCCTGTTTCGTATACAACATAAGGATGGGTGGGAGGGCGCAAGGACAATTCCATCTTGCACCTTTTTCTTTTCAATTATGTGCTGGTTGGGGCATTGCTGCCTGACATTTTAAATTAATGTTATGGTTGGTTTAGGAAACAATGATTTGTTTTTAAATTAATTTGTTATCAATTTTACAGCCAGGGCTGCACCAATGAATTTATTTTTATTAATTATTCAGCCAGGGGCTGCCACCCAATGAATTGTTTTTTACTTTTTTAATTAAATTATTATTAATTATTCAGCCCGGGCTGCACCAATGAATTGTTTTTTTAATTAATGTATTATCAAATCAATGAATTTCTTTTTATTAATTATTCAGCCATGGACTGCACCAATGAATTGTTTTTCAATTAAATTATTAGCAATTTTACAGCCAGGGGCTGCACCAATGAATTGTTTTTTAATTAATTTATTATCAATTCAATGATTTCTTTTTATTAATTATTCAGCCAGGGGCTGCACCAATGAATTGTATTTTAATTAATTTATTATCAATTTTGCAGCCAGGGGCTGCACCAATGAATTGGTTTTTAATTAATTTATTATCAATTCTACAGCCAGCGGCTGCACCAACTATCAATTCTTCAATCCTCAAGGGTATCCCAACCATCATCTTTGCACAGTCCTCAACTCTATTAATAATTATATCAATCAGTTTTGAGCCAGCAAGCTGGATGCAAACTTTTGGCCCTTTAACTAGATGAAAAAATCAATATTGTGAGCTGTGAGGTGGTCAAAATTGACTGGAAACGAGTGGAAATAAATATTATTGAGATTATTAAAAATTAGTAAAAAGGCCCAGTTTATGTGATTTTAGCTGTTTTTTTTATTTTTTAAGAAAATATCCAGATCCAAAACCAAAACACGAAAACAAAACATGGAGGTGAGGTTTTGGCAAAACCAATCCAATCCATACTCAAAACCAGGGGAGATCCAGATCCAAAGCCAAACCGAAAACACGGGGGTCGGCGCACATCTCTAATATATATATATATATTAGGGGTGAGCGGGTTCGGATTTCTGAAATCCAAACCCCCCCGAGCCCCCCCGATCCGAGGCCGATCTGAGTCAGGCTCGACTTTTCCCGCCTGACTCGGATCTGAAATCGAGGAAAAATTTCATCATCCCACCTTCCGGGTCTCGCGGGTATTGGATCCTATATAAGGTACCCACGTCGGCGCCATTTTCTCACTCGGCTGTGGACAGTGAAGTGGGAGGGTGGGAGTTAGGGCTGGCTGGGCAGGGCTGTGTAGTGTAGTGTTGTGCTGTGCTGCGCTGTGCTGCTGTTGTCCATAGGGGCTGTGTCCACTCCTTCAAAGTCCACAGAGGCTGGCTGGACTGTGTTGTGCAGTCAGTTGTTCATAGGGGCTGTGACCACTCCAAAGTCCTGTGCAGTGTCCCACTCCTAAAGGGGTGCTGTAGTGTTGTCCAGGAGGTGCTCTGTCCATCAGGGGTGCTCCCCCAAAGTGCAAAAAATATATTTTTTTTCTGTGTTTGTGAATTGTGTGCACTGTGGCTGCACGTGCATCAACAAATGAGAAGCGCCAAGCGTGCGCCTGTGTCCCATTAGTAAAGGGCCGGCTGGCTTGTCCGTTAAAGGGTGCTGTAACCCCCAAAGTACACTCCAAACAAAAAATATATATATTTTCTGTGTTTGTGAATTGTGTGCACTGTAGCTGCACGTGCATCAACAAAGGAGCAGCGCCAAGCGTGCGCCTGTGTCCCATAAGTAAAGGGCCAGCTGGCTTGTCCGTTAAAGGGTGCTGTAACCCCCAAAGTGCACTCCAAACAAAATAAAAAAATATTTTCTGTGTTTGTGAATTGGGTGCACTGTGGCTGCACGTGCATCAACAAAGGAGCAGCGCCAAGCATGCGCCTGTGTCCCATAAGTAAAGGGCCGGCTGGCTTGTCCATTAAAGGGTGCTATAACCCCCAAAGTACACTCCAAACAAAATAAAAAAATATTTTCTGTGTTTGTGAATTGTGTGCGCAGTAGCCGCACGTGCATCAACAAAGTAGTGCCAAGCGTGCGCCTATGTCATAAGTAAAGGGCCAGTTGGCTTGACCGTTGAAGAGTGCTGTAACCCCCAAAGTACACTCCAAACAAAATAAAAAAATATTTTCTGTGTTTGTGAATTGTGTGCACTGTGGTTGCAAGTGCATCAACAATGGAGCAGCGCCAAGCGTGCGCCTGTGTCATAAGTAAAGGGCTGGCTGGCTTGACCGTTAAAGGGTGCTGTAACTCCCAAAGGGCACTCCAAACAAAATAAGAAAATATTTTCGGTGTTTGTGTGCGCCTTAGCTGCACGTATATATCAATATAACTTAAATGGAAGACCAAACTTTCTCCGATAAAAATAAAATAGGGAAAGATCAAGAACCACTTCCTCCTAGTGCTGAAGCTGCTGCCACTAGTCATGACATATAACATGCCATCAACGTTGTCTGCCAAGGCTGATGCCCAATGTCATAGTAGAGGGCACATACAATCCCAAATGACAAAGTTCAGGAAAATGACCTTGAAAAAAACATTTAAATCATCTGAAGAGAAATGTAAACTTGCCAATATGCCATTTACGACACGGAGTGGCAAGGAATATCTAAGGTCTTTCCCTATGTTCATGACTAGTGGTTCAGCTTCACATAACGATGGAAGCCCTCCTCCCATTAAAAAAATCAAACGAGTTAAGCTGGCAAAAGCACAGCGAAGAACTGTGCGTTCTAAGGAGATATCACAAATCCCCAAGGAGAGTCCAAGTGTGGTGGCGGTTGCTATGCCTGACCTTCCCAGCACTGGACGGGAAGAGGTGGCTCTTTCCACCATTTGCACGCCCCCTGCAAGTGCTGAAAGGAGCACCCACAGTCCACTTGCTGATATGCAAATTGAAGATGTCACTGTTGAAATAAAACAGGATGAGGATACTGGTGTAGGTGGCGATGAGGAGGAAGTTGGAGAGGAGGATTCTGATGGTGATGTGGTTTGTTTAAATCAGGCTCCGGGGGAGACAGTTGTTGTCCGTGGGATGAAAAAGCCCATCACGGTCATGCCTGGGCAGAAGACCAAACATTCCACCTCTTTGGTCTGGCAATATTTCTATCCAAATCCAGACAACAACTGTCTTGCCATATGTACCATATGTAAAGGTGAAATACGTAGGGGTAGGGACGTTAACCACCTAAGTACATCTTCCTTTATACGGCACCTGCAGCGCGTTCATAAAAAGTTATTGTCAAGTTCAGAAACTTTGGCTAAGACCATAAGCAGTCCAGGGACACCTAAATCCCGTTGTCCTGTTGTATCCAAGCGCCTGCAAACCACACCGTCAACTCCCTCCTCGTCAATTTCCTCCTTAGTCAGGATCGGAAGTAGTCCTGCAGGCCATGTCACTGGCATGACTGACTCTCCTATCCGGGATTCCTCCGGAGGATCCTGCATTGCTACGCCTCCTGCTGCCGCTGCCGCTGTTGCTGCTGCTGGGAGTCGTTCATCATCCCAGAGAGGAAGTGGGAACACCACTACTTTTACTAAACAATTGACACTCCAACGGTCCTTAGCGAGGAGGATGAAGTACGACAGCAGTCATCCTGAAGCAAAATGTATAACTGAGGCCTTGACTGCTATGTTGGTGTTAGACATGCGTCCGGTATCTGCCATTAGTGCAGTGGGATTTAGACAATTGATGGAGGTAGTGTGTCCCCAGTTCCAAATCCCGTCTAGATTCCACTTCACTAGGCAGGCGATACCGAGACTGTACAGAAACGTCAGAAAAAATGTCCTCAGTGTCCTGAAAAATGCAGTTGTACCCAATGTCCACTTAACCACGGACATGTGAACAAGTGGAACAGGGCAGACTATGGACTATATGACTGTGACAACCCACTGGGTAGATGTATCACCTTACGCAGCAACAGCAGCAGCGTCACCAGTCGCAGCATCTCAGAAACGCCAGCTAGTTCCAATGCAGGCTACGCTGTGTATCACTGGTTTCAGTAAGATGCACACCGCCGACAACCTCTTAGAGAAACTGAGGGAAATCATCGCCCAGTGGCTTACCCCATTTAGACTCTCCTGGGGATTTGTGATATCTGACAACGCCACCAATATTGTGCGGGCATTACTTCTGGGCAAATTCCAGCATGTCCCATGTTTTGCTCACACAATAAACTTGGTGGTGCAGAATTTTCTTAAAAGCGACAGGGGCGTGCAGGAGACGCTTTGGGTGGCCCGAAAAATTTCGGGCCACTTTCGCCATTCAGTGACTGTGTCCCAAAGACTGGAGCGCCAGCAAACACTCTTGAACCTGCCCCGCCATCACCTGAAGCAAGTGGTTGTGACGCGGTGGAACTCAACCCTCTATATGCTTCAGAGGATGGAGGAGCAGCAAAAGGCCATTCAAGCCTATATATCCACCTATGACATAGGCAAAGGAGGGGGTATGCACCTGACTCAAGCGCAGTGGAGAATGATTTCCGTGTTGTGCAAGGTTCTCCAGCCCTTCAAACTTGCCACACGTGAAGTCAGTTCAGACACTGCCAGCTTGAGTCAGGTCATTCCCCTCATCAGGCTTTTGGAGAAGCAGCTGGAGAAAGTGAAGGAGGAGCTAAGATGGAGTGATTCTGCTCGGCATGTGGGACTTGTGGATGAAGCCCTTCATTCGCTTTGCCAGGATTCCAGGGTGGTCAATCTGTTGAAATCAGACCAAAACATTTTGGCCACTGTGCTCGATCCTAGGTTTAAAGCCTATGTGGTGTCTCTCTTTCCGGCTGACACAAGCCTGCAGAGGTGCAAAGATCTGCTGGTGAAAACACTGTCAGCTGAAGCGGAACGTGACACGTCAACAGCTCCTTCTTCATTTTCTCCCGCAACTGGGGCTGCCAGGAAAAAACTTAGGTATCCTAAGCAACCCACTGGCGGTGATGCAGGGCAGGTAGGACCAAGTTTGGACATCTTGTCCGGACTGAAGAACCTGGCAACAATTTCTGACATGTCTACTGTCACTACATATGATACTGTCACCATTGACAGAATGGTGGAGGGTTACATCGGTGACAGCATCCAAGTAGGCATGTCAGACAGTCCACACCTGTACTGGCAGGAAAAAGAGGCAATTTGGAGGCCCCTGTACAAACTGGCTCTATTTTACTTGAGTTGCCCCCCCTATAGTGTGTACTCCGAAAGAGTGTTTAGTGCAGCCGAGAACTTTGTCAGCGAAAGGCGTAGGAGGTTGCTTCCACAAAATGTGGAGAAGATGATGTTCATAAAAATTAATTATCAACTCTTCCAGGGAGACCAGCCACCAGAATGTACAGAGGGACCTGTAGTGGTGGATTCCAGCAGGGACGAGTTAATACTCTGTGAGGATGAGAATGTACACAACACTGAAGAGGGTGAGGAATCGGTGGATGAGGAGGATGAGGACGACATCTTGCCTCCATAGAGCCAGTTTGTGCAGGGACAGATTAATTGCCAGCTTGTTTTGTGGGGGCCCAAACGAACCAATCATTTCAGCCACAGTTGTGTGGCTGACCCTGGCGCTGAAATGATTGCTTTGTTAAAGTGTGCATGTCCTGTTTATACAACATAAGGGTGGGTGGGAGGGCCCAAGGACAATTCCATCTTTCACCTCTTTTTTTTTTTGCATTATGTACAGTTTTGGGCCTAGTTTTTAACTGCCATCCTGTCTGCCACTGCAGTATCACTCCAAGATGGGTCACGTGTTTGTGCCGCCCACTCGTGTCGCTGAGCATAGTCATCCAGCTACCTCGGTGCAACCTTTTGGACATAAAAACACTATTGTGAGGTGTGAGGTGTTCAGAATAGACTGGAAATTAGTGTAAATTAAGGTTTTTGAGGTTAATAATAGCATAGGAGAAGAAAAACCAACACATTCTGTGATTTTAGCTGTTTTTCTGCTTTGAAAAAAAAAATACAGATCCAAAACACAAAACCCAGAACCCAAAACATGGAAGGGTGGTTTTGGCAAAACCAATCCAGATCCAAAACACGAAGAAAGATCCAGATCCAAAACCAAAACACAAAACACGAAAAGTGGCCGGTACACACCCCTAATATATATATATATATATATATATATATATATATACAGTCACATATATATATATATATATATATATATATATATATATTAGGGGTGAGCGGGTTCGGATTTCTGAAATCCGAACCCCCCCGAGCCCCCCCGATCCGAGGCAGATCCGAGTCAGGCTCGACTTTTCCCGCCTGACTCGGATCTGAAATCGAGGCAAAACGTCATCATCCCGCCTTCCGAGTCTCGCGGGTTTTGGAACCTATATAAGGTACCCGCGTCGGTGCCATTTTCTCACTCGGCTGTGGACAGTGAAGAGGGAGGGTGGGAGTTAGGGCTGGCTGGGCTGTGTAGTGTAGTGTAGTGTAGTGCAGAGTAGTGTTGTGCTGTGCTGTGCTGCGCTGTGCTGCTGTTGTCCACTACTTCAAAGTCCATAGGGGCTGGCTGTGTTGTGCTGTGCTGCTGTTGTTAATAGGGGCTGTGTCCAGTACTTCAAAGTCCATAGGGGCTGGCTGGACTGTGTTGTGCAGTCAGTTCTCCATAGGGGCTGTGTCCACTCCAAAGTCCTGTGCAGTGTCCCAGTCCTAAAGGGGTGCTGTAGTGTTGTCCAGGGGGTGCTCTGTCCATCAGGGGTGCTCCCACCAAGTGCTAAAAAAATAATATTTTTTGTGTGTTTGTGAATTGTGTGCGCAGTAGCTGCACGTGCATCAACAAAGTAGTGCCAAGCGTGCGCCTGTGTCATAAGTAAAGGGCCAGCTGGCTTGACCGTTAAAGGGTGCTGTAACCCCCAAAGTACACTCCAGTCCAAACCAGAAAAAAAATTATTTTCTGTGTTTGTGAATTGTGTGCGCAGTAGCTGCATGTGCATCAACAAAGTAGTGCCAAGCGTGCGCCTGTGTCATAAGTAAAGGGCCGGCTGGCTGGACCGTTAAAGGGTGCTGTAACCCCCAAAGTACACTCCAGTCCAAACCAAAAAAATTTTTATTTTCTGTGTTTGTGAATTGTGTGCGCAGTAGCCTCACGTGCATCAACAAAGTAGTGCCAAGCGTGCGCCTGTGTCATAAGTAAAGGGCCGGCTGGCTGGACCGTTAAAGGGTGCTGTAACCCCCAAAGTACACTCCAGTCCAAACCAAAAAAAAAATTATTTTCTGTGTCTGTGAATTGTGTGCGCAGTAGCCGCACGTGCATCAACAAAGTAGTGCCAAGCGTGCGCCTGTGTCATAAGTAAAGGGCCGGCTGGCTTGACCATTAAAGGGTGCTGTAATCCCCAAAGTACACTCCAGTCCAAACCAAAAAAATATATATTTTCTGTGTTTGTGAATTGTGTGCGCAGTAGCCGCACGTGCATCAAGAAAGTAGTGCCAAGCGTGCGCCTGTGTCATAAGTAAAGGGCCGGCTGGCTTGACCGTTAAAGGGTGCTGTAACCCCCAAAGTACACTCCAGTCCAATTAAAAAAAAAATATATTTTCTGTGTTTGTGACTTGTGTACACTGTGGCAGCACGTGCATCAACAAAGGAGCAGCGCCAAGCGTGCGCCTGTGTCCCATAAGTAAAGAGCCGGCTGGCTCATTTCTTAAAGGGTGGTGTAACCCACAAAGTGCACTACTCTCCAGCAAAAATAAAAAAATATTTTCTGTGTTTGTGTGCGCTTTAGCCGCACATATTTATCAATATAACATAAATGGAGGACCAAACTTTCTCCGATAAAAATAAAATAGGGAAAGATCAAGAACCACTTCCTCCTGGTGCTGTTGCTGCTGCTGGGAGTTGTTCATCATCCCAGAGAGGAAGTAGGAACATCACTACTTTTACTAAACAATTGACCCACCAACAGTCCCTAGCGATGAGGATGAAGTACGACAGCAGTCATCCTGAAGCAAAACGTATAACTGAGGCCTTGACTGCTATGTTGGTGTTAGACGTGCATCCGGTATCCGCCATTAGTGCAGTGGGATTTAGACAATTGATGGAGGTAGTGTGTCCCCGGTTCCAAATCCCGTCTAGATTCCACCTGCATCCTCAAAGCAGCAGCGACAAGCGTGCGTCTGTCTGTTAAAGGGTGGTGACACCCTCAAAGTGTGCTACACAAACAATAAAAATATTGTTCTTTTTTTTTCGGTCTTCGTGAAATGTGTGGGCTGTAGCCGCACCTGCATCCTTAAAGCAGCAGCGACAAGCGTGCGTCTGTCTGTTAAAGGGTGGTGACACCCTCAAAGTGTGCTACACAAACAATAAAAATATTGTTCTTTTTTTTCTGTCTTTGTGAAATGTGTGGGCTGTAGCCGCACCTGCATCCTTAAAGCAGCAGCGACAAGCGTGCGTCTGTCTGTTAAAGGGTGGTGACACCACCAAAGTGTGCTACACAAACAATAAAAATATTGTTCTTTTTTTTTCTGTCTTTGTGAAATGTGTGGGCTGTAGCCGCACCTGCATCCTTAAAGCAGCAGCGACAAGCGTGCGTCTGTCTGTTAAAGGGTGGTGACACCCTCAAAGTGTGCTACACAAACAATAAAAATATTGTTCTTTTTTTTCTGTCTTTGTGAATTGTGTGGGCTGTAGCCACACTTGCATCCTCAAAGCAGCAGCGACAAGCGTGCGTCTGTCTGTTAAAGGGTGGTGTTACTCTCAAAGTGCTCCAAAAAATAAAAAACTATTTTTTTAATGTGTTTAAAAAACTATTTTTTTAATGTGTTTGTGACTTGTGTGCGATGTAGCTGCACTTGCATCCTCAAAGCAGCAGCGTGCGTCTGTCTGTTAAAGGGTGGTGACACCCTCAAAGTGTGCTACACAAACAATAAAAATATTCTTCTTTTTTCTGTCTTTGTGAATTGTGTGGGCTGTAGCCGCACTTGCTTCCTCAAAGCAGCAGCGACAAGCGTGCGTCTGTCTGTTAAAGGGTGGTGTAACCCTCAATGTGCTCCAAAAAATAAAAAACTATTTTTTTAATGTGTTTGTGACTTGTGTGCGATGTAGCCGCACGTGCATCAACATAGTAGCATCGCCAAGCGTGCGCCTGTGTCATAAGTCAAGGGCTGGTTTGGACATCTGGTCCGGACTGAAGGACGTGCCAACAATTTCTGACAAGTCTACTGTCACTGCATATGATACTGTCCTCAAAGCAGCAGCGACAAGCGTGCTTCTGTCTGTTAAAGGGTGGTGACACCCTCAAAGTGTGCTACACAAACAATAAAAATATTGTTCTTTTTTTTCTGTCTTTGTGAATTGTGTGGGCTGTAGCCGCACTTGCATCCTCAAAGCAGCAGCGACAAGCGAGCGTCTGTCTGTTAAAGGGTGGTGTAACTCTCAAAGTGCTCCAAAAAATAAAAAACTATTTTTTTAATGTGTTTGTGACTTGTGTGCGATGTAGCCGCACTTGCATCTTCAAAACAGCAGCGACAAGCGTGCGTCTGTCTGTTAAAGGGTGGTGACACCCTCAAAGCGTGCTACACAAACAATAAAAATATTCTTCTTCTTTTTTCTGTCTTTGTGAATTGTGTGGGCTGTAGCTGCACTTGCATCCTCAAAGCAGCAGCGACAAGCGTGCGTCTGTCTGTTAAAGGGTGGTGACACCCTCAAAGTGTGCTACACAAACAATAAAAATATTCTTCTTTTTTTTTCTGTCTTTGTGAATTGTGTGGGCTGTAGCTGCACTTGCATCCTCAAAGCAGCAGCGACAAGCGTGCGTCTGTCTGTTAAAGGGTGGTGACACCCTCAAAGTGTGCTACACAAACAATAAAAATATTCTTCTTCTTTTTTCTGTCTTTGTGAATTGTGTGGGCTGTAGCCGCACTTGCATCCTCAAAGCAGCAGCGACAAGCGTGCGTCTGTCTGTTAAAGGATTACATCGGTGACAGCATCCAAGTAGGCATGTCAAACAGTCCATACCTGTACTGGCAGGAAAAAGAAGCAATTTGGAGGTCCCTGTACAAACTGGCTCTATTTTACCTGAGTTGCCCCCCCTCCAGTGTGTACTCCGAAAGAGTGTTTAGTGCAGCCGGGAACCTTGTCAGCGAAAGGCATAGGAGGTTGCTTCCTCAAAATGTGGAGAAGATGATGTTCATAAAATGAATTATCAACTCTTCCAGGGAGACCAGCCTCCAGAACGTACAGAGGGACCTGTGGTTTTGGATTCCAGCGGGGATGAATTAATACTCTGTGAGGATGAGAATGTACACACTGAAGAGGGTGAGGAATCGGTGGATGAGGAGGATGAGGATGACATCTTGCCTCCGTAGAGCCAGTTTGTGCAGGGACAGATTAATTGCCAGCTTGTTTTGTGGGGGCCCAAACGAACCAATAATTTCAGCCACAGTTGTGTGGCAGACCTTGGCGCTGAAATGATTGGTTTGTTAAAGTGTGCATGTCCTGTTTATACAACATAAGGGTGGGTGGGAGGGCCCAAGGACAATTCCATCTTTCACCTCTTTTTTTTCTTTGCATTATGTACAGTTTGGGGCCTAGTTTTTCAAACTGCCATCCTGTCTGCCACTGCAGTTTCACGCCAAGATGGGTCACGTGTTTGTGCCGCCCACTCGTGTCGCTTAGCATAGTCATCCATCTACCTCGGTGCAACCTTTTGGACATAAAAACACTATTGTGAGGTGTGAGGTGTTCAGAATAGACTGGAAATGAGTGGAAATTAAGGTTATTGAGGTTAATAATAGCATAGGAGCAGAAAAACCTACAAATTCTGTGATTTTAGCTGTTTTTATGGTTTTTTAAAAAAAAATACAGATCCAAAACACAAAACCCAGAACCCAAAGCACGGAAGGGTGGTTTTGGAAAAACCTATCCAGATCCAAAACACGAAGAAATATCCAGATCCAAAACCAAAACACAAAACACGAAAAGTGGCCGGTGCACACCCTTAATATATATATATATTTATGCTTCCTTGATCTGCTCCAATGGATTCTGCATAAAAAATCAGGTGTTTGAGAGGTGGGGCCCAAGGTCCTAGATAGCCACCTCTACTGCCTTGTGGATGATCTGGTACTGATCCTGAGTGTGAATAGACAGACATTATCTAGATTAGGGATGAGCAGTTCGGATTCTGTTCGGAACCCTCCGTACATCGGGGATCCGAGTCCACCCGAACACTGTTCGGTTGTTCCCTGCCTGACTCGGATCCCCATTCGACATCAGGTCCTCATGAGAGCCAGCGGCGGCTGTGTATTTGTTATAGCAGCCAATGAGAGTCACGCAGACTCTCATTGGCTGCTGCATGCACTGAGGGAGACGGCTGGAGCTCATTCATGAGCTCCGCTTTCCGGCTCCCTCCGCTGTGGGTGATGGGAGAGACGTCCATGACTTCTGGGTCTCATTCAGAGACGCTCGTAAGTGGCCGCTCGTTCGTTCCGAGTGATGTTCGCACATCTGCGCATGCGTATGGGTTTCAGTACGCATGCGCGAACCAGTCAGTGTGGTCAGAAATCGTGTGCTCGCAATATAGCGAATGCCTGCTATTTTGAGTGACAGAATGAGGCGTTTGTGGGTGGGGAAGGTGCTTAAAAACAGGGAGTGGAGATCCGAACGCAGGCGTGCCAAATGGTCAAAATGGGCGTTTAATGGGAGTGCATAATTAAGAAAGCAGCGTCATCGTCCACGTCAGTTGGGTGTCTTTTAGCCAGAACTGCTTGCATGATTGCGGTAGGAAAAACCAACCACAAGAATAGCGAGCAGTTCATACGCCGTTCGATGTACTCGATTAATCTAATAAATAGCGGACATGACGTATGATGCGAGCGGCCAGGGGGCGTTTTCTACAAAAAAACGTCCGCATGTTTTGCTCGCTCGTTCAGACCTAGAGGCGTCAACAGACCGCAAAGAGCGAACGGTTAATTTAAATAGCCACCCCCTTTTTCTGAACGAGCGAGCGCAAATAGCGTCCGGCTCTGAATCAGACCCTCTCTCCCGTAGTGCAGAGAAGAGCGGATGGCAGCGGTCAGGGCAGGAGAGGGGATTCAGGTACGTTTTTTTTTTTCTTTGTGTGTGTGTGTGTGTGTAAGGGGGTGCTACTGGGGGCACAACTACTCTGGGAACATCTAATGGGGGCATACTATTAGGGACACACTACTGGGGGCATACTACTGGGGGCACAACTACTTGGGGCACAACTACTCAGGGCACTTCTAATGTGGGCATATTACTAGGGACACACTACTGGTGGTACTACTAATGGGAGCATACTACTAGGGGCATACTACTGGGGGCACTACTAATGGGGGCACTACTACTGGGGCATTACTACTTTGGGCATACTACTGGGGGCAATACTACTATGGTCCATAGTTTGCAGACACATGTTGCGATCTTCTCACCGATGATACCGGAAATCTGCAAAGACACAGTGGATCAGAACAACAACAAACATGGTCTGCTTACCATGTACTAAACCTTAGATATCAAATAACATTTATTTCACAACATTACTAATACTGAATAGACCTTGAATATTACACTTTAATGCTAGGGAACCTTTTATGTAAGTGTGCAGTGTGTAAGTATTGGGGTATTGAGAAAAGACGCTAGTTAGCGTTGTGCGACTACGAGTTTGTGGAGTACACCATGGTACGTGTTTTGCAGGGTTGATCATTTTATATAAAAAAAGATTGGGCAACCCTAAAACTCTGCGCACTCCTTATAAAGTAGCACACATCATACAGCAAAGAAACCGATACAATACTATAAATATAGTCTTACTGCCCAAAGGGAATGTTCAATGTGATGGATGCATTTGTAGTTCTTCTTGTATGGAATCTTGTTTGTAATGTCCATTGGGTCCTAGACCCGTTACTTCTGGTTTCGCGGTGATCTGAGTGCTCTGTCATTTTATATGTTTTAGTGACTGTCTGAATTTATATGATGAGGACTTTTAACATCTTTCTATTGCGTGGAAATCGCATGACACTAAATAATAGCATCGCCGTATGTATTTATAATGGGCAAGATTCGCTAAAATGGCGCTGGGCAGCCAGTCGCAAAATGGCGTCTCATTGCCATTTGCAAAATGGCATCTCATTGCCATTCGCAAAATGGCGTGCGGATTTAATTTTAAACCGATTCTGTCTCAGCCAATTATCCGGCTTCGACAGTCGCTTAGTAACCAGCCAGCTCACTGCAACCTTTGGCCAATAATGGTAAGAACAATACTATAAGCTGCGAGGTTGTCTAAATTGACTGTAAATGACTGGAAATTAATGTTATTGTGGTTAATAATACTCTAGGAAGAAAAAAAGCCCAATTTATGTTATTTTAGCTTTTTTTGTAAATTTTTGTAAAAAATCCAAATCCAAATCCAAAGCCAGTCACCGCAGTTTGGCCAATCGAAATCCAAAGCCGGACGATGAATTAGAACCAAATCCAAATCCGGCAAAAATGGTCCGACGCACATCCCTAATTTAGATAGACAGTCAATAGATAGATAGACACAATAAATAGACACCAAAATATAGACAGTACATAGGTTTACAGGGTTAAGAGCCCGAGAGGGTCAAAAGGTCAACAGTTAAATGGTGTACATGGATTTATTTTTGTTATTTTAAGCATAATCCTAACCCTTCCCTAGTGCCTAACTCTAACCTTCCCCCTAGTGCCTAACCCTCCCCCTGGTGCCAAACGCTAAACCTCCTCCTAGTGCCTAACCTTAACTGTTTCCTTCCATAGCCTAACCTTAAATTTAACCCTAGTCCCTAACCCTAACATTAATCCTAACTGTAAAATTTATGAAAAATAATTAAAAACCACGTGTCGATGTTTTCTGTGTCAAACCATTTGCATGTTGACATTTTGACCATGGCGACCTTTTGACCCTGTCAACATAAGTCCATGTCGGCCATTTAACTGTCAACCTTTTGACCTTGTTGACCTTTTCTCCTTGTCCACCTATTGCCTGTCGACCATCTGGTGTTGACCCATTGACTACCTATGTACTATCTACCATCCGGATACCCTGATCCTGTGGCTCCAACAGTTGTGGAAGTACAAATCTCATTATGCTTTGACAGCCATTCTCGTTCTTCCACTCCTACAACTAAAAAGCCAAAGAGGCATATGGCATAGGCTGTGCTGAATATATAATGTACTGAATATTATATTCATTTCCAAAGAACAAAGCACATTATTTACATTTTTGCACTTCTTTAATACAGGAAATATAGATATTAGTAAACTGAAACCAGATACCTAGCACTGATGGTTCTAGGAAAGCAGATATTTTGTTTTCATTGTTATTTAATTTTTAAAGTAAAACGAAGTTGGTGATTTAATTTCAATGGAGCAATTGGAATAAAATTTGGTTTCCTGGCCATAACCACAAGGTACGAAAATAATGGTGGGACATATCTGGAATAGGCAGGAGCTCCATACATCTTGTATGTTCATTGCAAAAGCCAAATGTTTATAAAACTAACTACTGTACAGAAGATCTAGATGTAGGGACTCAAGAGAAATCATATTTGGTATATGGGATGTTCTGTAATATATTTTAATATGTACGTGTCATGATGAAGTTGGAATGGAGAAATATTTGGCAGATCCCAGATGGGGTTGTAATCTAATAATTAAGACGTTATTAGTACAGAATAAAAAAAATTGTAATCTGCAAAAGACTAACAACCATTCTGATTGGATGAAAAAGTCCTACTGCCTTTCCTACTGTACCTGAGCTACAGAGGAACTGCTGTGGGGGAGATGTACTAAGCCTTATAGTGTGATAAAGTGAGTGAGATAAAGTACCAACCAACCAGTTCATAACTGTTCCTTATAGGCTGTGTTTGAAAAATGGCAGTTAGTAGCTGATTGGTTGGTACTTTAGCTCTCTCCACTTTATCACTCTCAGAGGCTTAGTGCATCTCCCCCCCTTGAGTTTTTAAAGGAATAATTTATGGCAAAGCCTCCAGACATCAGAACACAATCTGTAATGTAGTGTAGAACGTCCTACAGCGAGCTCCGCAATCTAGCCACATCATTATTTTACCTCTCCACAAACCATGTTCTTTTGTCAGATCAGTGACTTGTGTTACATGGAAAGTTCAACAATGAAGTCATTCCTGGTTTGAGTTACTGGACAGAATTATATTCATCCAGCTGTGTCTGCTAAATAATAATTTGAGTATTCAAAAATGACATCACACTATCATGAGTCAAAATTAGAAAAGAAGGCTAGAGTGTTGAAAAACCTTCAGGAGCCAAGTTGACTTGTATAATTTAACTTTATCGGAATTCTTGATGTAATTATTTCGTTTTTTCCATATGGTAAAAGTAGGTGTTTCTGCTTAGTATAGTACTTTTTTTTAACAATATAGAGAAACAATCGTCTCGAATTGACTGATACACATGGCTGAAGGAACACACAATGGTTAAGGTAGACCAGCAGAGCCATGCAGCCGGCCTCTCTCTTTTTACATGAATACATTTTTTATTCCTATTTAGAAAATGTGAATAATATTAAAGCATCTTAACATCATTGCAGTCATCACCATACCACTGTTACCTGACTTTCGTACAGGTAGGTAGCACTTTAAAATGTTAGCAGTCTATTGTACATTTTAAGGTGCACAACTTCTTTCTAGATTTTGGAGATGCATCGGCAAACTAGAAGTGTACACCCAGGAATCCTCTAAAGGTGCACACTATGTAAAATTGAAAATATCACATCAAAGTAATGATGGTCATCGGTGGGTTATTGGTGGTTAACCTTGATGGTATGAAACCATCAACAGGGGATCCATCGATTGTTTCACCCAGGCAGTGGACCAAAGACAGGTGAGGGGGGCTTCGTGAGTCGCATCGTGGAGGGCGGATCTAGGCACCATCTCCCAGCACCAAGTAAAAAGAAAAAAAACATTAGGGAACTTTGCACCATCGGTGGCGGAGAACCATTGGATCTCAGCCACCGATGGGAAAACCATCGTTGGTTAACCATAGATGATTGTTACTCATTGATGGTTGATGACCATCCCTACACTGGAGTCCAGGAATGTAGTTTCTTTTTCTTGCTCCACTTTTATTGTTACAAAGCATTGGATGACATTATAACAACAACACCCAGTGCAAACTGTAAGTCCCCCCCCCATGCTGCGGTGCCACACATGCCTGAACAGGGGCGTGGTCTACCATAAAGGGGGCATGGCCTTGCGAGAAATCAGAATCACATCACCCCAGGGGCATGCTCACCATCCCTGGTGATGCTGGGTCATCCCCGGAGACTGTACCTGCACTGTCGGCTCCTCCTCTGTGACAGGAGCCGAGTGCTGCAGGAGATTGTCACACTCCAAGTCACGCTCCAAGGGTGACACCCAGGTGCAGCCCGCACCCCCATAGTGATGCCACTAAATGGAAAAGAAATTATTTAACATAGTATACATATGGTTAGTGGTATAACTACTGCTAGATCCCAAGTGGTGGTTCATTGTACATGCCCAGAGTGTATGGCCATTTATAGCTTGACGCCCCCCCATGTTGCTGTGGGTTCTTGTTTAAGTTCCTTTGAATTGGATAAGGGGGTGCATCTGTGGATTCAGTTTTTATATTATATATATCAGTGTTTCTGTTATAATAACAACTTTGCTATTAGCATTCCATTGACAGCACTGACCACATGTTCAGACAATTCACTAGAACATGTTTCAGAAGATGTCACAATTACCAACGTATACAAGTCTGGCCACTGTCCAAGCTTACGTCAATTTCCCATCAGATAACAGTCAGGTGTAAGTACTATGTTTATAGGTCAATATTAATTCATATAATCCAGTAAAATAGTTGAGTGTTGGGCACAGTATTATTCAGGCACATTTTTGTTCGCCAAATAAGCTCAACCAGGGCAGACATGCGCTGATATTGGCAAATTGGCCCAATATCAACACCTGTGTCCCCCCCTTCCCAAGAAAATAGGTTGTGAATTTTCTGATTGTCATCAATCCAATATCTTTCCAACATGTATAAAAATTAGGTCATGAATTTGCCAGTTCTTGGAGGCAATATTTACTAAGCGACGGTTTGACGGCGGGTTCTATTCTGTTCTAAACCCCGGGGGTTTGGTGGCGGTTTTGCATCAGTTTCTAAATGACAGCCCTGTTCTATTCTATTCTAAAGAGCGCGGGGGGGAGGTGTGGGATGCATCGGGTGGCCCCATC
Source organism: Taudactylus pleione (assembly GCA_031769625.1). Taxonomy (NCBI): domain Eukaryota; kingdom Metazoa; phylum Chordata; class Amphibia; order Anura; family Myobatrachidae; genus Taudactylus; species Taudactylus pleione. Next base: position 6,530,263 of record JAUIMM010000033.1, on the reverse strand, counting down.
CGAGAGCTGCTCTGCTATTTTGGTGTCAACCCGTCAGATGGTATAACCGAGAATCTAGAACGAGGTGAGAGGCAGGGGAGAGACAGTGGGCTGCCCCAGTGGGTATGCCCACTGTGTGCCAAGAAAGAGGGGCAGTAATGCCTCCAAGATTGGCATACGTAAGGGACGTGGCTTCGTGGCACGCGTGGAAAACCTCCAACCAGCCGAGTTGCTGCACCGGGTGTCACCCAGGTAAGTGACGCCTCTATATAGCTCTGTGTGATTCTGAGTGTGAATCATCTCCTAACTGCCATTTTTCAATTGAGGGTTCTATTTACTAAGCCTTGTATGGAGATAAAGTCAACGGAGATAAAGTACCAGCTAATCATATCCTAACTGTCATTTTTCAAACACAGCCACTGACATGACAGTTAAGTGCTGATCGGCTGGTACTTTATCCCCGTTCACTTTAGCTCCATCCAAGGCTTAGTACATAGACTCCTCGATCCGGCCGATTGTCACATTAGCGTATGAAAGTGAGTGCAATGCAGCGGCCGCAGGGAAGAGCAGACGCAGAAGCTTACAACTTAGTTTCAGTCCCAAAGTGACAGACAAGGACCTGACACAGAAATTTGAACTTGCAAGTCTCTCATAAACACTAAACCACAGTCAGAAATCAATTCAAAATGTTGGTCCTGATAGTTACCGCGAAGTGGCTGCGCCTGCAGCCGCATTTTGCGTTCGAACAGGCAGCACCACCCCTACACAACCGCTTGTGAGAGCAGCCATCATCCTTATTAGCATACCTCTGAATAACGCGCACACTTCTACGTGTGAGCGCTTTGTTGCCGCATGCGGAGATCCAGCAGACTGCCATGTAACTCTGAATAGTCCACAGATCCGCATCTACGCAGAAGCGTGAGAGCTTGAAAAATTGCAAATGCGACTGCGAGCCATGCCCCTAGTGGTCCAGCCAGCAAAGAATCATCGGGAGAAACAGACAGACAAATTAAGATATAAATGAAGCTTGCTCTGATCTCTCTGAACTTGTATAGGATTTGTGGTGGAGGGTGCCCAGTACGTATCCTGCATGTGTATTTGGAGGTCATAGGTGGTAGAATTGCTAAAGCTTTACGAAATGAAAAGTGGAGGTTTTGCGCATAGCAGCTATCATTTCTCTGTTGTATTCTAGATAATGATAACCATAATCTGATGTGGCAACACTACCACTTGTCTGTTTTAGAAACTTTAGTAAATGTACCCTACATTATCCTCACTGGAATCAGTATGTAATGCCGACTGTCAGGATGCCTCCTGTCACAATACCGACAGCGGCATCCCGATGGTTGGTATCCTGACAGGGGTCGAGTAAGTATACTTACCCTCCCCCCTTCTCCCCCTAACCCTCCCTTATAGTATGCTAACTCTTCCCACGTGCACCCTAACCCTCCCCGTTAGTGCCTAAAACTAAGTCTCCCTCCTTCGTGCCTAACCCTCCCCCTTACTGCCTAACCCTAACCCCCCTAGTGGTGCCTAACCCTCCCCCCTAGGGGTGCCTAACCCTAACTTCCCCCTCAAAAAACATACCCCTATCCCTGCTACATTGCCTAAATCTAACCCCCCCTGCCGGTCTCATAACTACATACAATCCTCACCATTGTCCATTTAGTGAGTTGTACAGTAGTATATTTTTCTTTATTGAAAAAGCAAATAATCTGAAGAGCCAGTGACTGTTGAACATGGAAAACATAAAGTGCACTTACAAATTGCAGAACTTGAGGCACATGATAAACATATTTGTTGCTTTGCATCCAATAAGTTTAGCTAGAAGAGGAAACATAACATGTAGGATGTTTACAAGGAAATGGATGGGTCATACTCTTTGTCTGTAAAATCGATGCCCTTAGGCTAGCTGTGTCCTGTGAAACTTTATACATGTTTGCTTGGCTCAAGTGGATAACCATTGGTTGTTAATTTCCAGACACATCACTTTTAACCAACAAGTCTAAAACTGAAATACTGATATGAAAAATCTGTTAAGTGTTAGGGAAGACAAAGCCAGTTTACTGTCTTGACAACCCCTGCTGCATTTGCAATCACAGGACTGCGACGGAGGTCGCAGGCTGGGATCACCATCGCGACCATCGTGATCATCGGTGGTTGATGGTCATGTTGGTGGACGGCGTCTGGTGGACGGCCAGCTGAGTAAACCTCAGCTTACTCAGGCTGGCATGCGAGGCCAGCAGACTGCATACGTCTACGCAGTCCCTGGGCTGGCCACTCCCGGAAAACGGGGCGGATATGCCCCATTTCTGGGAACGCCAGCCGACCCCGCCCCTGCACCACCCCTTAAATTCCTCTGCCTATCAATCAGGCAGAGGCATTGAAGTGCTTGGCAGGACACATTCTGCACACTCGCAGAATGGGTCCTGCTCACGCACAGATACCCGATAATTGGGAATCTGCGTTCAGCTTGCGTGAACTGCTGAATCAGGCCCTACATTAGGGGTGAGCGGGTTCGGATTTCTGAAATCCGAACCCCCCCGAGCCCCCCCGATCCGAGTCCGATCCGAGTCAGGCTCGACTTTTCCCGCCTGACTCGGATCTGAAATCGAGGCAAAACGTCATCATCCCGCCTTCCGAGTCTCGCGGGTTTTGGATCCTATATAAGGTACCCGCGTCGGCGCCATTTTCTCACTCGGCTGTGGACAGTGAAGAGGGAGGGTGGGAGTTAGGGCTGTGTAGTGTAGTGTAGTGTAGTGCTGCTGTTGTCCACTACTTCAAAGTCCATAGGGGCTGGCTGTGTTGTGCTGTGCTGCTGTTGTTAATAGGGGCTGTGTCCACTACTTCAAAGTCCATAGGGGCTGGCTGGACTGTGTTGTGCAGTCAGTTCTCCATAGGGGCTGTGTCCACTCCAAAGTCCTGTGCAGTGTCCCAGTCCTAAAGGGGTGCTGTAGTGTTGTCCAGGGGGTGCTCTGTCCATCAGGGGTGCTCCCCCCAAGTGCTAAAAAAATAATATATTTTCTGTGTTTGTGAATTGTGTGCGCAGTAGCCGCACGTGCATCAACAAAGTAGTGCCAAGCGTGCGCCTGTGTCATAAGTAAAGGGCCGGCTGGCTTGACCGTTAAAGGGTGCTGTAACCCCCGAAAGTACACTCCAGTCCAAACCAAAAAAAAATTATTTTCTGTGTTTGTGAATTGTGTGCGCAGTAGCCGCACGTGCATCAACAAAGTAGTGCCAAGCGTGCGCCTGTGTCATAAGAAAAGGGCTGGCTGGCTTGACCGTTAAGGGTGCTGTAACCCCCGAAAGTACACTCCAGTCCAAACCAAAAAAAAAATTATTTTCTGTGTTTGTGAATTGTGTGCGCAGTAGCCGCATGTGCATCAACAAAGTAGTGCCAAGCGTGCGCCTGTGTCATAAGTAAAGGGCCGGCTGGCTTGACTGTTAAGGGTGCTGTAACCCCCGAAAGTACACTCCAGTCCAAACCAAAAAAAAAATTATTTTCTGTGTTTGTGAATTGTGTGCGCAGTAGCCGCACGTGCATCAACAAAGTAGTGCCAAGCGTGCGCCTGTGTCATAAGTAAAGGGCCGGCTGGCTTGACCGTTAAAGGGTGCTGTAACCCCCAAAGTACACTCCAGTCCAAACCAAAAAAAAAATTATTTTCTGTGTTTGTGAATTGTGTGCGCAGTAGCCGCACGTGCATCAACAAAGTAGTGCCAAGCGTGCGCCTGTGTCATAAGTAAAGGGCCGGCTGGCTTGACCGTTAAAGGGTGCTGTAACCCCCGAAAGTACACTCCAGTCCAAACCAAAAAAAAAATATTTTCTGTGTTTGTGAATTGTGTGCGCAGTAGCCGCATGTGCATCAACAAAGTAGTGCCAAGCGTGCGCCTGTGTCATAAGTAAAGGGCCGGCTGGCTTGACCGTTAAAGGGTGCTGTAACCCCCGAAAGTACACTCCAGTCCAAACCAAGAAAAAATTATTTTCTGTGTTTGTGATTTGTGTGCGCAGTAGCCACACGTGCATCAACAAAGTAGTGCCAAGCGTGCGCCTGTGTCATAAGTAAAGGGCTGGCTGGCTTGACCATTAAGGGTGCTGTAACCCCCGAAAGTACACTCCAGTACAAACCAAAAAAAAAATTATTTTCTGTGTTTGTGAATTGTGTGCGCAGTAGCCGCACGTGCATCAACAAAGTAGTGCCAAGCGTGCGCCTGTGTCATAAGTAAAGGGCCGGCTGGCTTGACCGTTAAAGGGTGCTGTAACCCCCGAAAGTACACTCCAGTCCAAACCAAAAAAAAAATTATTTTCTGTGTTTGTGAATTGTGTGCGCAGTAGCCGCACGTGCATCAACAAAGTAGTGCCAAGCGTGCGCCTGTGTCATAAGTAAAGGGCCGGCTGGCTTGACCGTTAAAGGGTGCTGTAACCCCCGAAAGTACACTCCAGTCCAAACCAAAAAAAAAATATTTTCTGTGTTTGTGAATTGTGTGCGCAGTAGCCGCATGTGCATCAACAAAGTAGTGCCAAGCGTGCGCCTGTGTCATAAGTAAAGGGCCGTCTGGCTTGACCGTTAAAGGGTGCTGTAACCCCCGAAAGTACACTCCAGTCCAAACCAAGAAAAAATTATTTTCTGTGTTTGTGATTTGTGTGCGCAGTAGCCACACGTGCATCAACAAAGTAGTGCCAAGCGTGCGCCTGTGTCATAAGTAAAGGGCTGGCTGGCTTGACCGTTAAGGGTGCTGTAACCCCCGAAAGTACACTCCAGTACAAACCAAAAAAAAAATTATTTTCTGTGTTTGTGAATTGTGTGCGCAGTAGCCGCACGTGCATCAACAAAGTAGTGCCAAGCGTGCGCCTGTGTCATAAGTAAAGGGCCGGCTGGCTTGACCGTTAAAGGGTGCTGTAACCCCCGAAAGTACACTCCAGTCCAAACCAAAAAAAAATTATTTTCTGTGTTTGTGAATTGTGTGCGCAGTAGCCGCACGTGCATCAAAAAATAGTGCCAAGCGTGCGCCTGTGTCATAAGTAAAGGGCCGGCTGGCTTGACCGTTAAAGGGTGCTGTAACCCCCGAAAGTACACTCCAGTCCAAACAAAAAAAAAATTATTTTCTGTGGTTGTGAATTGTGTGCGCAGTAGCCGCACGTGCATCAACAAAGTAGTGCCAAGCGTGCGCCTGTGTCATAAGTAAAGGGCCAGCTGGCTTGACCGTTAAAGGGTGCTGTAACCCCCAAAGTACACTCCAGTAAAACCAAAAAAAAAATTATTTTCTGTGTTTGTGAATTGTGTGCGCAGTAGCCGCACGTGCATCAACAAAGTAGTGCCAAGCGTGCGCCTGTGTCATAAGTAAAGCGCCGGCTGGCTTGACCGTTAAAGGGTGCTGTAACCCCCAAAGTACACTCCAGCCAAACCAAAAAAAAATTATTTTCTGTGTTTGTGAATTGTGTGCGCAGTAGCCGCACGTGCATCAACAAAGTAGTGCCAAGCGTGCGCCTGTGTCATAAGTAAAGGGCCGGGTGGCTTGACCGTTAAAGGGTGCTGTAACCCCCGAAAGTACACTCCAGTCCAAACCAAAAAAAAATTATTTTCTGTGTTTGTGAATTGTGTGCGCAGTAGCCGCACGTGCATCAACAAAGTAGTGCCAAGCGTGCGCCTGTGTCATAAGTAAAGGGCTGGCTGGCTTGACCGTTAAGGGTGCTGTAACCCCCGAAAGTACACTCCAGTCCAAACCAAAAAAAAAATTATTTTCTGTGTTTGTGAATTGTGTGCGCAGTAGCCGCACGTGCATCAACAAAGTAGTGCCAAGCGTGCGCCTGTGTCATAAGTAAAGGGCCGGCTGGCTTGACTGTTAAGGGTGCTGTAACCCCCAAAAGTACACTCCAGTCCAAACCAAAAAAAAAATTATTTTCTGTGTTTGTGAATTGTGTGCGCAGTAGCCGCACGTGCATCAACAAAGTAGTGCCAAGCGTGCGCCTGTGTCATAAGTAAAGGGCCGGCTGGCTTGACCGTTAAAGGGTGCTGTAACCCCCAAAGTACACTCCAGTCCAAACAAAAAAAAAATTATTTTCTGTGTTTGTGAATTGTGTGCGCAGTAGCCGCACGTGCATCAACAAAGTAGTGCCAAGCGTGCGCCTGTGTCATAAGTAAAGGGCCGGCTGGCTTGACCGTTAAGGGTGCTGTAACCCCCGAAAGTACACTCCAGTCCAAACCAAAAAAAAAATTATTTTCTGTGTTTAGCCGCACGTATATATCAAATCGATATAACATAAATGGAGGACCAAACTTTCTCCGATAAAAATAAAATAGAGAAAGATCAAGAACCACTTCCTCCTAGTGCTGAAGCTGCTGCCACTAGTCATGACATAGACGATAACATGCCATCAACGTCGTCTGCCAAGGCCGATGCCCAATGTCATAGTAGAGGGCACATACAATCCCAAATGGCAAAGTTCAGGAAAATGACCTTGAAAAAGACATTTAAATCAGCTGAATTGAAACGTAAACTTGCCAATATGCCATTTACGACACGGAGTGGCAAGGAACGGCTAAGGTCGATCCCTAGTATGTTCATGACTAGTGGTTCAGCTTCACATGACGATGGAAGCCTTCCTCACACTAAAAAAATCAAAAGAGTTAAGCTGGCAAAAGCACAGCGAAGAACTGTGCTTTCTAAGAAGATATCACAAATCCCCAAGGAGAGTCCAAGTGTGGTGGTGGTTGCGATGCCTGACCTTCCCAGCACTGGACGGGAAGAGGTGGCTCTTTCCACCATTTGCACGCCCCCTGCAAGTGCTGAAAGGAGCACCCACAGTCCACTTGCTGATATGCAAATTGAAGATGTCACTGTTGAAGTACAACAGGATGAGGATACTGGTGTAGCTGGTGCTGAGGAGGAAGTTGGCGAGGAGGATTCTGATGGTGATGTGGTTTGTTTAAATCAGGCTCCGGGGGAGACAGTTGTTGTCCGTGGGATGAAAAAGCCCATCACGGTCATGCCTGGGCAGAAGACCAAACATTCCACCTCTTTGGTCTGGCAATATTTCTATCCAAATCCGGACAACAACTGTCTTGCCATATGTACCATATGTAAAGGTGAAATAAGTAGGGGTAGGGAAGTCAACCACCTAGGAACATCCTCCCTTATACGGCACCTGCAGCGCGTTCATAAAAAGTTACTGTCAAGTTCAGAAACTTTGGCTAAGACCGTAAGCAGTCCAGGGACAACTAAATCCCGTTGTCCTGTTGTATCCAAGCGCCTGCAAACCACACCGTCAACTCCCTCCTCGTCAATTTCCTCCTTAGTCAGGATCGGAAGTAGTCCTGCAGGCCATGTCACTGGCATGACTGACTCTCCTATCCGGGATTCCTCTGGAGGATCCGGCATTGCTACGCCTACTGCTGCCGCTGCTGCTGTTGCTGCTGCTGGGAGTCGTTCATCATCCCAGAGAGGAAGTAGGAACACCACTACTTTTACTAAACAATTAACCCTCCAACAGTCCTTAGCGAGGAGGATGAAGTACGACAGCAGTCATCCTGAAGCAAAACGTATAACTGAGGCCTTGACTGCTATGTTGGTGTTAGACGTGCGTCCGGTATCCGCCATTAGTGCAGTGGGATTTAGACAATTGATGGAGGTAGTGTGTCCCCGGTTCCAAATCCCATCTAGATTCCACTTCACTAGGCAGGCGATACCGAGACTGTACAGAAACGTCAGAAAAAGTGTCCTCAGTGTCCTGAAAAATGCCGTTGTACACAATGTCCCCTTAACCACGGACATGTGGACAAGTGGAACAGGGCAGACTAAGGACTATATGACTGTGACAGCCCACTGGGTAGATGTATCACCTTACGCAGCAACAGCAGCAGCGTCACCAGTAGCAGCATCTCAGAAACGCCAGCTCGTTACAAGGCAGGCTACGCTGTGTATCACCGGTTTCAGTAAGAGGCACACCGCCGACAACCTCTTAGAGAAACTGAGGGAAATCATCACCCAGTGGCTTACCCCACTTAGACTCTCCTGGGGATTTGTGATATCTGACAACGCCACCAATATTGTGCGGGCATTACATCTGGGCAAATTCCAGCACGTCCCATGTTTTGCTCACACAATAAACTTGGTGGTGCAGAATTTTCTGAAAAGCGACAGGGGCGTGCAGGAGACGCTTTGGGTGGCCCGAAAAATTTCTGGCCACTTTCACCATTCAGCGACTGCGTGCTGAAGACTGGAGCGCCAGCAAACACTCTTGAACCTGCCCCGCCATCACCTGAAGCAAGAGGTTGTGACGCGGTGGAACTCAACCCTCTATATGCTTCAGAGGATGGAGGAGCAGCAAAAGGCCATACAAGCCTATACATCCACCTATGACATAGGCAAAGGAGGGGGTATGCACCTGACTCAAGCGCAGTGGACAATGATTTCCGTGTTGTGCAAGGTTCTCCAGCCCTTCGAACTTGCCACACGTGAAGTCAGTTCAGACACAGCCAGCTTGAGTCAGGTCATTCCCCTCATCAGGCTTTTGCAGAAGCAGCTGGAGAAAGTGAAGGAGGAGCTAAGACGGAGCGATTCCGCTCGGCATGTGGGACTTGTGGATGAAGCCCTTCATTCGCTTTGCCAGGATTCCAGGGTGGTCAATCTGTTGAAATCAGACCACTACATTTTGGCCACCGTGCTTGATCCTAGGTTTAAAGCCTATGTGGTGTCTCTCTTTCCGGCCGACACAAGCCTGCAGAGGTGCAAAGACCTGCTGGTGAACACACTGTCAGCTGAAGTGGAACGTGACACGTCAACGGCTCCTTCTTCATTTTCTCCCGCAACTGGGGCTGCCAGGAAAAAACTTAGGTATCCTAAGCAACCCACTGGCGGTGATGCAGGGCAGGCAGGACCAAGTTTGGACATCTGGTCCGGACTGAAGGACCTGGCAACAATTTCTGACATGTCTACTGTCACTGCATATGATACTGTCACCATTGACAGAATGGTGGAGGATTACATAGGTGACAGCATCCAAGTAGGCATGTCAGACAGTCCATACCTGTACTGGCAGGAAAAAGAGGCAATTTGGAGGCCCCTGTACAAGCTGGCTCTATTTTACCTGAGTTGCCCCCCCTCCAGTGTGTACTCCGAAAGAGTGTTTAGTGCAGCCGGGAACCTTGTCAGCGAAAGGCGTAGGAGGTTGCTTCCACAGAATGTGGAGAAGATGATGTTCATCAAAATTAATTATCAGCTCTTCCAGGGAGACCAGCCTTCAGAAGGTACAGAGGGACCTGTGGTGGTGGATTCAAGTGGGGACGAGTTAATACTTTGTGAGGATGAGGATGTACACACTGAAGAGGGTGAGGAATCGGTGGATGAGGAGGATGAGGATGACATCTTGCCTCCGTAGAGCCAGTTTGTGCAGGGACACATTAATTGCCAGCTTGTTTTGTGGCTGAAACGAACCAATCATTTCAGCCACAGTTGTGTGGCAGACCTTGGCGCTGAAATGATTGATTTGTTAAAGTGTGCATGTCCTGTTTATACAACATAAGGGTGGGTGGGAGGGCCCAAGGACAATTCCATCTTGCACTTCTTTTTTTTCTTTGCATTATGTACAGTTTGGGGCCTAGTTTTTCTAACTGCCATCCTGTCTGCCACTGCTGTGTCACTCCTAGATGGGTCACGTGTTTGTGCCGCCCACTCGTGTCGCTTAGCATAGTCATCCAGCTACCTCGGTGCAACCTTTTGGACATAAAAACACTATTGTGAGGTGTGAGGTGTTCAGAATAGACTGGAAATGAGTGGAAATTAAGGTTATTGAGGTTAATAATAGCATAGGAGCAGAGAAACCAACAAATTCTGTGATTTTAGCTGTTTTTATGCTTTTTTAAAAAAAAATACAGATCCAAAACACAAAACCCAGAACCCAAAACACGGAAGGGTGGTTTTGGCAAAACCAATCCAGATCCAAAACACGAAGAAAGATCCAGATCCAAAACCAAAACACAAAACACGAAAAGTGGCCGGTGCACACCCCTACCCTAAATAAATTTTTCTTCTCATATGCAACACATCTCTGTCGCCATATCAACCCTGGATTCATAAATGTTATAAATAGCACTTACATCAGCTCTATTCCTGTTGCAAAAGATCCATCTGAAAGCAGGAGTAATTACACTTCCACATGATTCTGCATAGCCCGCAGTTCCATCCACATGCTCTCACTGAACACTGATTATGTGAGAATGTCTCAGTTACGCCGCCTCAGTTGCAAGTGCAGAAATTCCTAACATTTGTATGGCTCTGAATTGCACGTGGTTGGAAACACGGCAGATACGCTTAGGGCCGCTTAGACTTCAGGAGGCCTAGGTGCTAGAGGGGAGTGGCCACTTCACGGGGAGCAGCTACACCTCCTTGGACGTATCTATAATGAGTGCAGGGTGTGTGGTGCACATGGGCCCTGGGTCCAGAGCGGCCCTCACTGCACTTCCAGCACCCTTAAACTATACTTACCTGCCTTCCAATGCCACTATAATCACCAGGAAAATGGCGCATGCACCATTTTCCTGGAGTTTGGTGCATGCACAGTAGATTGTGGTATGGTGCCGGAGTCTTCTCGGTGCATGCACCATCGAGAGAGGGGAAGGGGCCCATGTGTGTATTACCATCATTGTAAATACTGTGAGTGTAGCCATGTGGATATGACAGATAACTGTCATAGGATACTCGATTTCCTGACATCATCTGTGACGAATTGTGGATTTGTCATCATGATCCAGGATACAAACAACAGACCAGTGCATGGCAACACGTGAATTCGCCTCCCTTACCCTCCAGTCCCTACAGAGGATCAGGCCCAGGCAATTTGTACCCACTTTTTCCCCTCTTGGCGCCCTTGAATACGCTCATCAAATGGACTTACATTCAACCCAACATCAGCTTCTTTATGTACACTAAACGCTACCCTTAGTCTTTACCTTCAGATTTCTTAATATGCCAATAAAAATACATTTGAAGCTAGCGAGGCTCTCAAGTTTCCTGGTAATGATCCTGTAATCCTTTCCTAACATAACAGTGATGAGATGGAAGGAATTCAGTCTCTGATGCCAACTTGCCCTACTCCGTATTCATTCATATCTGATATACTACCATGCTGGCATCTTGCCGTAGTCCCACATTTTGCTGAATGAAGCTGCTTTCTGTACACCGCAAGCTCTTGGAAAATACAGCCAGGGAAAGTAATTTCATCTACGGCCAGTACCTGACCTCTGTTTCACCCACAACAGTCATAACGTACAGTTCCATCATGTGCAAACTTTATTTCTCTCTGTATGTAGTTATATATGAGGACTGATTGAAAAGTAAGGAGACTGCCTCTGTTTTTTTGTCAGATAGGTAGACATAGCAACGCTATGCTGGTTATTGTGAAGCTCATACATCGATGTGTCTGAATCAGCGGTTGGAATGCCGTAGTCTACTTTGTTTGGTCACAGCGAGTTGAAGATCTTCGTACGTTTCATCAAGCGGAAGAGGAAGACGTGTCTGTGAGATTACGTCAGAGATGTGTGATTGAATTTTGTGTTGTACTTAGAAAAAGCGGAAATTAAACTCATGAAATGTTACGGCAAGCAAACGGTGGAGAAACAATTAGCACCCAAAAAAGGGCCATGGCTTCATGGGGAAGGGCCAGGGAAGAGATAGGAGAGGCCAGGAGATGCTGAGAATGAAATAAGAGGAAGCTACAAGCAAGAATGATAATAAACAGAAATTTGACAGGACCAAACATCACCCCCTGACCTGTGGTGCCCTGTGCGATGGCACCGGCCGCACTACCCTAGCTACGGCCCTGCTATTCGCCACTGTGAGGTAGCGAATAACAGGTGACACTTACCTGCTTCCAGCTGGTGAGGTACCCTGGGTCTTCCTCCGGCATTCTGGTCCGTCCTCTGGCTCCTGGGGCTGTGCAGACGTGTTCTCTCAGCAGAACACAATAAAGTTTAGAAAAAAATTTTTTTTTGTCTTTCTAAACTGTACTGTGGGCTGCTGGGAGAACAGGTGACAGCACAGCCACCGAAGCCGGAGGCGCTATAGCAGGCAGGTAGGTGCGGGGGCGGGGGGAGGGGGTTGTGGGGGACACAAACTTACCGCCGCTGTAGGCAGTGCTGCGCATGTGCTGGCTTTACGAATGTAACAGCGCATGCACAGAACGGATTCCAGCTGCGGCAAGTTAGTGTAAATGCAGATAACTATCTATTTCCCGAAAAGCTGTCATCGCAAAAATGACAGCTTTTCGGAATAGATAGTTATGGAGAGGAGGAATGATGAATTCCTCCGGTAAGTAGGTAGAACTCCATGCGAGTTCTAAACCTAATTACTTCCAGAGACTTTTAAGTTATGATGAATAGGAATAGGCCCCATATACATTACTTCTCTTAAATAAGGAACAAACAATTCCAAGAGCAGACGGAAATATGGCTTAGCGAGGGTGCAATTTACAGTATTAGTTTACACCTACAGTAGTCAAATTGACCAATGTCTTATTTATCACATACACCATTTTCCAGTGTAGACAATTCAGATTGTTTTTCTGATACTCCATACAATAAGCAAATTAACATAGAATCATAGCTATAAAGCAATTTAGTTTAAATGAAAGTACTTCACCTTCCCACATCCAACCTATTTCCTAGTTACATGGGCAGGACGGGGGGTGTGATGGCACAATTCTCAGAGAACTGCATTATATTGGCCCCGCCCCCTCTTCACGGACCCGCGATTCGCAGCAATACTGTATGCTGCAATGGTAAGGGGCCTAATGACAGGATGCGCCCAGACCCACCACAGCGATCCACTGCATCTCCCCTCCGGAAACCCTTGCGGAGGAGAATATTTAAAAGTTAGCAAGTATAAAACAGTGAGTGGTGGCAACTACTTTTTTCTGCTATTTTGCCAATAAAGTGGGTAATACCGATTCTGCAAATGACGCTGCCACCATATGGCGATGAAGCACGATTAGATCTCACGAAGTGACGAAAAGCTGAGCTGATATTTACCAGTCCCATCGCCGGTTCCCGTCCTCTTTACGCATGTGCTGTCGCCGGGTCATAACGAGATCCTAGGTAATCAGGGAAAGCTGAATTTTATACAAGTGTCTGTTACTCCCTACTTCATTCAAAGCCTTAGCTTTCCCTGGTGTACTCTGTTAGATGCCGTAATAATCTGGCAGTTAAAATGAATCCATAACCTTATTTATTGTCCAAGTGCATCCACAGAATAAAGAAACCCAGATCTTTTCAACTATGTACTGTTAATAGATATATTTAAACAAGCATGATCCGATATGACGTTTAGAAAACAATTTAGCTTGAGAAATAACATTGCCGCAAATGATGGTGGTAAAGTCGTTATGTGGTGTTTACCTTTCTCCAATTGCCATACACCCGCCTGAATCCACTTTAGCCACGTCAGACCACAAGACTCTGCCGCAGTATTGTGGCAGAGACGGTGGAGGAGGCTGTCATAATAGAGGTTTCTTAAATTACAAAGCATCAGCCAAAGCAGATGGTGTTATTCGCTGGCTCTCACCGGCTGACATTGAGTCTATTTGGAAAGCAGAATTCCAGGAACGCTTAGAGTTGGGCTGAATGACTGTGACATCCTCTGTAAAAAAAAATGATGTATGGAAAAGTAGAAATTCACCATATACAGATGTGTCCTCTTGCATCTTTGCCGATCGCTCTACAATTGTGCGCTCTCATCGAGCTATGCGTTTAGCCGCGGCCGCGTGTGCTATGCCATGCCGCGCTCTGCGTTCGCACCACGCATTCCTATGGAGTCGTGGGGGTGAAAGCAGCTCGCATAGCCGCTTGCGGGTACGTGACTCGCACCATGCGGGGTACGATTGCAAGAGGACACATCTGTAGAGCCTATGTACAGTAAGGTGTATTGAGTTTTATAGTATTAGAAAATATGATGTACAGTGCATCACTGATGGCAACAGGTCAGTTTTGTACCCAGCTTTTTGCTGCTTTATTGTCAGATTTGTTTGGTATGACTGTTTTTTTTTATGCCAGGTATACACTATGCCATCCATTTGACGATCTGTCGTTCCAACGTGGATCGGAATCACAGGTCGTGCAAATCGCATAGTGTGTACGGACTATCTGTGTGCTCCCACGTTTCGAAAGCAATATCATCCGGTTGGCTGTGCTGCACGACCAACCAGACGATATCGCATGTGGAGTCATTGCAGATAATGAAGGACGGAATGAGGGAACGTTTCGTCATTCATTACATCGCTCAGTGTGTACCCGCGGTACGATATGACGGCCCGTTGGGCCGACATGTCATCCGGGTACACATCGACAAGTGTGGACCCAGCTTTACTCTACCTGCCGGTATGTTACTACTACAAATAGGTGACTCTTTTTATTAAAGGTATTGTTAACATTTATCACTAAGATGAAGGGTAACAATTATGGGTAATGTGAGGCCCTTTGAAGGCCATACAATCCATGTGGTGTATTAGATTGATTATCTGGTATATGGTATGTGCACCTTGTAGCTTGACATATTTTCAGTATAATTAGACACACACCTACAGATGTGGCCGTTCTTCCTCTTGGTTCAGTTGCGCCAATTAGCCCCTCTATTTTTTTTTTCAACAAACTTTGTTTACAAACGGCCAAACTGATGCAGCTCAAGTCCTGCTTCTCCAGTGAGGAGAAGCAGATACCGTCAGCTACAGGAGGCGATATCAGCGTCGGAGAAGTCAGCAGACGGTAAGTGACCTCTCCCCTTAGTAATACCTGGGACTCTTAGCTCTGCCATAGGTGTCTATGGCAGCACTAAGGGCCCAAGGGGCAGTGCGATATTGTAGCTTGCACTTAGCGCTGGCAGGCTGCAGGCAGAGAAACTCCCTGAGAAGCGCTATGTACAGGGATTTCCTCTGCCTTTAGTGTTTTTCCCCCTTCTTTTCCCTTAGTAAATAGACCCCATAGTCGCATAAATAAAATGACTGGGAGCGACAAAACTATGGGCCTAATTCAGAGAGTTGCGCCATAGCGCTGCTCCTGTGTACTGTTCTAAAATAAGCATAAGCTGAAGGAGGCGTCTTATGTAAAAAGACGAGCACTGCAGGCTCTTCTGATTTGCAGCATCAGATCATCTGCTTGAACATCTGAGCAACAGTCAGATTACTCAGGATGTCTGGCAAAATCGGGCTGCCGGGGCCAGTGAAGCTGCGTGGATGCGGCCACTGGCTTCAGCAGGTCCAGAAAATCCGGCTGACATGCCCCCATTTTCTGGAACGCTCCCTGTTTACGCCCCCAAATGCTATCAGCATGTCAATCATGCTGCGTTTTTTGGGGCACTCCGACCGACGTCGCAGAAACAGATCTGTACATGCACAGTGCAGCTCCCGCACATTCGCCGGTCTGCAAACATTGGAGATGTACGGAAATATCACATTTACGTACCTGTCTGAATTAGACCCTATAATGCTAGCTTACACTGATTAACTTGATGTGCAACATTTACAAATCTGTGTGCGACTGAGTCTGGATCTGTATAACAAGGGCTCCGTTGCGAGTGGCTGTGACTTTTCCTTAAGCTATGTTCTGTATTTCATCATCTAAGACTCTGTACATGTGTAAAACCAATTCCTTTGCCATTAAAGTCACAGCCTAGCGGCTCTGGTACGCAGTGAGCGGCTTATCACTGCTTCTGCAATGAGACTAAGGGCTCTATTTACTACAATCCGCATATTGAATGCAGATTGTAGTGTGATATTAACGACTGAATTTGCAGGGATTTGCTACAAATCCCTTGCAGGGACAGAGCTTGCGATAAAGCTCTGTCCCTGTGAATCCCCTTTGGAGCCTTACCACAGTATTTTTGCAAAAAATACCCTGAGTAAGTGCCCGCGCATGCGCCAACCGGTTGCTGCTGCTACCCCTCGGTGCTAAGCCCCGCCCCCCACTACTGCGGACCCCCCGCGACCCCCCTCTCCCTTAATTACAATTACCTGCATGCTCCGGGCCTCCGGTGATGTCCTCCGGTCAGGTGATCTCCCATACTGCACTGGGGCCCGATCACCTGATGACCGGGCAGCAGTGCACTATGGGAGACCAGCTGACCGGAGGGGAGTCATCACCGGAGCCCCGATCACCGGTCCTTGGAGTCAGGTAAGTAATTTTTTTTTTTTATTATTATTTTATTTATCTTTTTTTTACAGTAATCAGCTTGCGGTCTGTTTAGACCACACAGCTGATTACTGTGACCGACTCCCGGCTCTGCTCTGCCCGTTAGAGCAGGGCAGGAGTCCGGTAACCGGGGGAGACCGTGGATAACGCCACCTCCAGGTGGCGTTATTATCACAGGGCTTTCCCCGATATTTTTTCACATTTTATTTTTAGTAACTCTGGTCGGATCACATTTCCCATTACAATTATGGGAAATGCGATCTGCTTTACTAAAAATAAGTGATACTTAGGGGTTGGAGTAGAATTTTACGAATTCTACTCCAATTACCCTGTAATAACTAAAGGTGATACTAAAATAATGTGAAAAGGGTGTGAAAACACCCATTTTCACTTTATTTTAGTCAAAATAATGTTAATAAATAGAGCCCTAAGGGGTAAATTTACTAAGAATTATTTGGTCCGAGATTGCATTCATGGGTGTGTTTGGCCATTTTTTAAAACTGGGAAAATTACTAAAGGGAAAAAAGGGTGTCAAATCATGATTCTCTCTGCAAAACACAGGTGAAATCACCAATACGAATAAATAGATCATCGGCCAAACTCGCAAGTACTTTTTATAGACCGCAATACTACGCGGAAATTTACTAGAGATGTGCGGGTCTGGATTTCTGAAATCCAAACACACCTGAGATTAGGGGTCCTGAGTAGAACTAGGTCAAGGTTCAAATTCACTTTTGTGACTCGGTTCGGATCTGTTGCCAGTTTGGGACTCGATTTAAAAACCGAAATCGGATTTTGAAATCGGACATTTTAGCTGTTTTTATTGATTTGTAACGATTTTTAATCGATTTCTATAAATTTATATCCAAAACACTTGAGGGTGGTTTTGCAAAACAAAAACTAAAACATGAAGATGAATCCAGATGCAAAATCAAAACACGGGGGTCCGTAAACATCTCTAGAATTTACTAAGAATCGTGATTGCAATCATGGGTCTAAATTAAGCAAACTCGGTCCAAAATAAAATTTGAAAATAGACCATGTACATGTTTCAGACTGTAATCAAGAAATAATCATTAAATTAAGATAAAATGGCGTTGGGTCCCCCTCCTAAAAGCATAACCAACCTCGGGCTCTGTGAGCAGGTCCTGATTAAAAAAAATGGGGAAAAAAATGTTTAAGGGTCCCCCGTATTTAACCACTTGCCTGGCATGGTTATATCTGATACGACCTTACCAGACTGGGCTTTCCCTGACATAGTCGTATCTGATACTCTCTGTTGACGGCTGCTGGAAAATCATTTTCTAGCAGCTGCCAATCACAGAGGGACCTCCTTGTCCCTCTGCACACTGTCCCTCTCCGTGGGCCAATCACTGCTGTGATCGGAGAGCCCTGCGCCGGCGCACCCACCCCTGGTGGCTACCAAGAGGACAGGACAGAGAAGGCAGCGCTGAGAGTGCTGTCCTTCTCTCCCTCCTCCTCTGGCTAGCAGCAGCCCGGCGGCTGCTGACAGGGCAGAGAATGCAGCGCTGTCCTTCTCTACCTACCTCTCTGGCTAGCAGCAGCCGCCGGGCAGAGAAGGTAGCGCTAACAGCGATGTCCTTCCCTCTCTCTACCCCCGCTAGCAGCAGCCTCTCCCCCATTTTGCAAGCCCACCCCCCATGAATAAACAGCAGAGCCCTGGTCATATTATATATCTATATGTGTATATATATATATATATGTATATATATATATATATATATATATGTGTGTGTGTGTGTATATATATATATATATATATATATGTATATATGTATATATATATATATAAGCACATGATGCGACACTCAGAGTCCATGTTGAAGGTGAAAATAGTGCTGTCATTTATTCAATCATACAAAGATCTCATCAACGTTTCGGGGCCACATGCCCCTTCATCAGGACATAAACAGTGAATGCAGGAGTATAAATTGTTTGTTTATGTCATTCACATTTTATGTCCTGATGACGGGGGATGAACCCCGAAACGTTGTCACACTAATGCAATAAAGCATTAGATTTTCTTCACGATTACACAGCCTGTGAGTGCTGCTCTGTTTGATTGGGATATATGGAGGGGTTTCCATGCTCCAGGGTGAGCACCGCAGCCAGAAAGATTTTGCATGCTCATTACAGTGGAGTGCCGGTAAATGGATAGTTTTTATATATATATATATATATGTATATATATATACACCAGTATGGGTGGCACTCACACGTGGTGAAAAAAGTATCAGGTGCACTCCGGGGAAGCTCCTCAACGGGGGCTCCAATGTATATACGTTCCGGCAGCACTCAGTTCAAATAAATAACCACTCAGACAGCAGATGCCGAAGTCAACCTTTCGATGTTACACCATTGTCATCAGGATATCAAAAAGCATACAGACAGTGCACTTACTTATACCCCCACCAGCTAACACGCATTGAAGCAGCTTCCGGGTCCGTCACGGTGGCGCCCACAAATGACGTCACCCACGTGACCCGTTACCATGGCTGCTAAATAAACATAAAAACAAAAATATAACTGCAGACAAGGAAACTGGTCACGAGGTTACATGCATCGTAATAACACTATAAAAGTCTCATTACAAATACATGAGAAATCTGAAGTGTACATAGAAATAATACTATGTTTGGTATCTTACATTAAATATCATAATATACATACAGTAACATCGTGCCTGCATTAAACCCAAACTGCACATACATAATTAGTTTCTTATGATCATAGTTAAGAGTAACATATAACAAAGACAAACACATACCAAAGACAAAGACACAAACACTATGAGCAATAAGATCAAAAAACCATATCTGTCAGCATCCCGGATAGAATCTTCTGCAGAGTTGCGAAAAACAACCCCGCAACCAATCTGAATATAATACACAAAACATCCAGAGCGCAATTAGTCAATATTTCAGATAAGGAAAACCGACATAATATTAAAAACATGAATAGTAAATAATCACAGGGCCAATTGCCATTCCTGCAATTCCTTGAAATAGTAGTGAATATAGCATAATAATGTAAAAAACGCATCACAAAAAGCAATGCAATCCAAGGTTATCATTTAACTCTTTAGGATATAAGGTGCCGAGCCTGAAAATCCAATGAGATTCACACTGTAGAAGCCTCTTAGATCGATCACCACCACGAGTAAGAGGTGGGATATGATCAATTAAAATATAGCGTAGTGCTGATATATTGTGTCCAGCCTGTGAGAAATGTCTGGTGACCGGCTGGTCACTAGTACCAGTACTTATGGCCGCCCGGATAGCTGACCGGTGCAGTGCCATACGTTCACGTAAAGTTCTATCGGTCTTACCGACATAGCCTAATCCACAAGGGCAGGTGATAAGGTAAATTACATACTTAGTCGTGCAACTCAATCTGAATCTTATACTGTAATGTTTGCCACTATGTGGATTAACAAACGAATCCCCTGTTGTCAAATATCTGCACGTTAGACAGTTAAGGCACTTGAAGCATCCATTTTTTTAACCTCATGAAATTACGTTCCTCACTTTTATTCTTATTTTGGCCACTGCCAACATCGGTCTTAACCACCCAATCGTGGATGTTTTTGCCCCATGTATAACAGGACATAATCATGGTGTCAATAAGATTAAGGTCCGGATCATTCTGCACAATAGGCCAAAACCGTTTTGACAGCATGCTAATAATGGGGCTAAAGGAATTGTAATGGTTAACCCAAGGCATGCGCTTGCTTTGATTAGAAGTCGTTTTGGGGCACAACAAATGTTCTCGTGGGATACTCATGGCCCTATCCTTGGCCACCAACAGAGAATCTTTGTGGTAGCCACGAGACAAAAACCTATTCGCCATTTCATCCATCTTAGCACTAGCTGTCTCAGTATTATTACAAATGCGCTTGGCATGCAAAAATTGTGAATATGGCAAGCCATATTTTAAAGGCTTAGGGTGAAAGCTATCCGCATGAAGCAATGAATTTCTATCTGTAGACTTGCTGTAAAGGGATGTACCACCAATACCATCATGGTTGCATACCTCAACATCCAAAAAAGTAACACAATCCGCTTTGATATTGTATGTAAACTTAATGGGGCTCGTACTGTTGTTATGTCCTTCTATAAACTCAGTGAATTCATTACATGTACCTGTCCAAATTATGAATATGTCATCTATGTATCGAGCATATAAATGTATACGCTCAGAGACAAAGGATGAGGAAAAAAAGATATTGCGTTCTTCCATGAACATGTTCGCATTGGCGTACGATGGGGCCACATTCGACCCCATCGCACAACCAATGCATTGCAAATACAACTTGCCCGCATAGGTAAAGTAATTGCATGTAAGTATCATATTCAGAAGCTGGACCACCAGCTCAATATCAGGACCACTGTACAGGGGATTCCCCTCTATTAACTTGCATACTGCCATGATGCCAGTCTCATTAGGTATAATCGTATAAAGATTAGAGATGTCTACACTACATAATAGACTGTTTGGTGGAATATCACCTGTGGCCAAAAGCTTATTCAAAAAGGAGGTGGTATCCATCAAAAAGTCAGGGTGTCCAGTTACACAAGGTTGTAGCACAGAGTCTAAGTACACAGAGACACATTGAAACAATGACCCCCGTGCCGTGTCCAGGCTCTTGTGCACCTTAGGCAATGTATACATAATAGGGATGATAGGAAATTTAGGTACAAGAGAATCACACAGTTCCTGAGAAATAATACCACAGTCAACAGAATGCTGCAAACACAATAGCAATTCACCCTTATAGCGTGCAGTTGGATCAAAATCGAGTAACAAATATACATTGGAATCGCTGAGTTGTCTCACAATTTCTGAATGGTATTTTGAAACATCCTGTACCATTATCGACCCGCCCTTGTCGGCAGGTCGTATGACAATATCATCGTAATTCGATAGTGCCCTCAAAGCTTTAAACTCGTTAGTATTTAAATTGTAATGAATCTGAGCTTTAGTGAAAAACACCCTTTTTCACTTTATTTTAGTAAAAATAATGTTAATAAATAGAGCCCTTTGTCTTTGTTATATGTTACTCTTAACTATGATCATAAGAAACTAATTATGTATGTGCAGTTTGGGTTTAATGCAGGCACGATGTTACTGTATGTATATTATGATATTTAATGTAAGATACCAAACATAGCATTATTTCTATGTACACTACAGATTTCTCATGTATTTGTAATGAGACTTTTATAGCGTTATTATGATGCATGTAACCTCGTGACCAGTTTCCTTGTCCGCAGTTATATTTTTGTTTTTATGTTTATTTAGCAGCCATGGTAACGGGTCACGTGGGTGACGTCATTTGTGGGCGCCACCGGGACGGACCCGGAAGCTGCTTCAATGCGTGTTAGCTGGTGAGGGTATAAGTAAGTGCACTGTCTGTATGCTTTTTGATATCCTGATGACGATGGTGTAACATCGAAAGGTTGACTTCGGCATCTGCTGTCTGAGTGGTTATTTATTTGAACTGAGTGCCGCCGGAATGTATATATATATATATATATAGCGTTCCCGCTAGGCTGTTTTAGCAGGGTGCGGCACCCTGCCCTCCTTCTGGAGGACAAATAGCACCCTGCCCTCCAGAAGGAGGGCAAAAAGCACCCTGCCCTCACAGGCTGCAGGTGCAGTCTTCACCCGCGGGACGCAGTGTCCCGCGGGTGGAGAAATGTGCTGTGACCCGGTTACCCCTGGAGAATAGACGCCGGGTGCATGCGCTGTTCTGTTCTGGCTGCGTTTCCCACAGGATTCCATGTCTTGTCTGGTCCCTGGTTCTAGCTGTTTGCAAGCTGCCTAAGAAGGATTGCTGGTTTCTTCATCTGCTTAGTATCCTGGATACATTATAGCTAGCATATATACTACTCTGGATAGTTCATGTGTTTTGAAATGTCTTATGGTGCATAACACGGTCAGATTTTGTAGGACGATATAAATGATAACGATATCGTTTATTGTTATATCGTTAATATCGTCCATATTTTTGGCCCCTTCCAACCCCCAAATGAAAGACGATGCGCGGGCACGGACGGTCGATAACGACCATTACCCGTGCATGCAGTTCAACCTGGTCGATATCGATGTTTGATCTGACTATGTGTATACACCATTATCCTGCAGTTTGCTATATATCTAATGAAATTACTGAGTTTTGCAATTACTCTCATGTTTATTAAATTATTCTGGAACTATTACTATTGCTTAAGAATGTATATATTACTAATTTTGTGAAAATATAACTGCATACCCTTTTGTTAGCTGCTTAAATAGCTAAATTGAATCCTTTTTTGTTACTAGCTTGCAGTGACGTTAACTGCAGGAGAATATTCTGGTAATTTACTCTTTAGGAGTGTTATTTGCATTACTACCTCAATTAGCCTTAGACAGACTTCTTCTGTCTAGTGTGGGATGCTAAGCAGTAAGGGTTTTGGGTTTATTCCTGGATGGGAGACCTCCTGAAACTCTAGGTGTAGTTCCCTATATGAATTCTTAGAGTGCCACATTTCTATGTCTGTATTTTGATACCTGTGCTTCCTGCAATGTTATTACTTTAAGTGAAGTCCAAATGGCAACCGAGTACCCACGAACAAGTGTGTTCGGGAAAGGGGGTTGTTATTGGTGAAGGGCACTTTGTTTAGGTTTTGACAGTGCAGGAGTTCATCAGGTATCATAACACTTACCCTTGGCGCAGGTTGGGCATTCTTGAGTCAATCTTGCGAATGATGGTGCATCTATGATGGAGAGATCAGATTCACCATTGCAGTTGACCATAGCTCACATGCAAATAGTAGGGTTTGCTCAGTCCATCGCATGGAAGTACACAAGAGGAATGCTCAAGCTGACATTTGAATATTTTGAATATTTTGGCACTTGGGAATCCGCGTGAAATCGCAGCCACGTATGACCTGCGTGTACCACTGAGAAAGACCCATTATGTAGCTCAGTAATAGACACCATTTTATATACTAATATCAAACAGACATAACCTATCTTTAACATAACAAACTAACATACTATTACACTAATTATTCCCTATTCTTTGCCACTCCTAACTTTAATCTATACCCTAATCCATGAATAATATGACTTCTGTTCTATCCAAGTTCTAAAACAATCTGGGCCCACAGATGATGTCCGGCTTCAGACCAGGAGGAATCTCTCCATCCAGACCTATTCAATGAGAATAAAATGATTTTAAACAGCTCTATAGAAAAGGCTGCTTCTGTCTCCCAGAAAACACTAAGGGGTTGATTAAATTGCCCACGAAGGGAGTGAATTGTCCCTGCAACAATGTTTCCATACCATACGCCCCTCGTGGCCTGGACACACAGCGGACATGTACTCCCTATGGGGTTGTGAGCACAAATCTGTGAGTCCAGACAGGGCCATCTCTTCCATTGGGCTTGTTGGGCAGTTGCCCAAGGGCCCAGAGCTTGTAGGGGCCTGCCAACCCACCCCCCTGCAGCCGCAGCCAGTTGGTAAATTTGTGGTATTTTTATAAGCCAGCCGCCGGTGCACTGTATTCCTATCTAACCCCCCCACCCCATCCCCCTGGTGACGAGTACTCACTTCAGTCCCAGTTTCACTTCATCCGCCGGCTTCAAACCAGTCAGACAGAGTCTCTCTGCATGTGTGGGAGGTCTGATGGGCATGCAGGAGGGTCTAATTTTATTGACCATTTACATTTTTTTTCCGTGAATGGGTGGGTAGGGGCCCCAGTGCATTGCTTTACCCATGGCCCACACTGCTGTTATGACAACTCTGAGTCCAGAGTAAGTGTGGCATATGGCGGCTGTAAGTACTTTGAGACAAGTTGAATCAACCCCTAGAAGGCTGATGATACGTTGCATGGAATTCTGTTTTGCGAACAAATCTTTAGTGCCACACATTTATATTTTATAGCCGCACGTAAGCAACAACTGGTGATTCAAAGTCATACTCGACTGAATTGCACCTCCATTTGTGTCTGAAGGGGCGTTGCTGGGTGGCAACAAGGCACAGAGGCTAAGTTGAGTGAGGTCATGTAGGCGAAGGTGAGGGCTATGTAGAGTTGTGCTTAATTAGAGATCATCAGTTCTCCTGCACGAAGGATAGAGCTGGTGCAGGTGCGTGCTAATCAGGCGCACCAAGAGGGGATGAGGGGTTAAAGATTACCCTGGCCTAGACCTCTGTAGTGACCAATTAGTGCAGATAAGGCATAATCAGCGGCCGTGCAATGTCTTGCTCATGCCTCCTTACGCACGTGCCATGGCATGCGCTATTGTTACATACTGAACGAGGGGGTGCAGCCGCACGCCCTCCTGTGGCCACACTTCACCCACACTTGGGCTTGACAGAAGTCCCGGTGGCCTTGATTCTGATAAGGACCGTGGTTACTTCCAGAAGCATATGGAGGGGCTGATGCATGCAACTGTGCATCAGCCCCTATTTGTTCAGGATCTAGGGCTCATTTTTTGCTTCATATGGGGGAAGTATATATAGAGAAGGGGCACATTGTGCATGTTATCAACAACTGGATGTAAATTAAGTCATAAGAGCTCAGGAGATTATTTCCTCTCAGCCTCGTGCATAGCATTACAGTAGATGGAATTAGTATGTGCAGGTTAACACTTGGGCTGTAGGTTCATGACTAATATGCGTTCTTTATTATGTAATCTCTCACACGCTGCAGCAGTATCTTTACCCCTTGTTTCCATTTGTACCTCTCTCTCATGCCTATGCACCTTTTATTCATTGTACAAGGCTGGATACAATGGAAATGCTTTAGAAATAGTGGCTGATAACAATAGCACTGTGAATAGAAGGTTTAAAGTAGAGAAGCCTTTCTCCATTTAACGAAATGCAGTTGAGCTTCATTAAATGACTCGAGGGCCGGCTACTTACACAGATTATTGATTTTCAGTCTAGTCCATGTTTAACATAATTCTACATAGACAGCAGCTAATTCTACATTTAAAGCCAGCACACCATCGGGATTACGGGGTGAAACTGACCATAAGTCTCACAATTCAGAGGAAGGCTGTACTGTACACTGTGCCTACCATATCCACAGTGTATTATAAACTGGAGAAGGATAAGAATCTATCTATCTATCTATCTATCTATCTATCTATCTATCTATCTATCTATCTATCTATCTATCTCTCTCTCTCTCTCTCTCTCTCTCTATCTATCTATCTATCTATGTTTTTTGTTAATAACCTCTCTGCTCTCTTCTTGTGGCAAAATAAGTATATCATTAATTTGTTTCCACCCTATTTGTAACTTCATAATTTCAGCCGACATGTGCAGGATTGTTTAGAAGATAGCTGTCTGAACTGTCACCTCCAACATCTATCCATAGACACTACAGCAGAACTTGACAGCCAGTCTAGATTACAGTGCTAATGTTTTTAATTTGTTGCAACAACTATGTTACATTCTGAAAACCAGTTAACACATACTGTATGCTTAAAGAATAATAATAATAATAATAATAATAATAATAATAATAATAATAATAATCTGAATCATCATTTTATCAATTGGGAGATATATAATGAAAATAATGATATTGTATCCCCTTAAGGGAGATAATTTTATATACCCACATACAGTTGTTAACATAATGTTAACATAATGGTATTGTATAGTGATGGCATTAGATGTACGTTTAGGACTGGAATAGTACTATATATAATATGCAATAGTAAAAAAAATTAGAGTGGGATAAAATATATATATATATATACATATAATACATATATATATATATATTCAGTATATATAAAAGAAATAGAATGATGATAGAACCACAGACTTGAATTGGAATGGAACCGGACAGAATAGCAGCCAGCCAGAGTGGGACCATGGGCTTGAATCAGTATGGGGGTTTAGAGGACAGCAGCCAGCCAGAGTAGAACCACAGGAGAGCTGAAGCCAACTGGAGCAGCAGGCCTAAATAGGGTCGGGATAGGAGGAGCCAGTCATGTGAGCACAGGAGACAGGTAGAGACTGGATACTAGTGCTCACCTGACTCACAAAAATGAAGTGATAGCGCTCTGGGACAGAGTGACCCACCTTAATAAAGCACTGCTGGACAGGGTACGCAAGTCCTGGTTTGAGACATGGTGGAACTAATGGTATGATAATATGGTGGAATTGATGTCACAATGGTAATAGAACTAATGGTACAGTACAGAAGTGGAACTAATGGCACGATGGTTGTGGATCTACAGTAATGGCACAATATTTGTGGAACTAATTGTACTGTGTATTGCTCAAGTAAATTGAACTGTATACTGTATTGGGGAAAAGGGTATTATTATTATTATTATTATTATCCTTTATTTATATGGTGCCACAAAGGTTCCGCAGCACCTTATACAGTACATAAATGAGTACACAAGAAAAACAGTTAATAGTAATACAAACAATGCAGGACAAGGACATGGTTTATAAACATTGCTGCATAGAACAAGTAGCAGGGCGTTAGCAACCAAGTGTTAGGTGCCAACTGGGGAGTTAGCAGTACATGATAGTATAAGTAGGGGAGGCAACGCACATGAGGGACGAGGGCCCTGCTCGTGAGAGCTTACATTCTAAAGGGGGGAGGGGCAGACAGACAAGGGGAAGACAGATGGGTAGATAGTGAGGATGGAGCATGGAGCAGTGGGTTAGGATATATGCTGCCGAATGTGTATAAGATGACATTGTATTATGTCAAAATTAAGTCCTTCGTTCATCTATCTCTATGACAAAAATAGATTTTATTTATGTATTATTTGCATGAGAAATGTACAAAATAAAGTAGTTGCCCTTTAATTTTTTTCTGTTACAATCTAAATACATCCAGCTAAAAATGTGGCTATATGGGACTGCCCCACCATCATAATAGTGAGTACTACAGTCCCGGCTGCTGGATGCTATGCCATGCTCCTGTGAGTGGGTGCTTCTTACATGCTAGGCCCACCCACAGAGAGGTGCAGCCACATGCAGTGGCCATGCCCCCTCCAGGGGGGGACCCCAGGATGTTGCTATACTCTGGTCCAGGATTTCTCATGGCAGCCCTAGAGGGGACCGGCAGAGACAGTAGGTAATAGGGCTTAGTGGTGGGGTAGCAAGTCCATGGAGAGAGGGAGGTGGAAGAGTGGAGGAATAGGAAGTAGGAGAGAAGTAGAGGGTTGTAAGGGAGACTAGTGAGAGAATAAAGGGGGAACAGCAAGTGGAGGAGACTAGAGGGGGAGGATAAGGGTGGAAAAAGTAGGTAAAGCAGAGGATTATGTAGAGACTGAATAAGGGGGGTGATTGAGGTAAAGGTGTTCATGCTGTGGATGAGATAATAAGTGAGAAGAAAACTGGATTGGAGGCTGTGTGATGTAGGGACAGTGTGGATAAATGTGGTTAGATGTTCAAAATACATGTAAAAGAACAGTGCTGCTAATGTATGAGCGCAGCTCCAAAAGTGAAATATAAAGAGAAGTAGGTGAGTATAATGTCAGACAGTTTTAGTGACTCACTGTCTGAATACTTTTTGGAAACTGCCCATGCTGAGACTTATGGGAATATCAGATAAACATTGGCAGAAGGTTAAGTAAATCTGTGGAGATATCCAGGGGCAGATTGGGAATTTAAGGTGGCTTTGGAAACTTTTCCGAAAGTGACCTGTGGAATGCTTTCTAGAAGTTTGGATCAGGACCTTTGTGTGTGCTGTGTTTCCCTAATCAAACAATTTTATATTAAAAAAATATATTTGCTAATTTTGGTACTATATGTATTAGTAATATGATTTCTTTAGAATTGGTGTCTTACTGAAGATTACTGTGGCCCAGCCTTTTCTTCTAATCCTAGTAGCGGTCCTACCTGTGCACCAGCCCACTACCTGTGCCACAGTAGGCTGGTGGATACCAGCAACAGCCCATTGTGTGTCTCCAGGGTTGTCTCCAGCACCATCCCAGTGGGTCTCCCCAGCACCAACTGTTGCTCTCCTCCGGCTCACAGAGCCCCCAGTGCCACTCTTCTCTGTCTCAAAAGCCCCCAGCTGCATCACTCAAACAGTTTGGAGCTCCTCATATAGTCACCGCCGCTCTCCTACGTGCCTTACATAGCACCCAGCAGCGCCACCAACAAAGCCGTCGCTCCAGTCCCCACACCACAGCCGTGGCCGCCGGGTAACCACCCCCCTGACTCCTCCCACTTACTCATCAATTAAATGACTGACAGACTCCTTGACCAATAGGCAAGAGTCCACGGGCATTTTTAAAATAAAAAAAAGAAAAGGAAAAGAAATAAAATAGTTTTCAGCAGCCCCGTCCCCCGAAATGGTCCGTCCCACCGAGAAATCTCCCGGTGAGGTCTATGGCTAATCCGCCCTTGGAGATATTTTATCTTCTAATGGTTATGATGGTCAAATATACTGGAGATAAGGCAGATTTTTCTCTTACTGTACATAGGTATAAATATGGAATATGTCTTTTTAAACCTACACCAGCCTTTCCATTAAGCAATTTTGTAACCATATTTATTTCAGATCCACCAGTCAACAACATTCCAATCTTACTTCGTGCATGTTGGCTTTGTTACATGTTCATTTTTCTACGAGCCAGTTCCATAATCTTCTCAAATTATGTGTTCCTTCTGCGTCCTGGACATTTCCAGAAGCCTAACGTAAAGATAGGTTAATCTTTTGGTATCCTCACTTGTTTACGAGGTCAAACGTTACATTTATTTGTTTATTTTTTTGCCAAACTGATCTTTCAGTAGAGAAATATTCATTGAAATCTGGATGATAAATACTCATAATTCATAAGGCAGTTATTAGCACAAAGTGCTGTATATTAGCAGTTTCCTCTGAAACATCTGCTAGATTCCGACAAAATGAACATTGTATTTAATCCAAGATTTCACGCCATAATCCCATGTTCTGTGGCACAGATGTTCTAAACTGCAAGGTCTAGGCATACAAAGGAGAGAGTGCTATTTTGCAAGACTTTGTTGTCATTTATAAAATAATAAACATAATTGAACAAACTTTTTTTAAGCCACATTAAAAAAAAAAAAAACATAATTGGTTTGCTCTACCCCAGTTTCGCTATGAAGGAACAGTTAGACATGCTGTGTTATTTTAAAAGTGTTGAGTGTTTACTGTCACACGTTTTACAGTTCCTGCCAAACGCTGAAACCTGCAACACCTCCTCGTATGCAGAAAATGTGTTTGTAATTACATTTAACACTCACAACAAATAATGTATAGAACAAACTGAAATAGGAAATACTGTATTTTACTGTATTAAGTTTTCTGCGTGGCTCGCAATATTTTCTATCTGATCCTTAATATTACCGTTCGTTGTAAGACGAGGCAGAAGGGGTCTGACTTGGGCCGCAGCTTTTATTGTTTTAATATACAATTATATTAGTGCATATGCTAACTTCAGAGTTTTTAATCAGAAAACATGTGGGTTGTTTTTTTGTAGGCTGTAGGGTTATAGTGATACTTTCACGTTATGCCCATTTTTATACTGTAATAGAATGAGTTAAAGTATTAAATAAACTGAAGTTTTCAGTTATAGCTACACATAAAACCCATACGTAATGCCAGTCTAGAAGAATGATGAGAGATTCCATTATACATGTAGCAAGTAAAATAATCTGTCCTATTTGGACCACTCCCTGTGTTACTTACGGCTATATTGGCAATATTAGAAGAGAGCTGTTTGGTTCGTCATTTTTTCTATGTGGTTGTGGGAGAGCAGAGCTCTGAGAAATTTTTGGTATAAACTGCATTCTTTGATTCATTATGGATCGTAACTGCGATTGCAATAGCGATTACGCACGCAGTCTGACTGCGATGATATGCTAATCCATTGCGGTCGCTATGCCGATGCAGCACTAAATAAGGACATCCACTTTCCCTTCCACACATCCGTAACCCTTAGTAAGACTGCAAAACCATCGGTAACATGGATACCAGGTGGATAGGGTAGCCACAAATGACACATCCTTTCCTAGTGGTGCAATATCACCCCTTACTGTTTCAGTTTAGGTCGGACAGTTATAATTAGAGGGCTCTGTACCACTGTCCCACCTGCTGTCATGTCTGTACCGCAGTGGGAAAGTTAGTCTGCTAAGCAGTACAGTAGTGAGCAGATGTCGCACACATATGCTACTACCGGTGTGCATTACAATGAACAAGCACCTGGATGGGAGGTGACTAAGTGCCAGCCTAGTGCTTCATGAGCCCTAGGCATGGACCTCCCGGGCCATGGACACTACACCATACATAGCTCCTATTCTATTTCCTGATATGAATTTTGGAAGTTATGTGCTTTGCATCTAGACATCTAGTGACAGGGTGCAAGGGACTCTCCACTGAACTGCTAGCCATGGACTAGGGCTACTAAAACCTTTAGGGGGTGGACATGCCCTTTAATTGCCCCAGATGTTGGAGCACTCACTTCTGTAATGGAGACGGTATCTGAAAAGACGTTGAGTTGTCAGACTGGGAGGAACTAGCCACGGTCAATGCAAGCGGAAGTGGAGGGTTGGTAAACAAGCTGAAGTCAGGGTATGGATAATCAAGCAGAGATGAAAGTAAGGGCAAGATACAAACAATAGAGGTGTCATACTAGGCTACAGTACAAACCACAAAGATCAGACAAGAGAAATAAGAAGCTGCTAGAATTAAAGACCCAAGTGCTTTCTCTGATTCACCTCCTATTAGGAAGTACGAGTAATGGTCATTGAGTAAATATAATATAGTATCTTGGGTTCAAAGGCCCAGTTGGTTCCATTCCTGGCATTATTCCCTGAGTGATCTCAACTGATTGGCTGTTTAGTAGAAGGAATCAAACCAATCTGGACATTTCTTCAGGCTCCCAGCATTTTTCCTCTGGGTGTAACCCACCCCATGGATCAGATACTAAAAATTATTTTGAAATATTTTCTGGATAAAACGTACCTTGGACCATATACTCATTTTCTCCATCACCACTTTCTGGCACATGTGCAGGATTGGAGCAATTATGAGATACACATTCTCCTTGAAAAGTAATGTGCAAAACTTGATGCAACCAGGGACCTTTCATTGGTAAGTCACCGGGTTTATTTGTATCGAGATCCCATAGGACATTTTGAAAAGAGAATCTTTTTTTTTTTTTCATAACCCTTCATGATATGTGCAGGCTTCCCTTCCCCAACTGAGTAGGAAGCTTTCTTTATTGTGTGGACTGCAGAGTAAAGTGACTTTTAAAACGCTGTTCTATCAGTTTTAGTATTTTGCATAAGTGGGCGTGATTTCAATGTGTGCAACCAATCAGACACAGTCATCATCACCAGTCTCCAACATACGCCAAGGAAATAGCACCCGCAAGTCAGACCTGTCCACGTAGCTACGTTTGCGAGTCTTTGCCAGCCATTTTAGTCACAACTCGCAACTACATGCCAACAACATGCCCTTACTGTACCCTGACCGTATCTACATGCCCACTGCCCGCATCTACATGCCCACTCCAGCCCCAGTCACAGCCCTCTAGTTGTAAAACGAGGCACATACACACTAGATACAAATGTTGAATGCAAGCAGCAATGTACAGTACTGCATAAGCTGTAGCTTTCTCTGGCAGTGCCCTACCCCTCACGCCTCAGACATGACTCCTACCCATCCCCCATAAGGGAGTGCAGCTTTTGGCTATGACATTATAGCCAAGTGACAAGTCCCCATCACAGATATGGGGGAGCAGCAGCTGGCAGCTTCACAGATAAAACAGCTGCTTGTGCTCCATGTGGGGGGGGACGGGGCATCAAAAATACTGAATAAGTGACATCACGTCACTCATTCAGAGGTCTATGTGCCAAGCCTTGGAGAGAGATAAAGTGGATGGAGATAAAGCACCAACCAATCAGCTCCTAACTATCACTTTACAGGCTGTGTTTGAAAAATGACAGTTAGAAGCTGATTGGTTGGTACTTTATCTTCATCCACTTTAGCTCTCCCCAAGGCTTAGTAAATACTGTAGACCACTCAGAGTTTTGGGCAGCCTCTTACGCTTGGCACACCAGGTAATTAAGTTTGCCTAATGGTAACGCCAACCCTTAATGTATGCCAGTGTGAGACATTCACATCCAGAAAAGAATAGGTTATTCTGCTAGTCCACACTATTATGATATATGCAGGTTTAGTTGTTAAACTAAACATATTGTAAAAATTATATTAATTTCAGTGCCAGCACTAATGACTCAAAAATATTTGTTTTTCCCTACTAATAATAATTTATACATTTTATGTGTACAATATTTCAGAATCTCTGCAAGGTTTACTGGCACGCCGAATAAATCCTACTCTTTATACAGTTTTATTGATTTTCGCAATTGTTTCCATAGATGTTTTGCTGGGACTTTG
This sequence comes from Taudactylus pleione, assembly GCA_031769625.1. Lineage (NCBI taxonomy): Eukaryota > Metazoa > Chordata > Amphibia > Anura > Myobatrachidae > Taudactylus > Taudactylus pleione. Next base: position 6,497,689 of record JAUIMM010000033.1, on the reverse strand, counting down.
TCTGAAATAAAATGCTGCCGTTAGTCAATACTATTCATGAGAACACTTGGAAGTCTCGTAAAAGGGTCAGTGACCTGTTCACTGAGGGTAACCTCACACTGTCTAGGGAATGACCTATTTGAACTTGGTCTTTGAACCTTACTATCTTTCATTAACCAAGAAATGTACGTAGCCATAATTTATTATAATCTGCATTTTTTAATTCTGCATATAGAAATAATTGAACATCAAGGGAAAGGAAGGTTACTTAGTTAATTATGTACTATATAGATATATGAGTGAGATAGAGGTTGGGTAATTTGAAAAAAAATAATGCTTTATAATGCCTAATATTGAAGAAGCTCTTGTTTGTTTTCCAATGTTATTCATTGCGTATAGATGGCAAATGAGCAAATTGAATAAAGGTGAACTACGAGGGAATATATGTAATCTACAGTGAGTATAATAGACAAAACAGCTACTGTATTTAGAAATCTACAAAAGTGCTTTCAGTGCTGCATATACAGTATGCTGAATATACTGTACTGTTCAGTATGTGCCTATTAGACTACCTACAGTATAACTTTTTGCTTGTTGAAAGATCTTCATATCAAACATTCAAAATGGTCACTTGCCTCCTGCACATATCAAAAAATTCCCTCTTTCTCACCAAAGTTTTGGTCTTTTTACTAATTTTTTCCTCCTAGGTCAACAGCAACCTCTGCCTTGCTGATATTTCCCACCGGCTCCTTATCCTCTTCCTCCTTCCAGAATCCTGTGACAAGACTACAGTAATCTTCCTCACCCGCCATTCCTCATCCGCCTTGCACCTCTCTGTAAACTCCTTTACTGGCTCCCCATTGCAACCAGAATACACTTCAAGCTGTTCACTCTAACCTACAAGGGGGTATATGTACTAAGGTGCAGGTTTTTAGAAGTGGTTTTGTTGCCCATAGCAACCAATCAGATTCTACTTAACATTTATCTAGCACCTTCTAGAAGGTAATAGCTAGAATCTGATTGGTTGCTATGGGCAATATCTCCACTTCTAAAAACCCGCACCTTAGTAAATATACCCCAAAGTCTCACTGATCCTACTGTCTCTGTGTGCTCATGTCTCTGCAGTACACATTCAGCATCAGCCAGTGGGTCTCTTGCAAACATCACTGTGCTTTAAAACTATGAGAGGGGCTGTCATGAAGTAAGGGACTCAGCATAGGCAAACGCAGGGGGGGTGTCTGTCTGCCTGGAAACCCCCCTCCTCAGCCCACACCATGACCACAATAGAAATAATAATATAATGGCATTTTACTAGCGCTGCATGTTCTTCTCAGTATCATAAATAAAACCTGTGGATCTTTTAACATGTATCAGCCAATAATAAATACACCTGTGCACCAATTGAGGGATTTGGAAAACATGCACTGTTAGGAATGTAGTGCTATAGAGCCCAATATTTACATATATGTCCAGGGCAGTGCTAGGTTATTCTGCTGCTCCCCCAGACTCCCGGACTTGCTCTAATACTCTGGAATGGTGCCCACATCTAAAATAAATACATTCAGCTCAGGCAGGACGGCCCTACTGCTGCATATAATGGCTTATTGTGATCGCTGGTCTTGTATATGCTGGAATTATGATACACAATACACTTTGTATGATGCATATTGAAGCTGTATAAGTGGTAATTATGCCCTCTTCATGGACTGGTTACACTCACTGTAAAAAAAAAGCATTTGGAAACCCCCCTCTAGGAATCCTGCGTTTGCCACTGGACTGACTATGTAGGAGCAGACCTCAGGAAGTAGCTAGAATGCTGTGCACACTACTTTGCCATTCCTGTCCTAGGATAACCAGTGAGTTGGGTAAAAAAAATTAAAAATTAGGCCTGTAGTTAATAAAAGAGAACTTGTGCTAAGTGACAGGGTCCAGTTTAACATGTCTGAAATTCAGTTAGCTAGTGCCAAAAAAAATCGGAGGGCTCTCCTTGCTGGAACAAATCCTTTATAGTTTCATAGTTATACTTTATCTTATTATATTTTATGTTGTAGGATACATTTTGGTATATTTTGCTTGATAGAACAGGAAATGGAACATAGAAAAAGCTTCAACCTCTCTGTTATTAATGAGTCTCACCCCATGTCCCTGCTTCATGTTAGGAAGTATAAAGCAGAAAGGTAACTAATGTAGAGGATACGATAGCAAGAGATAATTCTTAAAATAATGTTCACTAAAGTAGAATTGCTTTCATCTTACACTGCTACTACGCTTTGGTCATTAAGCAGACTGCCTCTCCATGCCCTCGTTTCTGTTCTGTACGTGTCAGCAACACTGCAACGCCGAGAGTAACACTTTGCTGTATTATTAGGTAAAATGAGCACATAAGAAACATAGCAACAAGGCAGTGAGAGAAAATACGGTAACATTAGTTGATTAAAAGAAATCATATGTTGCAACAACGATTTTAATTACATGTATCGTGAGACATTTATGTAAAACGGTGACCAGGAAAAGGCACTGTAACCTGTAGCAACCAATCTTTCTGATAAATAAATATATATATATATATATATATATATATATACACAGTATAAAGTTTTTTGCACTGTAGTTCATTGCTTATTGGCTGCTATGGGTATACCTAAAACATGTGAGAATGTAAATTTTCTTTCTGAGGGGAAACGCATATTTAGGTAACGGTCCATTCATCATTAGGGGTCCAAAAGAACCATCTGATATTCAGCAAACACCAAAAACGTAAAGTTTTCGAAGTCTGCCTGAGAGAACAAATGCCATCTTTAGATGGTGCTTTTTCTCGGAGTCCGCTCCTTTTAGGTTTCGGCATATTTATAAATCTTTTTGTGGGTAAAAAAAACCTGTGCATCCAACAGTAGAGCATAAGATGCCCCTGCAAATGCCTCTTTTTCACCCCTTTATCTTATTTATCTAAATACTCCACTCAAGTGAAAAACTAGAAGGGCGCAGAACTATAGAGTGGTTGGCTCAGATGCTAGTGAGTTGTAGATATAGCCATCGACCATCGATGATTAGCAAACGTTGATGCTTTGCCACTGATTGTGGACAGTTTTACCATGAATGGCATACAGGGCACCAATTTTTAACCCTTCCCTTGTGCTGGGGATTTACAACTTATATCTGCCACTGATGTGCCCCATATAGCTGTGCCGTCTACCAGGATTGTCCCACCAACAATGTGCCCCACCACCCAGCCATTACTGGCATTCACCCCAAAAGCACCCCACATAGCCCCTTCCCCAAATTACTGTTTTTCATCTGCTGCAAGCACTGTGATGGAGATGGTCATCAATGGTGCAAACTATTGATGGTTCACCATCGATGGATTCCTGCCATTGATGTAAAGCACTCATGGCACTATTGATGGTGTGCCCTTCAATGGCCATCCCTAGTGAATGATGGCCCTATCCATTACCCACTCTTCCCCATTTCCCTTCTTCAAACACACTTACAGTATCTTTGTACGTGACGGCAGGCGGATCATCGGCGCTGGCTGTCCTGGTGTGTTTTTGCAGTGCATGTCTGATGACATCGTCTTGCGAGACCTTTAGCTCCGTAGCACCATCCACAAAGTAACAGTAGCAGCTGAGATGAACCAGGTAAGTGACGGTCAGGAATCTTGATGTCACGGGCAGGTTTCAGACTGTACTGCAATAGTGGGCCCATGTTGGCTCAGGGTCCCAGGACCTGATTCAGACCCACTAGCAAGCGGCCGCTCACTCGTTCACGGACGATATTTTCAATCTGCGCATGCGTATGCATCCCAATGCACATGTGTGAATCACTGCGAGTGGTCTGGAAGGGCTCGCTCGCCCATCACAGACAGCCCATCTGAATGAGTGACAGGAGAGGCCGTTTGTGGGTGGTAACAGGGGCCGGGCACTACTAACGGGAGAGTGGAGGTGCGAATGCAGGCGTGCCTGAGTGTTGCAACGCCGTGTCAGAGGCATGTATAATTAAAAGGCAGCGTCATAGTTCACGTCACTTGGTGGAATTTTACAGTGAAGTGCTCACCGTGCTTGCGGCAGGGTATAATCAACCTCAAGCGCTGCGATCGCATTCGATGCTGATCGATCTACCAATGGTTTCATGCACTTCTTTAGACAGGCTGGTGGGTGTCTACGAACAAAAAGTGATCGCTCACCAAAACAAAGTGGGAGTGCTTATGACTTGCCCTGCGAGCGGCTGTCTTGACGTCACTTAGCTGAAATCCATACGCTCGGAGCGAGCGATCGCATCTAGCGAGCGGGTCTGAATGACCTGCACAGTGTGGTGCACCTGCCACAACTCCAGTTGGTTTGCCACAGACCCGCCACATGAGACTAATCACTTATCAAGTGACAAGTTGAACCAGTCTAACCCCTCCTATGCGTCGGTTTGCACTCCCATGGATCTTGGACGGCATAAAGCTGGGTGCAATTGTACAAAAGTATAAGCGTGACATCAAACTAAACTAGTTGCATTTAATTTTTCCTAAAAATATATAAAATATTATAAATAAATTAAAATCTTTCAAATCTTAGACACAGATACAAAAGCCACAGTACTTTTTTTTAAGTGGCAATAGAACAATCCAAATATTTGATCAACCAAAGCAATGCAAATGCTAAACTCACAACGGAACAACTTTCATTTCAGATCCGTCTCTTCTCTTTTAGCATGGTCTATTTATTTTTATTGGTTTGTTTCTCATTAAATCCTTCAATTACTCTGCTGTGTAAAATGGTGAAAGTATTGGCATGTGCCACTTCCATCATGTATTTGGGTTTGCTTATTATTACACTTGCAGAAAATGCTGGAGCGGTATTAGACTCTGCTGTGTATTGCGGCAGAGTTAATAAATATTATTTGTTGGGATTTTTCTTTTCTTTTTTTTTTTATCCCCGAGAAGCATTGCTTTTCTTGATTGTTTTTTACAGTTGAATTGGGAATATTGATTTATTTACCACTCTTACAATAATTGTATACAAGGAACAAGGAAGAAAAAAAAAATTCAGAGGTAACATTTCATCAGCCCTAACAGATTAATTAGTTGTAGTAGATTAGGCACAGTGTTACACTAAAAGATTTGCATTTAAAGGAATAAAAAAAAAAAAAAAGAAAGTTTTATCTCAGAAAAAAAAGAAAAAGGAATTTAATAGAGATACCATACTGTAAGCTGCTTTTGCGATTTTTCAATTAATATGAATCTTATGAGTATAAAAGGGCACATTTCTGTATTAAGTCTGCTGTTGGGGAAAAAAATGAAATATAAAAGAAACAATCTAGCTTTAATTCTGTTAAGTTCAAGGAACAAAGAGTCACGGACTGCTTTCATTGGAAACTAAAATTCTATTGGGTTTAGCCAACGGGATTTCTAAAGCTTGGCAGCATTGCCCCGATCGGCAGTATCTGAGTTTAATGAATAACCTCATGTCGTTAATGTAATTTTAAAAAATATACATTGCGCTAGATCCTTCTCCTATGTCTGCTTTTAATTAAATATGGATGGGAAAAATGCAGTTTAGTGGAAAATGTGGAATCGCTGCTCAGGTAATTTTTACTGAGTATTGTAGTTCAGGTGAAATGTTACTGGGACAACTGTGGATGTTTTTGTGGCTATAATACTTGTATAGTGCACAGTCCAACTTCTATCTGGCCCAGAAATGAATGTTCATATATAGGAATTCTATCTCACAATGTAACACAAGGTGCTGGTTCACAGTTACACAGTGACAAGATTAAAGTAAAATTATAGACGGGCACTGAGAGGGGGGGGCGGGTACTAATTACCTGGGCCCGGGCTTGCTAGAAACCCCTGGCGGGGGCCCAGGTCTGGTGTTCCCCCCCACCCTCATATCTCACAGACGCTCAGCAGCAGCAGTGGGAAGGAGCGATCACACTGATCGCGCCCCCCCCGGCTTTGCGCAGGGCTGAGAGGCTCATAGCACAAGCCTCCCCGGCACACTGCGCTACTGCAAAAAAAATTTTTTCTTTTTTTTAGCCTAAGGGGCCATGTCCCCCATGATTACATGATTAGGCCACGCCCCCTTCCCCCGCAGCTGGTGCGGATCTTGTACGGCACTGATTATAGACATTAAAGCTCTGGACTAGAGATGCGAGAATAAGTTTGGTTTAAATTCGACCAATATTTAACTATTTACAAATCTATTCACAATTAATGAAATTCACCCATAATACCCTTAGGGACCCATTCATCATTCCTTAAATTAGGTGAAAGTATTAATTTTCAGCAATATTTGTTGGAATGGGGTATCAGGGCTATTTAATTTGTGACACAGAAAATATCAGTTACTTCTCCTGCTTACCTTGCAGTCTGATGCTGTTTGATGTCCCCATACATTAGTATGGGGGACCTTCATTCATCAAACTTCATTCATCAATCTTCAGATGGCGTTGGTTCCTGGAGCCCCACTCCTTCGTTTGGGAAATGAAGAGGGACCCATTCAGTTCATACATGTGCACTAACACTGCTGGGAACCGGCAATATAAAATTCTGCCATTAGTAATTAGTGGCAAAATCAGTAGTGGTAGGCAGTAGTGGCTTCAGGAGTGGGGCTGCAGCACAATCCAAAAATCAAATAGGGGAGCCACACCAACTGCCAGTGAGTCCAGGTCATCTATGTTTGGCAGCGTTTGGAGTGGCAGTTGGTGTGGCTCCCCTGTTTTAATTTTGAACTCCGCTGCAGCCCCACCTCTGGAGCCGCCACTGGTGTTAGGGGTCATGGGGATGGCTGCTTTTCGGAGTATCTGTCCCCGCACTGAATGGACTTTGAATTGCTCTGCTAGTTTAGAAACTGCTGCAACAAATTGCATCTAGATGTGTACATAACTAACGGGGCTTAGGGGCATAATAATGATTATGCCCCCAAATAACTAATACACCATGAAATATCTTACCAATGACCATACTTCCCAATGTAAATCTGGATGGGGTGCGTCATGCGGCGGGCTTAACCGTGTCATAAGGGTGTGACCTTATACCACTGCATCACTCCCTTGCTTCCTATTAGATTGTAAGTTATTGCAAGCACGCCCCTTCCCCCACTAGGCTCAAGTTATGTTCTGTGCTGAAATATTGTATAGCAATCAGTGTTGATTTATAGTATCTCCTCATTGTACAGCACTGTAGAGTATGTGTAAGGATAATATTAATAGACACGAGGCCATCTGTTTAGTTAAGACACATCAGATATAATAGCCATGTCTTTGAAGTCACATCAACCCTGTGTTGATGTTGTGTTCCTTGTTCTACTTATTTCGTGTCCTGAGAAGTCCCCACACTGATTGATGAGACACATCTTGGTACAGAGACATACATGACACTGATTGTTGAAGTCACTGATGCAACAATTCACTGGCCAGATTGATGTGATAGCTTGCCATTGCTGACAAGGCTATGCGGAATTAATGCCTTCTCCCTCTGATGATTGACATGATGGGAGATAACTTGACCGGGAGTTATTTGGATGCAAGTCTACTCAATCTACGTTTTTATCTGTTCATTTTGAGTATTGACATTGCATAAGTTATTCATGCTACTCTGTAGTCACAAGAGTCTGATGAAGCTTTATCAGATCATGTACATAGTTTATATTTGTTTAACTTTGATCCTCAATTTAATACTCTTCTGCTGGATTACAATGGAGATATTCCTACTTATGGGTCCATTTGCACCTACTGTACATTATGTGCTGTTTGGATGCTCTATCATATTTTTTCTATGAGCGACAGTCTGATGACTCAATGCATTGATATAAAACAACTATGTTTCTGTGTTTAGTTGCACTAGGATGCATTTTATTTTTGGAATGCAGAATGTGTGCATTTAATGTTGGAATAATTAAGACAAAGGGGCATATTCAATTATAATCAATGAATGCCGCGCAGGGAAAGCTCCAGGTTTAACGCCCAGAGCTATACAGTCATTAGTCAATTTCTCCCACGTGGTTAACCCACGAGTAGCGCGCGTTAACCTATGGATTCCCAGCTAAGTGCTGGAATCTATGGGTTTCCCAGCGCATTACGTCCCAGTGGGTGCATTTAATGCTGGTTTCTGTCCACGGCTCCTAAGACTACGAGGAAAAAAATCTGCATTAAGTACAACCTCTGGGGCTTAGCACACAGGGATACGGTACTTAATTGAATAGCACAGGGTAAACCCTGTGGCTAATTGAATATGCCTCTATAGGGCGAATTGAAAAAAACACTGATGACTGCAGGGCCGTAGCTAGGGTAGTGCGGCCGGTGCCATCGCACAGGGCACCACAGGTCAGGGGGCGCTGTTTGGGCCTGTGAAATTTCTGTTTATTATCATTCTCACTCATAGCTTCCTCTTATCTCATCCCCAGCATCTCCTGGCCTCTCCTATCTCTTCCCTGGCCCTTCCCCATGAGGCCATGGCCCTTTTTTGGGTGCATTATGTCCCTTTGAAAAATGAGGGGGGCGCCAATGCTCTTTCTGGCACAGGACACCAAAAAGTCTACTTACGGCGCTGGATGGCTGCTTTCTGATAGGGGAGACAAGGATTGTAGCGTTCTTTACAACAGGGGGCGTGAGGATTTAGGCAAACAATGAGGGAGCTGGCACTTCCAGACTAGTACCAGGAGATTATCATTTAGTTTCGAAAAATGGGTACTGTACAAGTGGGTACAAATTTGTAAGTGGTTCAATTATTTTATAATCTGTTTTATATGAACATGTGATCAAAATAGTTAAATGTTAAATATCCTACAATTAAATAACACTGAATACATTTTATTATGTGAGTCTGTAAATATTTGTCTAAATATCTTTGAAAGTAAAAGTAATTTCAGCCAATTATTCTGAGCCTACACAATCACTATTTATCCAATCAGCTCCTCTTCTAATATCCTTAGATTTTAAAGTAAAGGGTGCATCAATATACAGATTATACCCAGGACCATAACTAAGGGCGGGAAAGCGTTACCACCACTTAGGGTGCAGAACCAAGGGGGGGGGGGGTAACTTTGCTCCCCCATGGCACCAGACTTGTAAGGTGCCTGGAACAGCGCCCTCAAGCTTAAACAGCAGCCTTAGAGCTGTCCAGACTGTCCTTAGTATCCATCCAAAAGCTCAGCTTCTTCCTGGTCCTCAGAGCTCCACCCCCTTGTCATGACATCACATGTTTAGGGGGCGGGGCTGTCAGAGTGAAAAAATCTATAGAAAACATGAAAAGTTTACAACATTACCAATACTAAGCATTGTAATAAAATGCTGTGACGTCACATGCTAGTAACTAAGAGCTGTAGTGTTACTATAAAGCCTAATATACTCTAGTGTAATTTAATAACATTTTAATTTCAATTTCTTGAGAAACCTCTTTCAATCAAATTGAATCTAAAACACCTCAAATCCTCGATATGATAACAGAATATAAAATATATCAAGTCCTCAATATAAAAAAAGAAAAAATTCTATATAATAAAAAAAATTCTGAAAGCACAACCTACTGTTATGTCTCCCTGCGGAACTTTGGCAAGCTTGCTTCTAATTGAGTTCATACGATTAAGCACATTAGTTTATATTATTCTGAGCTTTCTTTCTTTTGGTGCTAAGGTGAATGATGATGGACAAAGAAAATAAATATGATTGAGTCTAGGTTATTTAATATAGCTGTACTCATAACTAGTAATGTCTTCTGACACCCAGGACAGTCATTTATCCAGTGTTTGGATCTCCATGGAGAGATGATTAGAAAATCTAGTCACACCTGTGCTGGCACAAGTGTATACCCTCTTAGGTGGACACAATTACCACTATGAAACAAGTACTCTCCCGTGGTTCCTCTATCATTTTTCAATACTGTGAACTGTATTAGCATGACCACATATTAATACATATAAAAGGCACATCAACAATGTCGTCTGGGTTGTCTCATGCCCTCAACAAATAATGCCTAATGTGCAAACCAATAACCCATGGACTCTCGGGAAGATGTCTAAAGTACTGAGCTGGATGACATGGAGACATGGATCCCTTACTGCTAGTTCACAAGGTGAGTAGAGCACAATGGTTTAATATTCTAAGATGGTGTGGCCTATTCCTCTCCCTAATTGTATTTTTCTATGTTAATTAATATGGTTGTGCAATAATTGCTATGCACTATATGCACTTTATTAACAATGTTGTGTTAATAATAGTTATTCTTCTACATTGTGCTTTTTATCTTAAGTACACTACTTACAATCGTGTACGCTCTGTAGCATTATCTGCATTTTTATCATTTCATAGAGGTATTTTGTCAGCTCATGAAATGGTCGGCATCATAAAGGACCAATTTTGTTCTATGTATTAATTCTTTTCATGTGTGTTTATATTGTTTGTTGGTATACTTTGGATTAAATTATTTTTATAGTTTCATCAGCTTGTAGTACACATTATTCGCCTATTTAATATATTATTGCTGCACTTGCACTTCATTCAATAGAGACGCCTGTCGATGAATTCATTCTCTTTTTATATATATATATATATATATATATATATATATAAATTAGGGGTGTGCACCAGCCACTGTTTTGTGTTTTGGTTTTGGATCTGGATCTTTCTTCGTGTTTTGGATCTGGATTGGTTTTGCCAAAACCACCCTTCCGTGTTTTGGGTTCTGGGTTTTGTGTTTTGGATCTGGATTTTTTCGTAAAAAATAAAAAAACCCGCTAAAATCACATAAAATGGGCCTTTTTTTGTTCCTACGCTATTAATAACCCCAATAACATTAAGTTCCACTCATTTCCACTCTATTCTGAACACCTCACACCTCACAATATTGTTTTTAGGCCAAAAGGTTGCACCGAGGTAGCTGGATGACTATGCTAAGCGACACAAGTGGGCGGCACAAACACGTGGCCCATCTAGGAGTGGCACTGCAATGGCAGACAGGAAGCCAATCAGCGTTATGGTGTCCATTTGCATGTAGCACGAACCCGGGAGATCCGTGCTACATGCATCTGCGTGATTGGCACAGAGCAATGACAGGTCCGTGAGACCCGCCTGAGCTGCTGTGGTAAAAAAAAAAAAAAAACCTGTGTAAAAAAAGAAAAAAATGGCGTGCACCCCCCCAAAAAAGAGCAACCAGCCCTGGGCATTAGTAACCCAGTGCTGGGTGTGCTTAAATACAGGGGACAAACGACGTAGGGGTCCCCTGTACTTAAGCACAACCCACACCGGGCTAGTCAGAACCAGCGCTGGTTGCCAAAATACGGGGGACAAATGACGTAGGGGTCCCCAGTATTCTGCGCAACCAGCTCTGGGCTCTGATCCAGTCCTGGTTCTGGAAATACAGGGGAAAAAAATTTGTAGGGTTCCCCTGTATGTTCCAGAACCAGCACTGGACTTTTCAAGCGGGGGGCTGATGCCACAGCCAGGGGAGCCCTTTCACCGGGCCCCCCAGCCGCAGCATCAGCCCTGACCGCTAGTCAGCCCAGGCCGGGGATCCCTGGAGAGCTGGGGACCCCCCCAATAAAGGGGTCACCCTCTCCAGGGCACCCCAGGCCCAGGCTGATAGCCCGGGGCTATCCCCGCCACCCCTGGTGGCGGTGGGTGGCGGGTTGATTGTGTGGTGTGGTGTAAATAAAGAATATCAAACATTGGCCCTCATTCAGAGCCGTACGCTCTGAGCAGAGCGCACGCTCTGAATGAGGGCCGGGCTCCATTTTCATGGAGCGTCCTCCTGGACGCTCGTATAGCTGTGGGTCACCACCCACAGGCTATACGAGCGTGCTTTGTGATGGCCGCGATGGTCGAGACCATCGCGACCATCGAAATTGCGAGCCGGAGCCTGCGGTTGAGGTTTTCAACCGCAAGCTCCGGAGTGATTTTGGCTCTATCAGAGCCCAAATCACTCCCACTGACATCACTAGTGATGTCAGTGGGCCGGCTTCTGACGGGAGGCGTTCCCGTGGGAAGGCCCCCGTCAGGGAGGCACGCCCCCGGCACGCCCACCAAAGGGGGCGTGCTGTCAATCAACATTGATAGCACGCCCCCTTTGATCGGACACAACGAGCGAAGGACTTTCCTTCGCTCGTCGCGTCTGGCGCATGCGCACGACGGAGCTCCCTCCGTCGTGCGCATGCTCAGTCCATAACATCGACCCACTTGCGAGCGGACAGCCGCTCGCGAGTGGGTCTGAATCAGGCCCATTGTCTTTACAAGTGGAACTGCAAGTCCCAGCTAGCCTGCCCCGCATGCTGGTACTTGGAGAACCACAAGTACCAGCATGCAGGGCATTAAGGGCCCACTAGTACCTGTAGTTCACCTGTAAAAAAAATGTTTAAAAAAACACAGGACACACACACCGTGCCAGTATAAGTTTATTAAACATACATACACACACATGTACACATACTCACCTATGTAACCTGTAGCATCGGTCCACTTGTCCGGTAAAGTATCCATAGGGGACCTGTGAAAAAAAACATACCCACCATCTCCTATGTGAGGTTCTGTCCTCTTCGTTCCAAAGTAGGCATCCCCGGACTTGGCAAAAAAAAAAAACGAAAACGCGATCCATGAACTTAGTACCGTTCTATAGAACGGTACTTCCCGAATGAGAGCTTAGCGGCGGGGTATCACCATGGAAACCCCGCTGCTAAGCGTTCATTGGCTGAGAGAGGTCATCTCCCGTCTCTCAGCCAATGAACGGCTCCCTCCATTGTAGTCAATGGTGGGAACCGCAGGGTAAACTTTAATAACCTTGCGGCTGGTACTTGTGGTTCTCCAAGTACCACCATGCGGGGCAGGCTTGCTGGGACTTGCAGTTCTACTTGTAAAGACAATGGGCCTGATTCAGACCCACTCGCGAGCGGCTGTCCGCTCGCAAGTGGGTCGATGTTCTGGACTGAGCATGCGTACAACGGAGGGAGCTCCGTCGTGCGCATGCGCCAGACGCGACGAGCGAAGGAAAGTCCTTCGCTCGTTGTGTCTGATCAAAGGGGGCGTGCTGTCGATGTTGATTGACAGCACGCCCCCTTTGGTAGGTGTGCCGGGGGCGTGCCTCCCTGACGGGGGCCTTCCCACGGGAACGCCTCCCGTCAGAAGCCGGCCCACTGACATCACTAGTGATGTCAGTGGGAGTGATTTGGGCTCTGATAGAGCCAAAATCACTCCGGAGCTTGCGGTTGAAAACCTCAACCGCAGGCTCCGGCTCGCAGTTTCGATGGTCGCGATGGTCACGACCATCGCGGCCATCAAACTGCACGCTCGTATAGCCTGTGGGTGGTGACCCACAGCTATACGAGCGTCCAGGAGGACGCTCCATTTTCATGGAGGCCGGCCCTCATTCAGAGCGTGCGCTCTGCTCTGAATGAGGGCTAGTGTTTGATATTCTTTATTTACACCACACCACACAATCAACCCGCCACCCACCGCCACCAGGGGTGGCGGGGATAGCCCCGGGCTATCAGCCTGGGCCTGAGGTGCCCTGGAGAGGGTGACCCCTTTATTGGGGGGGTCCCCAGCTCTCCAGGGATCCCCGGCCTGGGCTGACTAACGGTCAGGGCTGATGCTGCGGCTGGGGGGCCCGGTGAAAGGGCTCCCCTGGCTGTGGCATCAGCCCCCCGCTAGAAAAAGTCCAGTGCTGGTTCTGGAACATACAAGGGAACCCTACAAATTTTTTTCCCCTGTATTTCCAGAACCAGGACCGGATCAGAGCCCAGAGCTGGTTGCGCAGAATACAGGGGGCCCCTACGTTGTTTGTCCCCCGTATTTTGGCAACCAGCGCTGGTTCTGACTAGCCCGGTGTGGGTTGTGCTTAAGTACAGGGGACCCCTATGTCATTTGTCCCCTGTATTTAAGCACACCCAGCACTGGGTCACTAATGCCCGGGGCTGGTTGCTCTTTTTTGGGGGGGCACACCATTTTTTTCTTTTTTTACACAGGTTTTTTTTTTTTTTTTTGCCACAGCAGCACAGACGGGTCTCATGGACCCGTCAGTGCTCTGTGTCAATGACACAGATGCAAGTAGCATGGATCTCCTGGTCCGTGCGTGCATCTGTGTCATTGAAATACACAGCAGCACAGACGGGTCTCACTGACCCATCTGTGCTCTGTGTCACTGTCAATCACACAGATGCATGTAGCACGGATCTCACGAGTCCGTGCTACATGCAAATGAGCACCATAATGCTGATTGGCTGAGAGCCATGACAGACGGCTCTGTCAGCCAATCAGCACTTTGCCCATTAAAGGCAAAGGCATTTTTTTTAAAATGCCCGCTCGAGGCAAAACCTCGAGATCCGACAGCAGATCTCGAGGTTTTGCCTCGAGAGAGGGATCCGGGGCAGACAGGGAGATCCGAGCTTGGGCTCGGATCGCCCTGGATCCCCGAAGTTCGGGTGGGTTCGGTTCTCAGGGAACCGAACCCGCTCATCCCTAATATAAATATAAGTTACTGTATGTTTATAATACACAAGGATGGAGGCATTTATTATATTTATAAATTAAAATATACAAACTACAGCACCGTCACACTCTGTCGCACTCCTCGGCTCTTCCCTTAGTCACACACAGAGCCCAGGATCACCCATCCCAGCCTTCCTTTCTGTGATCCCAGACTGTCCCCGCACACTTCGTGGAACCTGCCCTGGTGAAGAGTGAGAGCCTCGAGAGATGATGACGTCATCATCGCGCAAGGCTCTCACTCTTTAACAAGCTCAGGAGCCATTAGCTCCGCAGCGGTTCGGCGGCTGGAAGTTACACACAGTCTGGTGGTCAAGAAATCCCCCCCACACACACTTCCCCAACCCGATCTGCCGCCCACCGCCCGTAGAGGTTTTAATAATGGCATGGCCGGGCCCGGGTAATCAGCACAGAGCTGGCCCTTACCAGTTTGATGCCCTAGGCAAGATTTTGGGTGGTGTCCCCTAGCACCATCGCTAGTTCCGCCTGTGACCCAGCACCCCTCTCCCAGCACAGCAATAATCAACTAGCAGCACAGATCACAGCAGCAGCCAGCAACATCCATCACCCCTCACCCATTGCAATACCCTAGTACCACAGAGTTGTAACTATACATTTTGGTGCCCTGTGCCAACAAGAGCATTGGCGCCCCCACCCCCTGCCTGCCGGACTCCACAAAGGTCCATGGGACGAGCTGCTGTGGCTGGGCATGCCCAGCAGTCCTCCTCCAACTGCGATTTTAGTTACTGCCCGCCGCCCCCACTGTCTCTGCTCCACGGACCTGCTGCTGCCGGGTGTATGAGCTGCCGCCCAATCAGAGCTGAACTGAGAGCTCCGATTGTAGTAGGACAGCAAGAGCAGAGATGCCATCCGCCTGTCCCGGTCCCACCAATACCTGCTGTCAAGTTGAGCTGGCCCTAGGCTTGGAATGCATGCTCCTAGGCTTCCAAATGCCCTAGTAATTTGCCTAGGTTGTCTATGCCTAGGGCCAGCTCTGAATCAGTACCCGCTCCCCCCCCCCTCTTCCTGTCTGGGAAGTGACCCTTCCCCCATCCAACTATGTCCAAAATTAATAATTTTATTTTATTATTATTGAAAAAAAATCCTTGTTTATAGTTAAAAAAAATGTATTCCACAGAAGAAAAATAATAAAATAGGAGGAGTCTGCTGTTGTCCAGGAACTTGTGGACAGTTTGCCAAGAAGGGTGTCTGCAGTAATCACTGCACGTGGTGGACCTACAAAGTACTGACGTCAATAAAATATTGTTGATCTATTTGCTGTCAGTGTCCAATCACTTTTGTCTACATTGTGTATATAAACAACAATATACAATGATGAACTTTTTATTACAAAAAATATAAATTTGCATTGACCCATTACATACTCAAATTCTCAAAAATAGAACAGCTTGAGTAACCTACAGTAAATGATGAACATTGGCTTAAAATTTGGAACAAATATTCAGTATAAAAAAAAAAATCACTTTTCTTGCTTTTTACTTGTGAATGTTTTTATTACATCTGAACACTGATACCTGAGATGAAGGCAGAGGCTGGGCTGTCTTGCTGCCTCCTGCTGAGCTGACCGATCTGAAATGGCGGCGGGGGGAGGTTTCTTGTGCGGCTGCATCCCATCAGTGAGGGGAATGTAGGGAAGGAACAGAAGTTCCTTCAGGCAGCCACTGTCATACATCATTGTCAACGACTCCGCTGTTACTGTAACTGCATCACACAACTGTCACACAACTACTTCTGTGCTGTTCAAAGGACTCGGAGCCTGATTCAGCAAGGAACGCATGATAGCAGACGCAGGCACCCATCCGCTGCGAGAATATGCTAATCAATGCATATGCACGGAGACCGCAGCACAAGATGCAGATGCCCAGCGCCATATAAAGCCGCCCATCTACCTTTACATGCAGCCTGATCAGTACGCTAGATAGCGTAAACATCGGTAACATCGAGAACCATCGGACTCATACACACAATAGTGGTTCACCTGACCTGCAGCAGGATTTTGGCCGCTTCCTCTGTACAGCTTACGGTATGGCTACATATGCCGCCGCACTGCCTTAATTATGCACACCCCTATAACGGTGTTATAATGTCTGCATTCGCCTGACCACCCCCCATCACCACCCACAAACGGCACTCACTGTCAATCAATATCAGAAGGGTCTGCGTTCACACTGAGGACCTCATTCAGAGTCGGTCATGGCGGCCGCTCAGTCGTACGCCACCGATGTTCGCTTAACTGCGCATGCATAAAATTCGCAATGCGCGTGCGCAACCTAGCTGTTACGATCAGAAATTGCTCTCTCCTTGAACAAAGCCAGGTCGTTAGTTTGAGTGACAGGATGAGGCGTTTGTGGGTGGTAACAGGGGAAGGTGCTTGTGAACGGGGGAGTGGAGATCCGAAAGCAGGCGTGCCTAATTATGCAAACAGCATTTTATAGGAGTGCATAATTAACTAAGTAGTGTCATGGCACATGTGACATGGGAGGTTTTTACACTGACTAGATCGTAGTGCTTAAGAGAGGGTATGGTCAACCTTAAGCTCTACGTCCAGCTCCGATGGTTACTGATGGTCTCGATTAATCCTTATATGCCCGGAGATGATGTGTATTGCGAACGTCCAGCTAATGATCCCATCTTAACGATGCAACTTGCGAGCACTTCATTTGCATATCCGGCCCCTTTTACCTTACGGCCGAGCGGCCGCAACGACCGACTCTGAATGAGGTCCTGAGTGTAGTCTGCGTACCATAACCTGATCGCACTATTTCGTGCATGCGCAGTGCGATGCATATGCATGCGCAGGTCAAAAACATTGGCCAAGTGTGTGCGTTCTTTCCTTTGCGTTCCTTGCTGAATCAGGCCCTCTGTTCCAGCGGCATAACTAGGGTATTTGGAGCCCAGGGCAAGTTGAAAAAAAGAGCCTCCCCACACCTATGTGCGAGCGCCTAAGGCGCGGGTGTCGAAAAATAGGCGTAACCACATGCCACAAGTGACGTGGCCACTGAAAATTGGGGCATGTCAACATGACACACCCCTTTCTCGGCACTCTGGGACATTCCTTTCCATTCCATATGCACCTTAATGCAGTGCACCTTATACAGTCCCCCCCTATGCAGTGTCCCCAGTAGTGGTCCTCCTTATGCAGGCCCCCAGTAGTGCCCCTTATACAGTACCCCCAGTATGCAATGCCCCCAGTAGTGGTCCCCCTTATGCAGGCCTCCATTAGTGCCCCTTATACAGTACCCCAGTAGTGGTCCCCCTTATGCAGATCCCCCATTAGTGCCCCCATAGTAGTGGCCCCCTTATGCAGGCCCCCATTAGTGCCCCTTACACAGTGCCCCCCAGAGGTGGTCCTCCTTATGCAGGCCCCCATTAGTGCACAGTGCCCCAGTTGTGATACCCCTTATGCAGGCCCCCATTAGTGCCCCTTACACAGTGCCCCCCAGTAGTGGTCCCCCTTATGCTGGCCCCCATTAGTGCCCAGTGCCCCCAGTAGTGATCCCACTTATGCAGGTCCCCATTAGTGCCCCTTACACAGTGCCCCCCCAGTAGTGGTCCCCCTTATGTAGGACCCCATTAGCGCCCAGTGCCCACTGTAGTAATCCCCCTTATGCAGGCTCCTTACACAGTACCCCCCCAGTAATGGTCCCCCTTATGGCTGGCCTGGTCTACCACTGTTATGCAGATGATACACAACTGTATCTATCCTTTGCTCCAGGTACAAAAGACCCCATAAAAACCCTAAATGGCTGCCTAACTGAGCTTCAGGAGTGGATGAGTGCTAGTTGGCTGCGACTGAACCCTGATAAAACAGAGGTCCTTATGATAGGTCGCAAATCAGGGCTACAGCATAGCCAACCAACAGGACTTACGCTTGGGGGATCAGAATTACAAAACACTGAACATGTGCAGAATCTTGGTGTTGACCTGGATAGTAGCTTGACACTTAAACATCAGGTATCAGCCACTTAATTCCCTCAGAAGATCTGCCTAAAGTCATACATGCATTTATATCATCACGCCTAGACTACTGCAACGCCCTCTACCTTGGACTCCCAGAAAAAGAATTGCACCGCTTGCAGATGGTACAAAACGCAGTTGCCAGGCTATTAACCAACCAGCCCCGTTCCAGCCACATAACACCCACTCTCTACTCCCTTCACTGGCTGGCAGTCAGATGGTGAATTGTTTTCAAGATTGGATTACTAACTTACAAAGCTCTACATGACCATGGCCCAAGGTACCTAAAGCAGCTTCTGATTCCTTACTGTCCCACTCGATTACTGCGATCCATTGACGAAGGACTATTAACAGTACCTAGAATCTCCCGGAATTCGTCTGGGGTCGAGCTTTCAGTTTTGGTGCTCCAATCTTATGGAACTCACTTCCCCGCACAGTTCGAGAGGCCTCCACTCTAGAATCCTTCAAATATAGACTCAAGACTCACCTATTCACCCAAGCATTTCACTAATGTCCCTTGTTTAAGTTTATTTTGTATTTTGTACTGTAAAGGCAAATGTAAAGCACTTTGAGTCCTTTAGGAGAAAAGCGCTATATAAATAAAATTCTTCTTCTTATTATTATTATTATTATGCAGGCCCCCAGTAGTGATCACACATAGACAGATAAAACATAAAAAACAGACTTACCTGAATATCCGCTCCTGCCGCGCCTGCAGCAGTCTGCTCCTCCGTCTCCGTCGTCCTGCTTGATCCTATGGCACGACGTCTCTCCCATCACCCACTGCAGGAGCTGAAAGGCGGAGCTCATGAGTGAGCTCCAGCCCGGCTCTGGCAGTGGGCGCAGCAGCCAATGAGAGTCTGTCTGACTCTCATTAGCTGCTGAAACACGCACATCGCAGCCAGCGACGGTGGCGATGTGTGTTTAAATGTGTAGCGCGACCGCACTCACTGCGGTCTGCACTATACTGGCTAACTAGAATGGGCCTGTACCGTGGCTGGCGGCACCCCCCCGCGCTGCCAGTTTCACAAAGCCCAGGGCACGAGCCCCGGCAGCCTTGCCCTAGTTACGCCACTGTTCCTAATCATATTGTCAATGTGTTTTACTGTCATGGTTTTACTGCCATTGTCTCCCATCAGTGCTTCTACAGCCGCTGACTTATCTGACACTGTCATACCACTTATCTGCCTCTTCTTCCCACCCTGCAACTCCTACTGCTGCTAGGGCTTCTACGTTCTTCACCTCCAATCTACCTAACCCACCCCCACCCTCTCTCATATGCCCTCACCCCTACCTATGCCCCCCTCTGCTCTACTGCAGAATGTCCTTGTCTCCATCTACTCTCTACACCCACCGTCATACTGTGAGATAATATGCGAATGTTGCAGCCACAAGGATATGTATTGAGACGCCCATCGGTGGCTTTGCAAATCCAAATGGCTGCGTAAAAAGTCACATCATCTGCGTACAAAGATGCAGCATTGCTCACAGATTAGACGATTATCGGCCTTCTGAGAAACCCTATGGCTATTGAGAATAACCAACGGCACAAAGACGCCAGCACCAGTGAAGCAGCGTACCAAGATGCAGTCACTGGATCCGACACACCTATAAAACGGTGGCGACACACCCGCATTTTCAAACCACCCCTCCGTTACCACCTACAAATTGTCCCTAACTGTCAGTCACTCTGTGTCTAAATCCTCTCTGCGAGCGAAAACGCAGAGGCATCGGGACGCATGCGACTTAGATGTAATAAAAACATTGGCCAAACACATGAATATTAGTATAGCGTAAACTCTGAATCAGGCCCATTGTTTCCCCCTCATCCCATTGAGCCTCCTCCCTCTAAAATGTAAGCGCATATTGTATGAGCAGGGCACTCTCTACCTTATGTCTCAATTCCAACTGACTGGTACTATATGAAACAGAAAAGAAATATGCCTGTTCTCGGTTTTACCCATATCATACATGGTACCAGTAGCGTGGCAATAATAATGCCATAAATGTATACAGAAACAGAAAACATATTGCTATCGGCGCTAGCAATAATATACTGCAAATCTATGTGTGTGCAGCAAATAAAACAAAGTAGATTTTGTCATGATTTGATCAATGCATATAAGCCTGCAGCCCAGCGTCAAGGGACCCCTCCTTTTTCTGCAGGTCCCTAACACTAGCATATATGCCCAGCACATCATTACATTGCAGTTACATGTACTCACCTCCCAGGTACAGAGGGGAATATCTATACAGGGGCTGGCTGTGAGCCACACCCAACTAGGCCTTTTATAGCCTTCACTGAAAGCTGCCATGATAGCACAAGGCAAAATTTTAAACAAAACAAAAAAGAAAGATGCCCGCGCTTTGATGAAATCATGACAAAATCCCCTTGGTTTTATTTGCGGCACACACATAGATTTGCAGTATATTATTGTTAGCGCCAATAGCCATAGTTTTTCTGGTACTGTATGACCATGTTGCCACCCGTTATCTGCTCACTCATACGCATTGATTTCTACCTGTGATTGCTAGCTTAGACCTTGCATGTAGGCATTGGGAATCGGTATGAAATACTGCTGGCCACATGGCCGGCGGTTCGATTCCCTGCAGCCCCTGGCTGACAACAGCAGAGTTTCTGGCAGCGGAAGCCCGACAGCGCTGGAAATCCCGATCGTGGATAGGTAAGTACTAACTAACCTAACCCACTAACCCTAACCCCCCTTAGGGGTGCCTAACCCTAACCTCCCCCCCAAGTGCCTAACCCTAATTCCCCCTCTAAGTGCCTAACCCTAACCCCCCTCTTCCCCGCTGCATAAACCTAAGTCCCCCGGGGGGTGCCTAACCCTAAGTTCCCCCCAGGGGTGCCTTACCCTCACCTCCCGCGGGGGGTGCCTAACCCTAAGTCCCCCCCGGGTGCCCTAAACCTAACCCTCCCCCCATGCGGCTGTCCGCTCACAGCGCCCGGCGTCGGGGAAATGCCAGGCGTCTACATCTAGACGCCCGGCATTTCATCCCTCGCCAGGATATGACAGTCGGGAAGCCGGCTGCCGGTATTAAGGCAGCCGGCTTCCCGATTGTATACAAGGCATTGTTATACTTATTTGTTTATTATGTTTAATTGTTTTCATGTCTCTGGGATTATCTGTATGTTACTAACTATACTATATATATTGCATACCTATATGCTGTATCTGTAAGATGACTCCAGGGTTGGACTGGCCCACAGGGGTACAGGGGAAACCCCCAGTGGACCCCACTGCCTGATGGACCACCTCCTTCTGTAGGGATCAGGTTCCAGACTGTGCACTTCAATTAAACATTATACATATGTTACATTATACTGCACAGGACTATATTTTCTACAATGCATTGCTATTATTAATCTGGTACATTATCACGCATCACTAGCAGTATTTACTATTATATATATATATATATATATATATTTATTTTTTATTTTTTTCAAAGGGCCCAGACCATGAATTCTCTAATGGTTAGCCAAGCCTTTGTGGAAGCTGGCTACCCCCACCCCCCCCTCCCCCCTGGAGGCTAACCACACCCCTAAGTATGGGTCCCTATCACTACATTCCCCCGGTGGGCCCTTCATGCCCCAATCCAACACTGGATGACTACAGTATTTGGGCGCCTTATAAATTCAAACAAACCTATACATAGTCTGTCCCTTTAAACCAAAAGTTACATTCTCATCAGGACCACTTTTTACTAGGGATGAGCGGTTCGGATTCGCTCCGAATATCGGGGATCCGAGTCCACCCGAACGCTGTTCGGGTGTTCCCTGCCTGACTCAGATCCTTGTGAGGATCCGAACGTCATCCTCCTGGATCACTTATGAGCTCCGCCTTCCGGCTCCCTCCGCTGCGGACTGCAGGAGCGGACGGCAGCGGTCGCGCAGGAGTTGGGATTCAGGTAAGTTTTTTTTTTTCCTTTGTGTGTGTGTATGTAAGGGGCCGCTACTGGGGGCAATGCAGCATTAGGGGGACTACTAAGGGGGCAATGCAGCATAAGGGGGACTACTAAGGGGGCAATGCAGCATAAGGGAGACTGCTAAGGGGGCAATGCAGCATAAGGGGGACTACTAAGGGGGCAATGCAGCATAAGGGGGACTGCTAAGGGGGCGATGCAGCATAAGGGGGACTACTAATGGGGCAATGCAGCATAAGGGGACTACTAAGGGGCAATGCAGCATAGGGCAGACTACTACTGGGGGCAATGCAGCATAAGGGGGACTACTAAGGGGGCGATGCAGCATAAGGAGGACTACTAAGGGGGCAATGCAGCATAGGGCGGACTACTACTGGGAGCAATGCAGCATAAGGGGGACTACTAAGGGGGCGATACAGCATAAGGGGGACTACTATGGGGCAATGCAGCATAGGGCGGACTAGTACTGGGGGCAAAGCAGCATAAGGGGGACTACTAAGGGGGCGATGCAGCATAAGGGGGACTACTAAGGGGGCAATGCAGCATAGGGCGGACTACTACTGGGGGCAATGCAGCATAAGGGGGACTACTAAGGGGGCGATGCAGCATAAGGGGGACTACTAAGGGGGCGATTCAGTATAAGGGGGACTACTAAGAGGCAATGCAGCACAGGGGGGGACTACTACTGGGGGCACTTCATATGGGCACCACTACTGGGGGCACTTCTGTGAGGTGGTCTAAATTGACTGTAAATGACTGGTAATTAATGTTATTGAGGTTAATAATACTCTAGGAACAAAAAAAAAAGCCCAAATTTTGTGATTTTAGCTTTTTTTGGCAATTTTTGTAAAAAAATCCAAATGCAAAGCCGGACGATAAATCAGAACCAAATCCAAATCCAGCAAAAACGGTCCGGCGCACATCCCTACTTTTTACATGAATAGCAATGTAGAATGAAATACTGTAGTAAGTGCAGCAGTCAGTCAAGTTTGCAGAAACCGGTAGAGGGTGAAAGTGTACGTTCAGCAGGAATACAGCGATACTGCTCTGAGATACAGGAGTTTTAAATGTCTTCTCCCTCCTAACTAGATTATTCAGTACAATGTCATTTGCCGCCACTGACATTTTCTTTAAAGTCATAAAGGCCTATATAGTAATAAAAGGGCTCCGAATAAAATTAAGAATATCATGTATAAATTATCCTTAACCTTAGCTTCATTTGGACTGTGACTTTTTAGACCTGATCAATTTTCATGAAACTATTCACATAAAACTCTGAAAAAATATTTAATCCTTATCTCCCATAAAGATAGCTGCAAACGGTTCAGCTCTTTGTTCATAATTAAGGATCACAATTCATGGCGGGGATTAAGTCGTCCACCTGAAAGAATGGGGCCTTGTGTATGTATTTTTTAACCTTTTTAAAAAAATAAACAATTCTGCATGGCGATTGTTTGCTAGGAGACGACTTTCTTGAATACTAGAGTTTTCATCTGGAAATGACTACCTGCTGCTTATCACACTGTGATACCGTACACATTGTGCAGAATACAAGCGGCTATTTGCATTTTGTAGCACATTTATTTATCTATTTTATATCAGACTGCTGCTAATAATTATTATAGCAGTTTACTGGTGTTATTGTACTCATATATTAAGCAAAATATGAAACAACAGTATAACCACTTAGGGACTCATTACAAGTTGAACACAAGTGCGTTCGATCGTCATAATAATCCATCTAGGGTATTGGCATACCTATAATGGGGGCAGGGTGCGCAGTGGACACAGACACCCGGGTCCAGGGGGGCTCTCCGACACCCTGCACCCATGTATTATACTCACCTCTCAGGGGTCCAGCGTTAAATAACCTGTGTTCCCCCTTTCAGACTGCATTATATCCGTGTCAACCAGGGTCGACGTCCAAGGGCACACAACCCGGCAGACCTTTTCTCACCAAGCCCGGACTCGGGTTGCCCCGGAATCTCCTGTGTCAGAAACTTGGTGTGAAAGGTATGTCTCAGGCACAGTATAACAACACCTTCCAAACCATCTTAAGTTATTAAGTTATTATCAGTTTTAGCCACCCACTGCTTTGTATAGCCACACTCACTTTTTCTCTTCTTGTTTTGCCTCATGCCTCTTGGCACCTCCTCCAAATCCAATGTCCCATGCAAAACTTGATACCTTTTAAGTTTGCCTTTCCCCTTCAATTTGTCTCCACAAAAATATTTTTTGCCAAGAAAAACTAAATAACCCCCCCCGCCATACACACACTAATATGTATCCAGACACAAGCCAGTGGCCAGGGCCAGCTCCAGTGGTCGGAGCACCTTGTGCCGGCTCAATCACTAGCACCCAATACACCAAAAATGGGGTGTGGCCTAATTATCATAGGCGACGCCTCTAAGTGAAGTTATTTGGAGGCGTGCAGCATCCGTTCAGCTACTCCGGAGTCCAGCACCACTGCACAGCTGCGGCAGTGGGGGTCCCCAATCTCCCGATTTGACCACCCTCGGGCCACTTCAGACAACGGGTGGAATAGCGGGACAGTACTGTCCTGCTGAAATCGGGATGTTGGGGAGGGGTGCGCCCTCTATGGGGTGGCAACCCTGTTCGATCGCACTGGTCGAACACACCAAGTGCCGGCCCTGCCAGTGGCGGTTTGATAGATGGGCCCCTAGGAGCGGCAGGTCCCTAGACACAGGCCTGTACTGCCTTGTGGATAATCCAGCCCTGATCGCAGCTCAGCTATCTGTGTGCCTCAATGTTTTGTTTTTTCGTTTCATTTATATTTGAGCTAAAAGCTTCAAAAAATGTACTATTGTTACACAGTTGCCTGGGACCTGTACCATTACTGCACTGTAGCTGCTATTTATCATAGTTGCCTGGCCCATTTAAATTCAAATACCTTTAAATCATTACCAATGGATGGACTTCGAATGACCAATTACCAGTGGACTCTTATGAAGGGACTACAAACAAAAGAAAAATGTTTTGTTAACGATGGCTGCTATATATACCAAATTGCAAATAAACATGCAAGTAATTAACATTTTTATTAGAAAAATGACTTATGCTTGTTAAATTAACATGCATAGAGATTTCATTAATATGCATCACAACTTATCAGAATATAAAGCTATCAACAGTGCAAACATATGTTCATACACATGGGCTCATTGTATTCATGTATCCTTACACAAGGACTCTAAATGCAAATTTGTCATTGATTTAGAATCCGCAAATTGCAAAAGGGAAACAAATCTTTGAAATGAGCTAAGTTTGATGTTGGGAACGTTGTCCGTCCCTAGGTAAATAGATTCATCATTTGTTGAGTATTTGCTGTTCTGTTGATTAACGGGGAGGGGGTAAAAAAAAAGTTTTGATAATTTAAGAAGTGACAACATATAAAATTAAATGCCACTTCAAGATTTAGGTGTTATATTGTGTGTGTACATTTTTTAATCCTCGGGGCTTAAACTATATTACATAAAACAGCGTGCCCGCAGTTGAATTACTTTCGGAAGCAGGAAAGTAACTTACATAGGAAATGAATTGAAATGGGAAATAGAGCATAATTACGCGGTCTCATTTCAAATATGACTGGCTTCAAAACACTTCATTTAAGCCAAGCTTAATTTGGCCATTTTTGGGCCTTGTGCCAGGTTTGGAAAAAGTATGTAATAACATTGTATGTGGTTGCGTTACTGTGAATTAACTGCAGAAAGAGTTGAAAGAGAGTAGTCGTCTTTGGGGAAATTCCAGCAAAACTATTTCACTACAGATGTGGCCAAACGGGTCCTACTTCGTACTAAGAGCAAGGTTTTCAAAATCTATTTGTAGAGATGTGCGCTGACCCCTGTGTTTTGGTTTGGGTTTTGGATCTTGATTCATCTTCGTATTTTGGTTTTGAAAAACCACCCTCAAGTGTCTTGGTTTGGTTTTGGATCAGGATTACAAACAAAAAATTATAAAAGTTTTTAAAAACAGCTCAGATCAGGTAATTTTTGCAATCAACCCAAAACCCGAAATTCAGATTTAAAATCCGAATTCAAAACCACTGCAAGATCAGAACCATGACTCGGAATTATCTGGACCTCCTCAGGAGATTGTAACCGCAACTCGGATATGTCCTGATCTAGAAAATTCACGTGGATTCGTATTTCTGGAAAACCGAAATGCACATCTCTATCTATTAGTACTTAATAATGGGGATTATTAGTGCACTTTTATGTTTGTGGAGGGAGCTGCCTAGTATATACAGTATATAAATTTTGCTACAGGTTTTGGATAAATTTGGGAATGAAGTAAAAGTAGAAACCTATATATGATTCCCTTCTATCTATTGTCTAGTAAACTGTTTGGCTTTTTATTTTTTGCCAGGTCACTTTTTTTACCTGATGAAACTTATGGGGCCAAATGTGGGGCCCGCGCCTTCTTGCATTTTTTGAAGGTGCGAGTTGGTGACGGGACTCGCAAAGGGAAGAGCCTGTGAACTTTTGAGCTCGAGGCTACTACACTATGCGAATGTGTCTGAGTATTTCCTATGTAAACTCACTCCTTTTAATGTGACTAGCATTAAATGGTACGAGTTATACAGAAGCCTTCACAGATCAGTGAGATCCATGAAGGCTTCCGTCGGTTAAAAAAAAGAAGTGACACTAAAATTATTTTAAAAAAAAAAAGTGTCCTGTCCCCCAGAAGAATAATTAGCCCCAGGCTCTGTAGAGCCTGTGCTGGTTTTTAAAATACAGGGGATAAAATGTGTAGGGTTCCCCTATATTTTAAGTACCAGCACAGGGCTTTTCTGATCCGGTCCTGGTTGTGGAAATACAGGGGACAAAATGAGTAGGAGTCCCCTGTATTTTACATAACCAGCACGGGACTCCCTCTAGCAAGGAAATAATGCCACAGCCAGGGGAACCCTTTCACTGGGTCCCCTGGCCAAAGCATTAAACCAGAATGCTAGTCAGCCCTGTGGAGGTGGGGACTTCCCCAATACAGGGGTCCCCCACTTCAGGACACCCCAGGCCTGAGCTGATAGCCTAGGGGCTATCCCCGTCACCCCTGGCTGGTGGGTGCCGCATTGATAGTGTAAATGTTGTGTAAAAAACAGAAGTGAATATATTTTCTTTTTCAATAGAACTACAGGTCCAAGCAAGTCTCCCTGCAAGCTGGTACTTGGAGAACAACAAATACAAGCATGTGGGGCATTACGAGCCTGCTGGTACCTCTAGTTCCATTGCAAAAGAATTATTAAAAAAAGGACAAGACACACACACCGTGACAGTACTTTTATGTAAACATACATGCACACTCACATACACACTCATACTCACACTCACTATCACACATACTCACCTAGTATTCCTGTAGCCATTCATGTCCACTTCACCATGTAGAAATCCACGGATATCTAAAAAAAAAAAAACATACTCACCTCATCCTATGTGTGGATCACATCCCCTTCGTTCCATGTAGGCATCCAGGGGGTTAAAAATAACAAAATGAAAAATCCCGATCCAGTAACGACAGGAGGAAAGGTATGTTTACACATACCCTTCGCGCGAATGATGAGGACCCACATGTGCCCAGTCATTGCAGGAGCCGCCAGCCAATCAGTGGGTGCCTCCGTAGGAGCTTCCCGCTGATTGGCTGTGCGTGGTCAGCCTGTCTCCCCCGTAGACTTCAATGGTGGCAAATCTCCATTGAAGTCTATAGTGTGAACCACTACATTGTAGCCAATGATGTATCCGCAAAGGTTCATTAAATTGATGCCTATTTTTTACACCACATTTACACTATCAACCTGGCACCCACCGGCTCACCTCACCTCCCAAGGGATCCCTGACCTGAGCTGACTAGCGGTCAGGTTTAATGTTTTGGCCCGGGAACCCGGTGAAAGGGCTCCCCTGGCAGTGGCATTACTCCCCCGCTAGAAGAAGTCTGGTGCTGATTATGGAAAATACAGGGGACCCCTACTCCTATTGTTCCCTGTATTTCCACAACCAGGCCTGGCTCAGAAAAGCCTTGTGCTGGTACTTAAAATACAGGGGACCTCTACGCATTTTGTCCCCTGTATTTTTAGAACCAGTACAGGCTCTACATAGCCCAGTGCTGGTTATTAAAATACAGGGGGCACCTACACATTTTGTCCCCTGTATTTTAAAAATCAGCACAGGCTCTACAGTTGTTTTTTTTTATATGTACACACAAAAACATACACATATCTCATGGATATGTGCATGTTTCTGTGTTATTCTGATCTGCTCAGGATAAACTCGCTATCCTGAAGCTGGTCTATTGTTTTTGAAAGTTCGCAGCAAGTAATATGTGCGAATGAAGCACTTACACTCCATTACATTGCCCGAGTTCTATCTAGAGAATGGGAAAACATCTGTATGCGAGATGCTTTTTTTTGCGAGTTATAGTAAAGCCCGAAAATTGCGAGTTTTACTATAGTCGCGCCCTATTACATTTGCCAGTGAGTGAAAGATGCGAATTTAGCGCTAAACTTGCATTTTTTTTACAAATTTGCACTCTATTACATTTTGCCCAAAGTTTTATTAGTTAAAGCCACAAAAGCCTAGTGTAAGATTTCACAATAGGGTTAGAGGTAACCGTGACTACTGCTCCAGCATTGTAAATAGAGGCATGATTTTCAGTAATCAGACGGTGATAAACAGTGGAGCAGATGGGCGTTAGAGATAACAAATGCTGGTATATTTACATCTTGGAGAGGTATAAATGGTTTGCATGTTTTTTGTCACCTCCAAGGTTGAATCTCCCTGCTAGAATCTGGCTGCTGTATCGTGTGCTATGAATCAGCAAGACAAAGGCATTTCTGTGAAAATATACCAAGTATAAAAGTAGGGAGGAGAGACAAAATGTCTAAAATCTAATGATAAATTGATAAATATTATATTTATGATTACAAAAAAAAAATCAATACAAGTAAAAAACACAATGAAGGAATAGTATTACTCTAGATATCAAATCATTAGGCGTTATAAAATCGACAAGATCAATAGTACTTTTCTTTACTACTTTACATAAGGCCCCGAATGATAAGTAATTATTGACATTCCAATCTGACCCCAATTGACGATAAATTTTGAAATTTTTGTAAGTTTCCTTTATACTCATGACCATAAAAGACTATAAACAAATTCTTACAGTACATGCCGCTTCTCTTCACAGGGTGCATGAAACTGAATAATGGATCACGGGACATCAAAAACAACATTGGATATCAAAGTAAATAAGACCAAAGGCCGAAACAGACAGGGTCAAGGAAATGTTGCAGTGATGAAAGTGTCTATAAATCAGTAAAAAAAATAGTGGGGGGGGGCAACAAAAGGTTAGAAGAATAGTAAAATATAAATATAAAATTATAAAATAGGGGGATGCACTTTATAAAGTTAGGCTATACCGCCTGACTCACTGCGGAACGCAACTGCGAACGCAATAGCGATTACGCACGTAGTTCAACTGCGATAGTATGCTAATTCATCGCGATCGCAATTCCGCCGTTGCACTACATAATGACGCCCACTTTACCTTACACTCATCATGTTTAGTAAGGCAACATCAGTACAATCGAGTACCAGCGCAGCCTCAGGCACACTTGCACAAGCCCTGACCTTACTCAGAAGTTGCTAACTTCCACGCACGCTATCAGGCCTCAGGCTGCGTAGGGCATCGCAGTGGATAATTTATGCACGCCCCTGCAACGGCATTCAAATGCACTGGCACGCCTGCATTCGGCCGACCACCCCCTGTTACTGCCCACAAATGGTATTTCCTGTCAATCACTTCTGCGATAGGTCTGCGCAGTCACTGCGATCGCAGTCCCGATCGCAATAGCTAGTTCACGAACGCGTACTGTGATGCATACGCATGCGCATTACGCAACAATCGGCCGATTGTGTGCGCATTAGCAACTGCGCTCCTTGCTCAAGCCCATAGATCATACTGTATAATATAAAATATTGTATAACTAAAATGTAATTTGACATAAAATATAACATTTAATCATCATCTGTTTTTACTCCTAACTAATTAGAGCCAAAATCTGGTAAATTTTTTCTTGAAGTTACCTTCATTTAGAAAGTTTCGGATAGATTTTCAATGGGAGTTTAAAAAGAAATACATTTTAGGTTGAGGTTTTGCAAGAATTATTAATAGTAACCAACACGGTTGGGGTCTTGAGTTTGATTCCCTCCATAGCCCACAACTGTGTGGAGTTTGTTTATTCTCGTCGAGCTTGTGTGGTGCTCAGGGGGTGCTCAGGTTTCCTCCCACAGTCCAAAAACATACTGGTCGGTTAATTGGCTCATGGCAAAAATGAACCCTAGTGTATACAGGTAGTAGGGAATATAGATTGTAAGCTTACTGGGACAGGGACTGATGTGAATGGCCAAATATTCTCTGTAAAGCGCTGCAGAATACGTGAGCGCTATATAAATAACTTAACAACAATTGATTGAAATGGATATGGTCCATAAGAAATATTCTGAGATAAAGACAGTGTTATGCATGTTTCTTTTCTCATCAAGGGTGAAGACTTCTATATCATTAGTGAAGCTGCGTAGAGGTTGCCCAAGAATTGTTCCTGCTGCTGGCACATTCCTGCTGTTCACACTAAAAGTAGTATAGGCTGTGGATCACTCTCGATTTTCTGTGACTTTGCTCTGATCCACAATTTACAATACTGTATGGCTTGTTGTGGGAACAGCAGGGATGTACAGATATGATGATCAATGATACCAATTTTTTTTACCTGTTCTTCAAAACAAATTGCTCATGTTAAGTACGGTTTGGAAGATGGCGTGATCAACTTCTAACAGGTGGCTCATCTGAGTGAGACCTCAAGCGAGTTTCCCACTCCTGATCGGCCCATAACAGGTCAAGTTTCAGTGACTACTTTAATCAGAATTGAACAAATAGTCATGATCCCATGGGGACCTGCTGTGGGTATGTAACAGGGGCAGTTTAACAGAGGAGGCGGTCCCATGTGCAGTCTCTGTGTGAACCCCTCACTCTCACTGGCACTTGTCTCAAATATTGAAGGAGGAGTGCACTACTGCTCAGACTCTAATTTCCTGTCCCTCCAAGAAGGCTTCATGCCCTGTTACAAAAAGGCCACTGAGCTCACTACTACTGAGCATGTGCAGGGGCATCTTGTCTTTATTGTTTAGAGTGACATGGTGGAAGGCAGAAGTCTCCCGATTAGCTCCTATGAGAGAACCGGTTAATTACCTGCATATAAAGCTGTTCCAGCATCCCTGCACAGCTAACTGTTTGCAGCATACACTCTCCAACTGGGGAGCTCTATGAAACCCTGCTTCACTCAAGCTCTACTCTGTCACCAGTGTGCATGTAACAGTGAGTACAGCTGTACCTACTATACTTCAATGAACCAATGCCATTGGTTAAGTAACTTGGCTGTTCATAGTTTGAGTCATCTGCTGGTGTGTGCCTACACAACTCTGCAATATTAACACCTGCACAAACATAAGGCCGTAAGGAGGCGGTGTGGCTGGTGACATCACACAGGGCCCTGGGGGCCTTACCAGCCGTACTCACTCTTCACTGCACCTAGCTCCTTGCTTTGGTTCCCATCTCCCACACTGTGTTGGAATGATGTGATTGACAGTGACGGTCCAACGACTTCCAAAATCTAAATTGATACAAACTATGTCACTGTGGATTTCAAGACCTACTCCCCTGAAACCGCTTCTTTTAATTACCTAACCTATAGAGAAAACTTATGCTACTAAAACCGTCAAGGATACAATATTTAGCAACAGAAGTTTCCTTGGTGCCTGTAGCCCTCAATTCCCTTAACAAATGGAAGGTCTTCTCCTGGGATGTCCTGCTCCTCTGAGATATTGTCTACTTAATGTAAAACCCATAGCCTCACCAAGGGTTGTGCGAGTAGTGCCCCAGTGTATATCACAAAAAAATACATCTTACATATGGCACAATGGCGAATTGCTATTCCCATTTGGAATATGGGACTTCACAAATGTGCAAACCTGCCAGCAGTATCATCAACATTTCCCAGAAGAAGAAAAATAACATAACAATGTTTCTCTTTTATTAAAGTGTTTTTTTATGTTGTTTTTTTTATTTTTTATGTCATATACTCGATATAGAAATACCCAGTAAATTTAACTTTACATTAAGCTTCCACTACACTTCCATGTAATAAAGACAATTATCAAATTCTACGTCGGAAATTCATCAGCAGCAGGTAAATGCTGGCATTGTTGTAGACGCTTGCTGTAAGTTGAAATGTCTGTCTGAGGTCCCACTGGGCAAACAGTACATAAGACTAAGTAATATGAGCTGAAATGTGAGCTGGCTGGATATAGCGGTCCCAAAAGGTATCAATATTGTCAGCTTGGAGGTGTTATGAAAAGGAAAGAGCTGTTTCCTCTATTTAAAATCTGTTTAAGGCTACAGGAACATGTAAAGCAAAATGTGATCTGATTATGAAAACAAAGGACTCATGTCCGCTAACTTATGTCCAGCGGCAATTGGGTTATTTTCAGTACTATGGATGAATATACAGTATCACTAGGAGGATGCTCTGTGTGTTATTAATTACATTTTCAAGTCTTATTTTATACATACATATATAGTGTGTGTATATATATATATATATATATATATATATATATATGCAATATATATATATATATACACAGCAGGATGTCTTGCTCTCCCTGTAGATTCCTGTATTGCGCCGGGTGCCCGCGCAAAGATAGTTAGATACACACATAGGAAATGCAGCACTCCTAGCGACTTGTAAACAATTACACTCTAAAATGGCATGTTGTTTCAGCAACGTTTCAGTGCCCTTTAATATAGCACTTTCGTCAGGCTTACGAAAGTACTATATTAATGGGCACTGAAATGTTGCTGAAACAGCATGCTGTTTTAGAGTGTAATTGTTTACAAGTCGCTAGAAGGGCCGGCTCCAGGGGTCGGAGCACCCTATGCCGGCTCAGCTAATAAGAGTATAGAGCCCAATACACGCACTCGGCCGAAAATGGGGGTGTGGCCTAATTACTATAGGCCACGCCCTTAAGTGACGTTATTTGGAGGCTTGCCCGCATGGCACGCCTGCAAATAATGTCAGGCTGGAGGTAAGCCCAGCACTCCGTCACTAGCTGGGCTTCCCCCCAGCCCTCTCCCAGCACTGAATGGATGCCGCGCGCATGCGCGCAGCATCCATTCAGCTACTCTGGGGTCCGGCACTGCCGCACAGCTGCGGCAGTGGGGATCCCCAACCTCCCGATTTTACCACCCGCGGGCCACTTCGGCCCATAGGTGGAACAGCAGGACAATACTGTCCCGCTGAAATCGGGATGTTGGGGAGGGGTGCACCCTCTATCGGGTGGTGCCCCTGTTCGACCGCACTGGTCGAACACCTCAAGAGCCGGTCCTTCTCACTAGGAGTGCTGCATTTCCCTACATGTGTATATATATATATATATATTTATACATATAGATGTCAATAACTGGCACTCCCATGATCCAAACAACGTTCAGCGGTGCCCTCTGGAGATTAATGTAGAGTCCAGTACAAACAGACAGCGGCACTCGTTGTTGATAAATCATGCAAAACTTGTACGAAATTAAGTCATAGCCGACATTTCGGGGTCCACACACCCCTTTGTCAAGGTAAACACATATAATCACACTTAAACAGACACTTACCTAAAAACTGGTGAAAAGCCCACGTGTGGTGCAGCAGGAGTGGGAGGCGGCGGGTTCAGAGTGCTCGTCGCATCACACTTCAATGACATCATGGCGCAGGAGATGTCCCATTACCATGGGGACCAGGAATGCCCCCTGGATGTCCGTGCTGTCATAGAGAAAGACAGAAAATGTAAATAAAAGAATCGCTGTGGGGAATGCTGGAATGGATCCAATTGGATCCGTCTAAGGGGGAAATACAAATAAAATAAACTTCTATTTGGTAACACCATCTAAATATGACTTTGCTCACTGGAACCGAACTCCCTTGGTGCACATGCGGTAACCGGCCAAACCTCTGAAAACAGCAGCCCGCCCTTTATGTTCAAGAAATAAGTGGGCAAGGTTTTAGT
The DNA here is from genome assembly GCA_031769625.1 of Taudactylus pleione. Lineage (NCBI taxonomy): Eukaryota > Metazoa > Chordata > Amphibia > Anura > Myobatrachidae > Taudactylus > Taudactylus pleione. The sequence continues at coordinate 6,463,208 of JAUIMM010000033.1, read as the reverse complement.
TTAGTCCACAATTTATACATATTTTTATAACTGACTAAAGAACAGTTATTCTACACATGACCTCCCATTGCTGTTAGCATCACCCTCGACAGTCCAAGTCCTGAGGGCAGTTTTACTAAAAGGAGGTTTTAGTGGCAGTTTCAACCGGCCATCCATCTACAATGGCTTTCATCTCCAAAGTGCTGGATTTACTAATTGGCAATCTGAATGGAGCCAGTGATGGGTTTAAAATGGCCAAATGGTCAAAACCACCCGAAAACTATCAATTTTGGCAAATTTCCCGCCTGGTCTAAGCATCAATTTCTTCTTTTATGTTGTGGCATCAGTGTTGAAGAGGAATTTATTCGTTCAGCCAACTTGTGAATGGATAACTTAAAATAATGGGGGGGGGGAATTAAACAGTATAAACACCTATAATTTTTTCCTCCACATTTGTCTGACTTACACATTGAGCCTTAGCTACTCATAATCAGGGACGTTGAAAAGGAAGATCAAATAGAGAAAGATAATAATTAGTTGTGCCTGGGATTCATCTGCCCAGCTCTAAACAATAGTATAGCAAGAAAACATTGTCACATGCATGAGTTCCTCGTGGGTGTGTCTAGCAAGTAAGCTTAGTAAACAGAGGGTAAGTAGTCATTGGCTATCACTTTGCTTTTGCTCTTCTATTTCTTTTTTTGTGTGGTAAAACAAACAAGTTACTGGTGTGAGCATTTCACCTGCCCAGTATGATCCAAGAAGTATTTTTTTATTAATTTTCACGATTTAGTGCTCCTCCTGTATTGCTGAGAATTACTGTTCCATTCTTTTCAACTAGCTAAGAAAATTTTTTGATTTTTTTTTTGGCACATACAGTGTCAATATCACAGAAAATAAAATGATCTTTGTTTTGTCCTGTGCTATGTATTACATACATTGGCTAATCCCCTGTATTTGTTTAACTTTACATGGTACAGAGGCTACAAATACATGTACTTTTTGTGGTATGGTGTTTTCTTTTACCTTTTATTTTTAGCTTTCAATTTGCAATTCTTATTATTTAACTAGAGGAGTCATCTAGGAGTCAGGAGTGCTTCAGAAAGGCACTCCTTTCTTTTTCGACCTCTATTGATGTCATTAAAGCTCCCAACTGTCCCGAATAGATCGGGGCAGTGCTGATTTGAGTCCCACTTTTCCCAACCAGGGCAGTGTCGGAATATTGAGATGTATTCAGAACAGTGGGTGTGTGCATAACATAGAATGGGAGGTCAGTAAAAGGCTGCCTAATGCTTGGGACTTTGGAATTGGTAGGCTCCTCACAGTGGGCCTTGCCATGTACCCATTGAGACATCTCCACACTCTCATTATCACATGGCCACAGTCTGCTTTATATGTTGGGAGTTATGTGTCAGTCCTATAGGTTTATTTTTTCTCTAAGTATTCTAGCTGCAGAAGTGTAGAATCTCCGCATACTTTAAATGCTCTCCTGCAATGTCATGCCAGTACTTTTTTGCAACTGTACCTAGATTTCCACCTAAGTTCTCAAATGTAGAAGTCAACATTTACAGGAGCTTGGTGGATGAAAATTCTTCCTTACCAAGTGAGAATGAGACTCACTATGAGCTCTCAGTGAAGTGGAAAAATGAGATTTAAAATTGTTGCACAGGATTCATTTGATGAAAGGATGTAGAACAGGGTTGGGGTACCTCAGGGACGTGGGCCATATAAGGCCCGCAGAGCCATTTGGTCTGGCCTGTGAGCTTTTCTCTGCTAGCCTCATCTGGCTAGCAGGGTGCCTAGAATGACACTCTGCAGCCAGAATCTATGCAGCAGTATTGCCAAGAGCGTCCTTAGAATGCTTCAGATGGTTACACTGCTGCCCTTACAGCTCCCTGAAGCATCCTCAGGATGCTCCGGGCATTGCTGTAATCACCGGCATTTGTGACCCTGCCTCATGTGATGTTACACGGAGGGGGCATGGCCTGCACCGGTCCCGTGAATAATGTTATTTATATATCAAAATGGCCCTTGGTAGAAAAAAGGTTCCCCACCCCTGGTGTAGAATGTGCATTTACAAGGTGGCATTTCCCATATTGCGGGAGGTGGCTCACAATACTGTAGGGCTTCATTTGTCCAAAACCATAGAAGTCACAGAGATTGGGTCTCATCCCTGTATTGCCCTAGAATGTCATCTTGTATAGCCTCCAGGGGTTTCAAGTGTCTGCGATCACACAATATGAAAGTCAGTGTGCTCCCTGATGACCATGGACACTGAAGAAGGTGATAGTGGTGGTGGGGAGTAGGACCTGGAGCAGCAAATGTGGCAGCAACAATGGTCTCTGTAGTCTGCCCATCTAGATTGTGTCGCAGCGTTCACTATGAACCATGGTAACAGAGTTTGATGGTATCTGTGTCTTCCATTAAATTTTTAAAGGACTTGCAAAGATTGTATTTTGTGTTCCAAGAAATATCAATTACCATTTATTTCATAGACAATTTAAATACTTTACACTACATAGATTTCACGACTAACCATTTGTTCTACTACTTGGGGACATTTTGGCTGCAGTGAAAACATGAGACACCAATTTCTGCAAAATATTTCAGAGATCTTTTAGCGGGTGCCCGGTTTTGTTTAATGGAGCCCTTACGACCTAACATGTCACATTAACATATTTATGCAGAGCTTTCATGCAGTCTATCACATGATAAATGTTCAAAGTTTATGAATATGACTTTGGTTTAGCAGAACTATACCTAACAGGGGAGCTGCTAAGCATACAGGAATATATTAAAGATGTGCTGTTCGGTTCTCCAGAAATCCAAATCCACACGAATGTTGTGAATCCAGATTAATCCAAATCGATGTTCTGACCTTTTCGTTTTTCGGAATTTGGATTTTAAATCCAAATTTCGAGTTCTGGATTGCATAAATTACATGATGTTAGCTGTTTTCAAAAACGTTTTATTTATTTTTAAAAAACAAAACAAAAACCCAGATCCAAAACCAAATCACTTGAGGGTGGTTTTGCAAAGCCAAAACCAAAATCAAAACACAAAGATCCAAAACCAAAACACGGGGGTCAGTGTACATCTCTACAATATATAAGCTGAGGTTTCCAATACTTAGATCAGGGGTAAGGTTTATGGGACCCATGCATCAGCAATCACAAAAAAATATTCACAGATTGTGCATTTTTTCCCCCAATTTAGCAATTCTCCATTCCACCAATATGCGCCCATACTACTGTATAGTGTAAGTGTATACCAATATTTTTCAGTGATTTGCAGATCATTTTCACCAAATAACGGATCTGACATTCAAGACAGGCTCATCGTTTTACTAGTAACAGTATACAAAATGGCTGATCATTACCATATACTAACAATCTACAGCCCCGTCGGTGAAATGTTGGACAACCAGATTTACCAATTCTGATCACTTTTTGGTCAGCGATCGGTAAACCGCATACATTGCCGATATTTTACGACAATCATTTGCAAAAAGATTAAATGCCCCAATTAATCCCAAATGTATGGGTCTCATTACTCACTACGTGTGGGATGCAATTTTTTTAGTTTTGACCGCATTCCCCATATGTACACAGCTCCAGAAAGCAAAACTTTCCTGAGCTTGTTCCTGGTAGGCAACGCCATCTAATAACACCATATAAAAATATTAATAATTTATTCATAATAATAAAAAATGTACATAAAGTTCAGGGAAAAAAACTAATACAACTGGTAAAGAAAAAAACACATTGTGGAGTTGGCTGTATATATTAAATCACCAAACTGACTTACTGCATCTGCATCTGTGTACATATACAGGAGAGAGCAGGCCGACCCTCTTACAGCTTCCTGCACTGCTGTGGTGCCATCTGGCTCTGATAATATATAGGAAGCATAGTAAGCTTCATTAGCTTAAATGAAGGCAGAAACACTTCAGGCACCGAAGAGTCGCACCTTCACCTTGTGCAGGGCCAATGAAAACCTGCTGTCCTCAAAGGGCTTCAGTTACAGATGATGGTAAATAATCCGACATACATTTTAATGAAGAGTCTCAGAAGAAAGAGAAGTTACAAAGCTCATCAAACATCCTCAGCCACCTTCTCTGTACATTGTGCTAGGGGCAGAGCGATCACAAAATGGAAAAGGAAAAAAATATATTTATTACAACAAAGAAATATAGTTAGATAGATAGATATATAGATAGATAGATAGATAGATAGATATGAGATAGATAGAGAGATTTATAGATATATATAAACATATGATAGGCGCTGAACACTCTAAGTGATCGCAAAAGTGAGTGTATTAACAGCCCACCACCAGAAATGTATATATGATAGCACTAGAGTCTATGGGCTCTATTTACTACAATCCGCATTGGGAATGCAGATTGTAGTGTGATATTACCGACTGAATTCGCATTGTGAATTCAGGCAATATCACAGGGATTTACTAAAAGTCCCTTGCAGGGACAGAGCTTGCAATAAAGCTCTGTCCCTGCGAATCCCCTCCGCAGCCTTATCACGGTATTTTCACAAAAAATACAGTGACAAGTCCCCGCACATGCGCTGACTGGCCGCCGCTGCTACCTCCCAGCGCTAAGCCCCGCCCCCCACGATCGCGGACCCCCCGCGACCCCCCCCCGCAACCACTCCTCCCTTAATTGCACTTACCTGCATGAACCCGGGCTCCGGTGATGTCCTCCATGACTCCGGTCAGCTGACATCCCATACTGCACTGGGACCCGGTCACCTGATGACCAGGCCGCAGTGCAGTATGGGAGACCAGCTGACCGGAGGGAGGATATCCCTGGACTCAGGTAAGTTAATTAATTTTTTGACTATTTTTTTATTTTTGCAGTGTATCAGCGTGTGGTCTGTTTAGACCACACAGCAGATCACTGGGGTCGGCTCCGGGTTCTGCTCTGCACGTTAGAGAAGAGGAGTCTGGTGACCGGGGGAGACCCTGGATAACGCCACCTCCAGATGGGGTTATTATCACAGGGCTTCCTCAGGTCTTTTTTTCACAATTTATTTTTAGTAACTTGTACACTGATCGCATTTCCGATTCCAATTATGGGAAATGCGATCTGATTACTAAAAATAAGTGATACTTAGGGGTTGGAGTAGAATTTTATGAATTATACTCTAATTGCCCTGTAGTAACTTTAGGTGAAACTAAAATAATGTGAAAAGGGTGTGAAAACACCCTTTTTCACTTTATTTTAGTAAAAATAATGATAATAAATAGAGCCCCATGTGAGAACCGCTGCTCCCCTTCTGTAATGGAAATAATCCCGAATCCCTCAGGATGAGTGATCTAAAAGAAAAAGCACAGAAGAGGGCGCTCCACAGTACATAAAACAGTTTATTTAAAACACACAGTACTGGTCATCAAGGAATAACATCGGTATGCTCGTACCACAAAAGATGACTCTGTGGACTGGTTACCACATGGTATAAGTGTAAATCATCATCCAGGCAATACTCCAACTCCATGCACCACCGGGAACCTGCACCACACGCCGCGAGACTCCACGAAGCAGCAGCGTGTCAAGAACACCGTGAGCCAGAGAGCCAGGAAGAGACGCTAGATGAAACAGGTGAAGCGTCAGTAGGCCACGCCCTAAAACATTTCATCAGCAGAGGCTGCCCTCTGCCGAAGTCTGGTGATGAAATGCGTTAGAGCTTGGCCTACTGCTGATATAAATACATATATATATATATATTATACTAGCTGATAAACTCGGTTTCAGTTAGGTAGATCTTAGATATTTACTGTTTCCATTTCCATCTCACCACCCCAGTAACACATTAATCCTTCACATCTGTAGTAATGCATCCACTGCTATAGTAAGACCTTACCATCCCCCTCACCTGTGTACTAAAATGTTCCACTCGCTCACCTCTGTAGTAACACATTTCCTCCCGTGTCCGTGTTGTAACACATTCAACATTTTCCTCTCCCACCTATGTAGAAATACAATCCCTCCCTCACACCTATAGTAACACATTGCCCTCACTCACACCTGTAGTAACTTATTCACCTCTGGAGTAATACATTACCCCTGCTAACTCCTGTAGTAACATATTCACCTCCCCTTACCATATTGTAACCCATTCCCTTCCCTCACCTGTGTAGTAACACATTCCCTCCCATACAGTACCTGTGTAGTAACACATTCTCTTCCCTCACCTCTATAGTAAAACATTCCCCTTCCTCATCTGTGTAATAACACATTCCCCTCTCACTTCTGCTGTAACACATTGCCATCTCTCACCTCTGTAGTAACACATTCCTTCCCTCACTATTCAAATAGGGGAGTCACACCAGCTGTCAGTAATGTTTGGCAGGACTTGGGATGACATTTGACATTTAAATATGAACTGTGCTACAGTCATGATGACACAGTCAGGCAGCACATTGCATAGAGGAGGAAACATTTTAGCCCTTTTTACCCCCTTAAAAGTAACATTTTGAATAATCCTTTTTAGTGGGCACCTACTTTATGGAAGTAATATACTCCCCGATTTTCGTGTTTCGTGATTTTCGTGTTTCTGGGTCCAGGGGTTTAGGATGGGCATTGATGAGTCAGTCAGTCAGGACATTTGAGAGATAAAGGACCTGATTCAGACCTGGTCGCTAAGGATAGTACACAAATCCAGCGATCTCTTGCAAAGAGGTTGCAAACCGAAGCACGCCCAGCCAGAATAAAAAAACCACCCACCTTAACCCGCGGGCGACCATCGCTTCTGTGCTTGCGATGCCATCACTGCTGACGTCGGCGGACTCGTCTTCCCACATCCATTATATTGAAAGCAAACGCAGGACATTTGCTACCATACGATGTACTTGCCTGAGCAAACGATGTGCATCTGCTAATAGCTTGTTATGTGTATGTAATTGGAGTTTGATTGACCCTTTATTTTTGTTAACTTAAACTTACTTTGAGTATGTTTTTTTTTCTTAAAGAAACACACGTCTATATGTTTTGATTCACTTTTAGTTTTTTCTTACTATGCAATATATGTATATGTATGTCTGTTACATATACACATAGAAATACCTAATAATCTCTCAATCTCTGTATATCTATATAGGTATATAGATAGATATATAGATATTGTACATATATCTATACATATATATATATATTAGGGGTGTGCACCGGCCACTTTTCGTGTTTTGTGTTTTGGTTTTGGATCTGGATCTTTCTTCGTGTTTTGGATCTGGATTGGTTTTGCCAAAACCACCCTTCCGTGTTTTGGGTTCTGGGTTTTGTGTTTTGGATCTGTATTTTTTTTTTACAAAGCATAAAAACTGCTAAAATCACAGAATTTGTGTGTTTTTCTGCTCCTATGCTATTATTAACCTCAATAACCTTAATTTCCACTTATTTCCAGTCTATTCTGAACACCTCACACCTCACAATAGTGTTTTTATGTCCAAAAGGTTGCACCGAGGTAGCTGGATGACTATGCTAAGAGATACGAGTGGGCGGCACAAACACGTGGTCCATCTAGGAGTGACACTGCAGTGGCAGACAGGATGGCAGTTTGAAAAACTAGGCCCCAAACAGTACATAATTCAAAGAAAAAAAAGAGGTGCAAGATGGAATTGTCCTTGGGCCCTCCCACCCACCCTTATGTTGTATAAACAGGACATGCACACTTTAACAAACCAAACATTTCAGTGCCAGGGTCTGCCACATGACTGTGGCTAAAATGATTGGTTCGTTTGGGCCCCCACAAAACAAGCTGGCAGTTAATCTGTCCCTGCACAAACTGGCTCTACGGAGGCAAGATGTCGTCCTCATCCTCCTCATCCACCGATTCCTCACCCTCTTCAGTGTTGTGTACATCCTCATCCTCACAGAGTATTAATTCGTCCCCGCTGGAATCCACAACCACAGGTCCCTCTGTACGTTCTGGAGGCTGGTCTCCCTGGAAGAGTTGATAATTCATTTTATGAACATCATCTTCTCCACATTTTGTGGAAGCAACCTCCTACGCCTTTCGCTGACAAGGTTCCCGGCTGCGCTAAACACTCTTTCGGAGTACACACTGGAGAGGGGGGAACTCAGGTAAAATAGAGCCAGTTTGTACAGGGACCTCCAAATTGCTTCTTTTTCCTGTCAGTACAGGTACGGACTGTCTGACATGCCTACTTGGATGCTGTCACCGATGTAATCCTTTAACAGACAGACACACGCTTGTCGCTGCTGCTTTAAGGATGCAGGTGCGGCTACAGCCCACACATTTCACAAAGACAGAAAAAAAAAGAAGAATTTTTTTATTGTTTGTGGAGCGCACTTTGAGGGTTACACCACCCTTTAACAGACAGACGCACGCTTGTCGCTGCTGCTTTGAGGAAGCAAGTGCGGCTGCAGCCCACACAATTCACAAAGACAGGAAAAAAAGAAAATATTTTTTTTATTGTTTGTGGAGCGCACTTTGAGGGTTACACCACCCTTTAACAGACAGACACACGCTTGTCGCTGCTGCTTTGAGGAAGCAAGTGCGGCAGCAGCCCACACAATTCACAAAGACAGAAAAATAGAAAATATTTTTTTTATTGTTTGTGGGGCGCACTTGGAGGATTACACCACCCTTTAACAGACAGACGCACGCTTGTCGCAGCTGCTTTAAGGATGCAGGTGCGGCTATAGCCCACACATTTCACAAAGACAGAAAAAAAAAGAAGAATATTTTTATTGTTTGTGGAGCACACTTTGAGGGTGTCACCACCATTTTACATACACACGCACGGTTGTCGCTGCTGCTTTAAGGATGCAGGTGTGGCTGCAGCCCACACATTTCACAAAGACAGAAAAAAAAAGAAGAATATTTTTATTGTTTGTGGAGCACACTTTGAAGGTTACACCACCCTTTAACAGACAGACGCACGCTTGTCGCTGCTGCTTTGAGGACAGTATCATATGCAGTGACAGTAGACTTGTCAGAAATTGTTGGCACGTCCTTCAGTCCGGACCAGATGTCCAAACCGGCCCTTGACTTATGACACAGGCGCATGCTTGGCGCTGCTACTGTGTTGATGCACGTGCGGCTACATCGCACACAAGTCACAAACACAGAAAAAAATAGTTTTTTATTTTTTGGAGCACTTTGAGGGTTACACCACCCTTTAACAGACAGACGCACGCTTGTCGCTGCTGCTTTGAGGATGCAAGTGCGGCTACAGCCCACACAATTCATAGAGACAGAAAAAAAAAGAAGAATTTTTTTATTGTTTGTGGAGCGCACTTTGAGGGTTACACCACCCTTTAACAGACAGATGCACGGTTGTCGCTGCTGCTTTAAGGATGCAGGTGCGGCTACAGCCCACACATTTCACAAAGACTGAAAAAAAAAAAGAATATTTTTATTGTTTGTGGAGCGCACTTTGAGGGTTACACCACCCTTTAACAGACAGACGCACGCTTGTCGCTGCTGCTTTGAGGACAGTATCATATGCAGTGACAGTAGACTTGTCAGAAATTGTTGGCACGTCCTTCAGTCCGGACCAGATGTCCAAACCGGCCCTTGACTTATGACACAGGCGCACGCTTGGCGCTGCTACTGTGTTGATGCACGTGCGGCTACATCGCACACAAGTCACAAACACATTAAAAAAATTGTTTTTTATTGTTTGGAGCACTTTGAGGGTTACACCACCCTTTAACAGACAGACGCACGCTTGTCGCTGCTGCTTTGAGGATGCAAGTGCGGCTACAGCCCACACATTTCACAAAGAGAAAAAAAAAGAAATTTTTTATTGTTTGTGGAGCGCACTTTGAGGGTTACACCACCCTTTAACAGACAGACGCACGCTTGTCGCTGCTGCTTTAAGGATGCAGGTGCGGCTACAGCCCACACATTTCACAAAGAGAAAAAAGAAGATTTTTTTTATTGTTTGTGGAGCACACTTTGAGGTTTACAACACCCTTTAACAGACAGACGCATGCTTGTCGCTGCTGCTTTGAGGAAGCAGGTGGAATCTAGACGGGATTTGGAACCGGGGACACACTACCTCCATCTATTGTCTAAATCCCACTGCACTAATGGCGGATACCGGACGCATGTCTAACACCAACAGTCAAGGCCTCAGTTATACGTTTTGCTTCAGGATGACTGCTGTCGTACTTCATCCTCATCGCTAGGGACTGTAGGAGGGTCAATTGTTTTGTAAAAGTAGTGGTGTTCCTACTTCCTCTCTGGGATGATGAACAACTCCCAGCAGCAGCAACAGCACTAGGAGGAAGTGGCTCTTGATCTTTCCCTATTTTATTTTTATCGGAGAAAGTTTGGTCCTCCATTTATGTTATATTGATATATATGTGCGCCTAAGGCGCACACAAACACAGAAAATATTTATTTATTTTTGCTGGAGAGTAGTGCATTTTGTGGGTTAAACCACCCTTGATGAAATGAGCCGGCTCTTTACTTATATGACACAGGCGCACGCTTGGCGCTGCTCCTTTGTTGATGCACATGCAGCCACAGTGCACACAATTCACAAACAAAGAAAGTTTTTTTTTATTTGGTTTGGAGTGTACTTTGGGGGTTACAGCACCCTTTAACGGTCAAGCCAGCCGGACCTTTACTTATGACACAGGCACACGCTTGGCACTACTTTGTTGATGCACGTGCGGCTACTGCGCACACAATTCACAAACACAGAAAACATTTTTTTTTTTGGTTTGGACTGGAGTGTACTTTGGGGGTTACAGCACCCATTAACGGTCAAGCCAGCTGGCCCTTTACTTATGACACAGGCGCACGCATGGCACTACTTTGTTGATGCACGTGCGGCTACTGCGCACACAATTCACAAACACAGAAAAAATATTTTGTTATTTGGTTTGGAGTGTTCTTTGGGGGTTACTGCACCCTTTAACGGTCAAGCCAGCCGGCCCTTTACTTATGACACAGGCGCACGCTTGGCACTACTTTGTTGATGCACGTGCGGCTACTGCGCACACAATTCACAAACACAGAAAATATTTTTTTATTTGGTTTGGAGTGTACTTTGGGGGTTACAGCACCCTTTAACGGTCAAGCCAGCCGGCCCTTTACTTATGATACAGGCGCACGCTTGGCACTACTTTGTTGATGCACGTGTGGCTACTGCGCACACAATTCACAAACACAGAAAAAATATAATTTTTTTAGCACTTGGGGGGAGCACCCCTGATGGACAGAGCACCCCCTGGACAACACTACAGTGCCCCTTTAGGACTGGGACACTGCACAGGACTTTGGAGTGGACACAGCCCCTATGGAGAACTGACTGCACAACACAGTCCAGCCAGCCCTTACGGACTTTGAAGTAGTGGACACAGCCCCTATTAACATCAGCTGCACAGCACAACACAGCCAGCCCCTATGGACTTTGAAGTAGTGGACACAGCCCCTATGGACAACAGCAGCACAGCGCAGCACAGCACAACACTACTCTGCACTACACTACACTTCATTACACAGCCCAGCCAGCCCTAACTCCCACCCTCCCTCTTCACTGTCCACAGCCGAGTGAGAAAATGGCGCTGACGCGGGTACCTTATATAGGATCCAAAGCCCGCGAGACCCGGAAGGCGGGATGATGAAGTTTTGCCTCGATTTCAGATCCGAGTCAGGCGGGAAAAGTCGAGCCTGACTCGGATCTGCCTCAGATTGGGGGGGCTCGGGGGGGGTTCGGATTTCAGAAATCCGAACCCGCTCACCCCTAATATATATATATATATCTTAGGGGTGTGCACCGGCCACTTTTCGTGTTTTGGATCTGGATCTTTCTTCGTGTTTTGGATCTGGATTGGTTTTGCCAAAACCACCCTTCCGTGTTTTGGGTTCTGGGTTTTGTGTTTTGGATCTGTATTTTTTTTTAAAAAAGCATAAAAACAGCTAAAATCACAGAATGTATGGGTTTTTCTGCTCCTATGCTATTATTAACCTCAATAACCATAATTTCCACTCATTTCCTGTCTATTCTGAACACCTCACACCTCACAATAGTGTTTTTATGTTCAAAAGGTTGCACCGAGGTAGCTGGATGACTATGCTAAGTGACACGAGTGGGCGGCACAAACACGTGGCCCATCTAGGAGTGACACTGCAGTGGCAGACAGGATGGCAGTTCAAAAAACTAGGCCCCAAACAGTACATAATGCAAAGAAATAAAAGAGGTGCAAGATGGAATTGTCCTTGGGCCCTCACCCTCCTACCCCTATGTTGCATAAACAGGACATGCACACTTTAACAAACCAATCATTTCAGCGCCAGGGTCTGCCACACGACTGTGGCTGAAATGATTGGTTCGTTTGGGCCCCCACAAAACAAGCTGGCAATTAATCTGTCCCTGCACAAACTGGCTCTACGGAGGCAAGATGTCGTCCTCCTCCTCCTCATCCACCGATTCCTACCCTCTTCAGTGTTGTGTACATCCTCATCCTCACAGAGTATTAATTCGTCCCCGCTGGAATCCACCACCACAGGTCCCTCTGTACGTTCTGGAGGCTGGTCTCCCTGGAAGAGTTGATAATTCATTTTTATGAACATCATCATCTCCACATTTTGTGGAAGCAACCTCCTACGCCTTTCACTGACAAGGTTCCCGGCTGCACTAAACACTCTTTCGGAGTACACACTGGAGGGGGGGCAACTCAGGTAAAATAGAGCCAGTTTGTACAGGGGCCTCCAAATTGCCTCTTTTTCCTGCCAGTACAGGTACGGACTGTCTGACATGCGTACTTGGATGCTGTCACGATGTAATCCTTTAACAGACAGATGCATGCTTGTCGCTGCTGCTTTGAGGATGCACGTGCGGCTACAGCTCACACAATTCACAAAGAGAAAAAAAAGAATTTTTTTTTTTTGTGGAGCGCACTTTGAGGGTTACACCACCCTTTAACAGACAGACGCACGCATGTCGCTGCTGCTTGAGGATGCAGGTGCGGCTACTGCGCATACATTTCACACACAAACACAGAAAAAAAGAAGATTATTCTATTTTGTTGGAGCGCTCTTTGGGGGTAACACCACCCTTTAACAGACAGACGCACACTTGTCGCTGCTGCTTTGAGGACAGTATCATATGCAGTGACAGTAGACTTGTCAGAAATTGTTGGCACGTCCTTCAGTCCGGACCAGATGTCCAAACCGGCCCTTGACTTATGACGCAGGTACACGCTTGGCGCTGCTACTGTGTTGATGCACATGCGGCTACATCGCACACGAGTCACAAACACAGAAAAAAAATTGTTTTTTATTTTTTGGAGCACTTTGGGGGTTACACCACCCTTTAACAGACTTATGGGACACAGGTGCTCGCTTGGCGCTGCTCCTTTGTTGATGCACGTGTAGCTACAGTGCACACAATTCACAAAGACAGGAAAAAAAAGAAGAATTTTTTATTGTTTGTGGAGCGCACTTTGGGGGTTACACCACCCTTTAACAGACAGACGCACGCTTGTCGCTGCTGTTTTGAGGATGCAGGTGCGGCTACAGCCCACACAATTCACAAAGACAGAAAAAAGAAGAATTTTTTTATTGTTTGTGGAGCGCACTTTGAGGGTTACACCACCCTTTAACAGACAGATGCACGCTTGTCGCTGCTGCTTTGAGGATGCAGGTGGAATCTAGATGGGATTTGGAACCGGGGACACACTACCTCCATCAATTGTCTAATCCCACTACACTAATGGCGGATACCGGACACACGTCTAACACCAACATAGCAGTCAAGGCCTCAGTTATATATGTTTTGCTTCAGGATGACTGCTGTCGTACTTCATCCTCCTCGCTAAGGACTGTTGGAGGGTCAATTGTTTAGTAAAAGTAGTGGTGTTCCTACTTCCTCTCTGGGATGATGAACAACTCCCAGCAGCAGCAACAGCACTAGGAGGAAGTGGTTCTTTTATCGGAGAAAGTTTGGTCATCCATTTATGTTATATTGATATATACGTGCGGCTAAGGCGCACACAAACACAGAAAATAATTTTTTATTTTTGTTGGAGACTAGTACACTTTGTGGGTTACAACACCCTTTAAGAAATAAGCCAGCCGGCCCTTTACTTATGGGACACAGGCGCACGCTTGGCGCTGCTCCTTTGTTGATGCACGTGCAGCCACAGTACACACAATTCACAAACACAGAAAATATTTTTTAAATTTGTTTGGAGTGCCCTTTGGGGGTTACAGCACCCTTTAACAGACAAGCCAGCTGGCCCTTTACTTATGCGACACAGGCGCACGCTTGGCGCTGCTCCTTTGTTGATGCACGTGCAGCCACAGTGCACACAATTCACAAACACAAAAAATATTTTTTTATTTTGTTTGGAGTGCACTTTGGGGGTTACAGCACCCTTTAATGGTCAAGCCAGCCGGCCCTTTACCTATGACACAGGTGCACTCTTGGCGCTACTTTGTTGATGCACGTGCGGCTACTGCGCACACAATTCACAAACACAAAAAAAAAAAATTTTAATTTTGTTTGGAGTGCACTTTGGGGGTTACAGCACCCTTTAACAGACAAGCCAGCCGGCCCTTTACTTATGGGACACAGGCGCACGCTTGGCGCTGCTCCTTTGTTGATGCACGTGCAGCCACAGTACACACAATTCACAAACACAGAAAATATTTTTTTATTTTGTTTGGAGTGCCCTTTGGGGGTTACAGCACCCTTTAACGGACAAGCCAGCTGGCCCTTTACTTATGGGACACAGGCGCACGCTTGGCGCTGCTCCTTTGTTGATGCACGTACAGCCACAGTTCACACAATTCACAAACACAGAAAATATTTTTTTATTTTGTTTGGAGTGTACTTTGGGGGTTACAGCACCCTTTAACGGACAAGCCAGCCGGCCTTTTACTTATGGGACAGAGGCGCACGCTTGGCGCTGCTCCTTTGTTGATGCACGTGTAGCCACAATGCACACAATTCACAAACACAGAAAATATATTTTTATTTTGTTTGGAGTGTACTTTGGGGGTTACAGCACCCTTTAACGGACAAGCCAGCCGGCCCTTTACTTATGGGACACAGGCGCACGCTTGGCGCTGCTCCTTTGTTGATGCACGTACAGCCACAGTTCACACAATTCACAAACACAGAAAATATTTTTTTATTTTGTTTGGAGTGTACTTTGGGGGTTACAGCACCCTTTAACGGACAAGCCAGCCGGCCTTTTACTTATGGGACAGAGGCGCACGCTTGGCGCTGCTCCTTTGTTGATGCACGTGTAGCCACAATGCACACAATTCACAAACACAGAAAATATATTTTTATTTTGTTTGGAGTGTACTTTGGGGGTTACAGCACCCTTTAACGGACAAGCCAGCCGGCCCTTTACTTATGGGACACAGGCGCACGCTTGGCGCTGCTCCTTTGTTGATGTACGTGCAGCCACAGTGCACACAATTCACAAACACTTGGGGGGAGCACCCCTTGATGGACAGAGCACCCCCTGGACAACACTACAGCACCCCTTTAGGACTGGGACACTGCACAGGACTTTGGAGTGGACACAGCCCCTATGGACAACTGACTGCACAACACAGTCCAGCCAGCCCCTATGGACTTTGAAGTAGTGGACACAGCCCCTATGGACAACAGCAGCACAGTGCAGCACAGCACAGCACAACACTACACTGCACTACACTACACTACACAGCCCAGCCAGCCCTAACTCCCACCCTCCCTCTTCACTGTCCACAGCCGAGTGAGAAAATGGCGCCGACGCGGGTACCTTATATAGGATCCAAAAACCGTGAGACCCGGAAGGCGGGATGATGACGTTTTGCCTCGATTTCAGATCCGAGTCAGGCGGGAAAAGTCGAGCCTGACTCGGATCGGCCTCGGATCGGGGGGGCCTGGGGGGGGTTCGGATTTCAGAAATCCGAACCCGCTCACCCCTAATATATATATATATATATATATATATATATAATTTGTCCTAAATTAGATCTTTACTGTCACTATATCGGCTTGTCTTCTACATTTTTTTTCAATATTTTCATTCTTTTGTATTTTGTAAAAGTTTAATCTCTTTTTAATAAACTAGTATATGGAGCAATGTATAGATATAGGGGCACGTATTCACTGCCTGCCAGTAATGTCCCAGGTATGTCAATTACCTGCTGCATTCCCTATGTAATTTTTTTTATAATATTTTAAGATTACAGACATACATGCACCATCTTTTAAAAAAATTTAAAATCTAACCTGTTCAATGAGCAGCTGAATGAGGACCAATAGCATTATGGTTTAATAAATTCAAGAGTTTTGATCAAAACAATTTTTTATTTTGTTTTTTATCCACAAAAATGTCAAAAATAACTAAACTTTAAGCCAAAATTATAATGCCCTCCTCATGCGGGCTATGGACTCCTCCAAGCTAGTCACACACTGAGCCATTATGGCCAGCTCCCTCCGGAGAATAACGGCCAAGCTTTCCTGTGGCACATCTGTAAAAAAAACCATAACATTGTTTTTTTATTTATTTTATTTTATAAAATAAAAAACAGTGAAGACCATCACCCACCCATTCTTCCTATGATAAACACAGCACTGCAAAGTATGTCACAGTGCGGGCTTTGTGAATGTTTTTTTTGTTGGGTTAAACACCATCTGCACTATTTACCTGATAGCAATTGACATTTGAAAAGTTGTCTGTAGGCTGTAATATGTTTATAATACAATTTAACATACCAACAAGCTTGTACACTGAAATGACTCCCTTCAACATACATGTTGTAATGTATTTTGGCAAATTAAAATGTGCTTTGAATGTGTGTGACAATGTTTTGTGGATCTTGCATGTGCCTTCAGCCGTAGGTTGTTCCTGGGATGGCTCCTGGAAGATGCGTCCCAATTTGATCCTCCAAAACTGGCCGTAGAGGAAGCTGGTCGTGGGGAGGTTTGGGTAGAATGGGATGGTTCTGGGGAGGGAGGGGCCAATGGGGAGGACTGGTGGGAAGTGTCAGCAGGGGAGGGAGGGGCCAATGGGGAGGACTGGTGGGAAGAGTCAGCAGGGGAGGGAGGGGCGGACGGGGAGGACTGGTGGGAAGAGTCAGCAGGGGAAGAAGGGGAGGGAGGGGCGGACGAGGAGGACTGGTGGGAAGAGCCAGTAGGGGAGGGTGGTTGTCTGCGTTGGCTTAAAATATAATTGTTTGAAAATATGAAATGTGTTATGATTTTGGTAATCTAATTTTAAAAATATTAAAAACTAGTCCCTTTAAATGTGTGAGTGTGTATCTATGTTTTTTATTGTTAAACTAATCCAAAGCTTTAATCTTAAAATTAACACATAATCTATCTATCTATCTATCTATCTATCTATCTATCTATCTATCTATCTATCTATCTATCTATCTATCTATCTCTCTATACAGTACATACACTTATATACAGTATATATATATATATATATATATATATATATATTTATTTACCCATTATAAATATGTGAGTTACAGGATGTCAGAATGAGATTAGATGCTAGTGCATTTTCGTTAGAAAAACATTCATTTGTTAAAAAAAATAAAAACTAGAGGAATGTAACAACCAACACACACACACACACACACACACACACACACACACACACACACACACACACACACACTTTATGCTGTTTAACATCAGCCAGTAAATTTGCATAAAAACAAAAATGGCTGCTAACTGAAAGTTGTTTGTAAACTAATCAACCAGCACAATAATATATCATAAATGAACTTACATTTTAAAATATAAATAGCACTGCTACCGCATGCATTTACAGTGCGGAAATACTTATGCCGCATGATAATGGCCCGCAAGCGGGCAAGAAGATCCGGGGTTCTGTGGGTCCGACCACCGCCTTTCTAATTGTACTATAGTATGGGCGCAGCCTATACGGCATAATCGCCGCCGCACTTCCACATATGCCCGCATTTTCTGCCTATTCGTTACAAATGGCACTGCAGACCCCAAGCACCGGTCCATCACGCTGACGAGGATGCGCAGCTCCCGGTGTGTGAAGCTTGAGGCTCTCATGATGGCAATGATAAATATTACAGTGTGCATACTTTATATAAAATATGGTGCGTTCTGATTGGTTGTCCCCTCTAAAATGGCGGATGGACACAGACATTTATTAATTTCAAAACTCTATATCAACATAACACCTTACATACAGCATGTGACTCACCTAACCCCACTGCTGGCATATGTCTGTGCGGCATTTCGTACACTTCTAACACTCCACAGGTTTCTACAAAGTGAACGGGAGTGTAACTTTGAGGGGCGGTTTTATAGGCATGTGTTGGTCACATGTTCTTAGCATAGGGTACTGTGTGGGAGTGGCGCACAATTACAGCGGCGCACGCATATGGCTATAAATAGCAATGCCTGGATTTGTGCAATTTGCAGTCATGGATTCTGAGGAGGCCATTGGAGAGGACTGCATGATTAACATACATGATTTCTGGATGAATTTGGTTTGGGTATAGCATCAGAAATTAAAGTTGTGGACACACTTACAGATATGGGTGAGGAAAGTGTGCCTAAGCCCACACCAGATAATCCTTCTCCAGCTTTTACAAACACATCACCTGGAAATGTGGCTGGGCCATCAGATGGCATGATACAAGGTGGAGATATTCCTTGTGGGGTTACGGATACCCTCATCCATGTGGCACTAACCAGATTCACTTTTGGGATTAACATTCCTGTGCATTTTAGGAAAAAAATCTGGGTGAAATTTTCCAAGATCATCAATCTGAAGCACTACGCTCATTTGGATACTTCTTTTGTGCGAAAAATTTAAGTTATTTATAAAATTAACAATCTTTGTTAAACTGTCTACAAAATGTGGTTTTTGAACATGTTTAAAACAAAAAAAATTAAACAACAATGTGGTAAGGCCAATGGTAAATATATGTTTTTGTGTCATAACAAGATGTTTTAAAAAAAAAAAAATTTGATTGTAAATTTTTCATAAGGTGGAGTGACCTTTGCAGCCCACTCAAGACAAAGCTGATTTTGTGGATCAAGCACCTTAATGGGCCAGGAGGTCCTCTCCCTGACAGCTTGGCTTTGACCCAAAGGCAACATCAAATTTTGGGGGCCTTAGATTGGAGGTTAGTGTTGGAGGCCATATTAGACCATCAAGGGCCTCCACAAGATGACCCACATGCTGAGTCTGGTAATTATTTACATACAAAAAGATAGAAAACGCACTAAACGCATACCACAGCCCGATAACAATCATATCGGTTGCTGTAAACAAGATAAATGATTGTAATGTCTAGAGAGTTAACCTGAGACATGTGGTGGCGGCACAGCCACACTTTCCACACCCACATCTGTAATTGTGTCCACATCTTCATTTTCTGATGGTAATACAAAACCAAAATAATCCAGAAAATCATGTATTTTTAATGTCATAAATGTATTATTTTTTGTTGAAAAAAATTATATTTTCAATAACGATTGACAAAAAATATTATGTCAAAATTGTTGGTTTGATGAAATAAAATAAACCAAAATATTCAAAAAAAACTCTCTAATTTTTCCTTAAAAAAAAATCTATTTTGACCTTCTACCAAAAACAAAAAACCACTAGATGTACTATGGAACAACAAATCCGGCCCTGGCCTGGCAAAGTATTGCTAATAAGGCAGGTGTTAACTCTGGAATGGCATGCTGGGATGTACAGTTCCACACAAGCTTCAAAGGAGTTTAATTGTAAAAAAATTTACAATTAAAAAAAAAACATTTAAATACACCCAAACAAAAAAAACTTGTATTTGTGATTTAAAAAAAAATAGGTACAATTCTTTGGGAAGTAAAAGTTTTAAGGAATTGTTATCTTTCAAAATATCAAAAACACAAACACAAATAGTAACAAAAACAAAAAAACTAAAAATATGCTAATTAATGCATCCAATTTGCAAATATACAATACAATGAGTAACACCTGCTTCTATATTATTTGACTGCATACATCGGCAGCTTAAAGAACCATTGCCTGCTCACGCAGTGCTTGTGGTAGACCCTGGGCAAGCACTGCGAGTACTTCCATCGAAATAGATGTGATCTGACGTGTACAATGACGCTGACTTTTAATTATAGACGCCCATAAAACTTTGTTTTAATGGTCAGACATGTCTGCGTTCGCTCCACCACTCCCCCGTCCATAAGCACCTTCCCCTGTTGCCACCCAAAAACGGCACTATCTGTCACTCAAAGTAGCGGGAACTCTGTGTACTATGAGTGCACGAATTTCCATCGCTGAGAATGGCTTGCGCACGCGCACTGCGAATTATACACATGTGCACTGAGCAACAATCGCATGGTAGCGAGCGATCTCACCTTAGCGACCGGCTCTGAATCAGGGCCAGAGTATGAACAAATCAGGTTCTAACTATCTTTATTCAAACACAGCCTGTAAAATGACAGGAGCTGATTGGTTGGTACTGTATCTCTCTTTGATACATCTCTTCCTCATTTTTCTATAATCTTTTAGACAGCGCACACAACATATGTGACTTTACAATTTTGCTTAGGCACTTGCTGGTGTCTGGCATGGTAACTTTTGACATCAGTAACTGCTTAGTAATAACTCTGTAATGAGGTCTGCTGTAAAACACTTTAGGATCTTTCATTTTAGTAGTTTAAAGTTTTATGTTTTTCTCTCAAAATACCTCATCAAGCCTCATTCGTTCCTTATCTAAAGCAAGACAGTGAGGGCACCTTGGGACTGTCTTTATAACGTATCCCTTTTGTGTATTTGAAGCATTGAGGAAAGCAGAATGGCACAGCACAGGGGTCATGGGTTCAGTTCCATCCACAGCCTTGCATGGAGTTTGCATGTTCTCTCTATTTTTGCATGGGTTTCCTCTGGTTGCCCTGGTTCCCCCTGACTATCCAAAGACATACTGCCAGGTAAATAGAGCCGTATTTGTGAGTGTATGTTGGGGAATATGGATGGTAAGCTCCGATGATTCAGAGACGTATGTCACTGACAAATATTCTCTCTATAAAGCACTGTGCAATATGTCCTGTACAACAAACTGATAATAAATAAACTAAATTGCAGTGGGTGGAGCTTAAGTCGCATGATCATGTCCCCCAAACATCCCATCAGAACCTTGTCTCTAGAAATGTGGGGTTTGGTTCTCCAGAAATACGAATCCACACAAATTTCGTGAATCTGGATAAATCCGAGTAGTGGTTCTAAGCTTCCAGCTGTTCAGAATTCAGATTTTAAATCCGAATCTCAGGTTTTTGGATTTAAAAAATTATATGATTTTAGCTTTTTATATACACTTTTTATAATTAAAAAAAATAATAATACCATACTGGAGTTTGGTAAGCTATGGGGACTGCTTTTGCAGTTGAAAAAGGGGGATTGCAGTAGATATGTCTGCTATCGGACATATCTGCTGTGGACCCCTGCACATTCACAGGATGCCTAATATTCATAGCTGTTTTTGGGGATTATACCTCAAATATTTTTTTATAAAAATGCCCCTTTGTTTGGAAAGCATACGTTCATTGGCAGATATATTTTCTGAAGTTGATGAATGGTGTCAGGTTTAAAAAAATTTAACCCCTTTCATGACCAGAGATTATCAACTCCAAAAACCAATTTATGTTTACTGATTTTGGTCTTCTGTAGTTTCTGTGTTAAATATTTAATTTTTTCTATCAACCCGAGAAAGTTTTACTTTTTTTTTTAGAAAAGATACATTTTTCTTTGTTGCATGTTAAAATAGATAACTTTTTTATTTTGCATGGAAAATCCAGTCTTAAATCAGAGAAAATATGTTTTTTCCATAAATCTTTACATAGTTATATTTATCTAAAATGTGCAATTCCCACGCTCAAAATATTTGGTTCAAGTCCCCAGAGTATAAGCATACACAGAGTATATGTTCCTTACACCATGTTTGAGGGAGTTATAGGTTATATGCTTTTTACTAGAGATGTACACTGACCCCTGTGTTTTGGTTTTGGATCTGGATTCATCCTTGTGTTCTGGTTTTGGTTATGCAAACTCACCCACAAGTGTTTTGGTTTTGGATCAGAATTAAAAAAAAAAAATTATAAAAGTTTTTAAAAAACAGTTAAAATCATGTCATTTTTGCAATCCAAAACCCCGAATTTGGATTTAAAATTCAAATTCCGAACCGCTAGAATATCAGAACCACGACTTATGACATATTTGGATTTAAAAAAAAAAGTTATTAAAAAAAATATTTTTTAGGAACCACAAATTCTATAATAATATAAAAAATAACACAGTGAATATTTTGTCATTATAAACAATAAAAAAAAACATTAAAACATCTATTTAGTTGACTTTTAAACAAGCAATTAAAAAAACGTGTGTGAGTCTCCAAAACATAAAACAATTATCCAAACTGTCCAATCATACTGTAAGCCAGAATACTTTAGATACAATCTAGTGTACAATCTAAAGGGGTGAAGAAATAGGTAAGATAGACGATATAAGGGGACAGGAAGGAATTAGCTAAGCAGGAGATTCACCAATGGGAGTACCGTATATTGGTAAATGTATATAAGAAGCACGCACATTATATTTACTTCCTGGACAACATACATTTTAGGATATACACACTTCAACTTTGAGGTTTTCTGTTGACCTTAGGAATCTGCAGCCTATATAAATGAAGTATGAACTAATTTGCAAGCTGAGAAAACACTGCATAGTCAATGTGTCAGACAATGTTATCATTAGAGTACTCACACCAGAGAGGTCAACGCGAAGCATAGCTGACCTCCTGCGCACTTGCAGGGTCAATGGTATTTATTGGGTTGGACTCTTCTTGTAAATACATTGCAACAATGATTTGGAAGATTCCTTCCAAAAGATCGTTTTCTGGACAGAAATTTCCATGGACTACGCAGGAAATTTCACAGAAAAGGCTGTAAATAAAAATGAGCTCTGAAGAACATACATTGACCTTAAATTCTTACTTCAACACCCCTATTAACTTCCTAAGCACCTGGGAAAACGTTGGCTCGCTGCCTAAGATATGGAAGAGTAATTAGAAAAATAACTGAAGATTGTTAGGTCAGATGCTTGAAGGACCCATGCATTATAATGTTGCTTGCACTAATGAGCCCCGTTCTATGTCACTGTGAATTTGAGGCAAATGCTTTATCAGGCTGGGGGTGGTGGGGATGAGTGTGAGGAAAGGTAACGTTTACTAAGATTAATTGAACATATTAT
This sequence comes from Taudactylus pleione, assembly GCA_031769625.1. Classification (NCBI taxonomy): domain Eukaryota; kingdom Metazoa; phylum Chordata; class Amphibia; order Anura; family Myobatrachidae; genus Taudactylus; species Taudactylus pleione. The sequence goes on along the minus strand of JAUIMM010000033.1, from coordinate 6,439,981 downwards.
TTTTATGCAAAATTAAGCCTATTTTATCTCCCTTAATCCTCCTCCCATTTCTTTTTGAAAAAAAAAAAGTTTATTTTATGGTTACTTTTTATTTCTCTCTTTAGAGTTCCACAGGTAGCCTTTGTTACCTCTAGCTCAGTGGTTCTCAAACTCGGTCCTCAGGACCCTACACAGGTCACGTTTTCCGGGTCACCTAAAGGTGCACAGGTAATTTCATTACTCACTAACACATTTTAATAGATCCACAGGTGGAGCTACAGTAAATTTTTCACCTGTGATTCTGTGAGAAGACCTGGAAAACATGCACTCTTTGGGATCCTGAGGAGCGAGTTTGAGAACCTGTGCTTTAGCCACATCCAGGAGAATGAAAAATGAGGCAGTCCTCGATTTCCATGCTTATACTGTACCTGGTGTACTAATGTGGAAGAACATTTTAATAATGTATTGACTGCACTTGAAGAATTAAAAAACACTCCAAAATAGTCTGTCTATATGTACCCTTTGATAACAACTCCCCACTGCCAAATCCAAAACTTCACCATTGCAGCTTGCCACCTATGGAAAGTTCTCTATCAGAATCTAGCCCAGTCTTCAATGTTTCAAGGGCTCCGTCACTAATTCACTAAAGCTTATGACCCTGCTGCCTTATCCCTACCCACTGCTGTACCCACCCTCTTACTATCATTGTAACACCTCTTGTATTTCAACTCCAACCTCTCCCCTTTAGAATGTAAACTCTCAAGAGCAAGTCCCGCCTCCCTTATGTTTCCTTCTTCCCCAATCTTCCCCATTGTTTCCTACCTAAACTGATTTCCCACCTTACTTCATCTCTTTGACATCCTTTTAATTTCCTTCTGTAAGTTATACCTGCATTGTGTTACCCTTCTAGTTATCCTTGTAAATTACTTTTTTGTAATTCTTCTTGTATTATGTTGTAGTGTTACGCTATAGTGTATGTTACTATGTTTACTCTGTTTGTACTCTCCAGTTCTGCAGAATTTTGTGGCACTCTATAAATACATTCTAATAAGAGAGTGAGTCCCATGAGTGAGAAACAGGTCTAACAAGATACCTCTAGACAAATCAGAATTTAACATAGATCTACCACTGGTAACAAGATAGTAGAGATCTATTGACCCTTATCCTGTATCATGGTGCCTTTAAGGAAAGCAAAGAAACACTTTGTACTGTAGAACTTCATAATGGTCCGGTAGCTGGTGGCATGAACAAGAAACACTACATGGACTTCGCATGTTGTTCCATTATTGCTTTTCCAAATGTTCAACATAGATGAAAAGTTACAGGTTAGGAGTTTGAAGCCAACCACATACAGGTGGATCCAGTAACTGCACTGAATGTCAAATCCAGTTGCCATCCGTCCACACACATGGTTGTCAAGATGAATAGATCTAACAATTTGCCATTCAGGTTGAGAAACTGGACCTTATAGAGACCTGTTAGCGCAGTCAGCAGATATATAAACTCCAGTCAATAAATGCAATGTATAGTATGTAATAGTAATGCACATACAGTATTACACACCTCTATGCATTTTCCTTGCATGAAACTCTATAGACTTTAATAGAACAGTGACTCTAATGGGAAAACTACTGAAAACATATAGAATACCTCATTGAGTTTATCAATCACCAGCTTTTGAACTGGAGACGTGCATTCACCTCCTATTTTTGTTTTGGATCTGGATTAGTCTTCATGTTTTGCTTTTGCTTTTGCAAAACTACACTCAAGTGTTTTGGTTTGATTTTCGTTTTGGATCTGGGTTTTTTTTTTTTAATTGATAAGACTTTTTTAAAAACAGCTAAAACAATGTCATTTTTGCAATCCAAAACCTGAAGTTTGGATTTAAAATCCGAATCACGAACCGCACAAGATCATAACCGCGACTCGGATCTGACCAGATCTCCTCAGGAGTTCAGAACCGCGACTCAGATCTGTCCGGTTTCATGAAATTCTGTTTGATTCAGATTTCTAGAGAACCGAAACGCACATCTCTATTTTCAACAATTCTGTGCATCTCTTGCCAGCCTGTATTACTTTGCAGGGAAAGTTATGAGTTATATATCATGATTCAGAATTATTACAAGAGGGGGCAGCATTGTGAAGGACCATTGAGGTCAGTGGCGTAAGTTCATCCCAGGCGCCCGGAGGCAAGTTATAATTTGGTGCCCCCCCCCAAAAAAAATTGAAAATAAATATGTTGCCTATCTATCTATCTATCTACCTATCTATCTATCTCTTTATTTATCTATCTATGCCGAGAAGAAGTGCCATGTATTGGGCGGCATGACGGTACACTCCGGGTACATATTTACAGCCCTAAGTGGGGTGAATATATTGTGGGCAATGGAGGAGGTGCCCCTTCAGTGCTGGCGCCTGGTGGCAGGCACCTCCATAGTCTCCCATAGTTCTGCCCCTGATAGAGGTTGTCATTGGATTGATTGTGATCTGCTTACAGTCAATCATATGTGGCCAACTATGGGACTGAGAGATCCCTTCTGCTTTTAATTGATTGTAGGGATTTATAAACACCTTAAATATAATATCACTCAGAAAGTTTACATGACTAGGCCTTTTAAAAGTCCAAAATAGGCTCCGACTCAGCTCAGAGTTTATTGTTTTGAATGTTAAAATAATGTAAGAGAAAAATCTCATAACAATAAGAGTAGCAAATAATAATGTAATATTTCTAATATAACATACGAAGAGATTGTAGGTGCTAAAATGTAGCACTTGATTTAAAATCTAGGCAAAACTATTGTCTCTTATTTTACCTCCAGATTATATATTATCTCATGTCCTTTATGTTAAAGCAGGAGCCATAAATGGCGCTTATTCATCCTAATTTAATGCAGAAAATATTGTTTTATGGTTTTCTTTAAAACACTTCATTAAGGACATTCTCCTCCACTTTACATAAAAACGGCCTGCGTGTCCTCTCTGTCCGCTCCTTCCAATAAGAATATGCGGACATTTATTGCAAGCCCGGTGAAAGCTAATTTATTATTCAGTGGGGTTATCTAAGAGGGAGCAATGATTAAATTACAGACTTTTGTCATAGAAGAATCTTCACTGTCATTTTTCATCGTTTTTACTTTCTGTATTTGCTGTACTCATTTCAGCTTCTTTGTATAATATTTATCACAAAGCGTCTTCTCTCCATCAGCTGCCTGTAGCCTTTTCCCAGATTATGTTCTTATCCCATTAAGTTTTCTGTGATCTCTATATTACAAATTTGTGGCTCAAGCATAAAATAATTTGCCTTTAGTGCAGCGAGCACTACAATGAATGTGCCCATGTTTGTGTACATTGTTCATCCAGAAAAGTCCATTGCAGTCAATTTGTTTTTTTTTTAACTGATGGATTTGGTGCATTGCCTCTCAAAAGCTACTTTAGACCAAATATCATTATTTTTTTTGTTCATTTTAAAAGACAGACTTGTATGTAATGCCAACACAAACTCTAGACAACTGCTGAAAAACTGAGGGACTGATTCAGGGTTGGACTGGCCCACAGGGGTACAGGGGATATCCCCGGTGGGCCCCACCCTCCTCTTCTAGGTGTCAGGTTCCAGACCTTAAATTTTGGATTGTTACACTATTAGATGGTCTATTACCTGTAGGAACAGAACCACTGATCAACATGGGGGCTTGGTTCCTTTCTGTAGAAACTACTAAATTTGCTTAATAGTGGCTAGCCACACCCTCTTTGGTTGATTACCACATCCCACAAGCATGGGTCCCCTACCACTGCATTTTCCGGTGGGCCATTTATGCCCCAGTCCGACACTGGCCTGATTAACATATGGACTGAATTGCATAGCCGCACACAAGCGGTTTTGCAATTCCATGTCAGACACCTCCTTGCTGTATTTGCGAGCACCATTGCAACCAGTGCGACCAGTGGTCGCGATGGTTGCTCAGGCTGCGGGAGCTGGAGTTCCCTCAGCTTGGCCGGGTTCTGGTCACTTCAGAGGCCAGGAATCTGCATCTGCTGACGCAGGCCCTTGCCTCGCTCCTCAGTTTCCGGCTACAGTGACCAGCTATGCCCCCCGCCATGCCCCCCAAACAATCACACTGAGGCTTGGGGGATCTGCGAGCATGGTCGTACGCAGGCGCAGACCTGGAAACAATCGGAGATGTATAGTTCATCGTCGAATGAACATACATCTCTGAAACGGGCCCAGAATGCGAATGAAATGAAAACTAAATGCTAATGTCATGTTCTAAAGACTACACATCAATGTGATAGCGCAGCCCCACTCTTACATATGCGAAAGCAGCCGTCATGGTGCAGGGTATCCATATGTATTTGTCATCCTGCTCAAGTCGTGGCTAAGATGCGTATGACTCTGTATTGCGTGTACATTGGCAAAGATGTGTAGGCAGCCCACGACTTGTGCAGTATGCAAATAAAGTCAAGGGTTCTTATTGATGTAATAATTTGGATTATAGAACTAGACTTATTTTTTCTTACTTAATTATAAATATTGTGACAGGGCTTTTGGGTGGTAGGCTCAGTGCTGTATCTTGGGGTATGAATTTGCTACTCCAAGGGCACCTGTATTTGGCTTGCAGGATACCTGGAGTGGCACACTGCAGCCTGGACAGCCGTTGCAGAGTCCCCCTGCACGTCCTTTGGGTGCTCTGCCTGTTCGCAGATCTGTTTGTTCCTAGATTGAAGTATTTCTTACATGCAAAGCAGACCTGCTCCAAGAATGTATCTGAGATGACCTCTATCACGTTTGATACCAGATGATTTTGCCACAAATAAGAGGTTTCAGGTTGGCGCACAAGCCACATGGTAATGGTAAATCTCATTTCTGTGTGTGCGTGCATATCTTCTGCCCAATAGACCGACCGAGAGGGGATGTAGTTATTAGACCGGTGGCCGAATGTCCCGACACTGGAATCCCGGCAAAGGGATTTCACATGGGCGTCGAAATACAGACGCCTATGTTAATACTGATGCCGAGAGGATGCCGGACTGAGCGTCCTCTGCAGGGTGTAAGTATACAGGTAGCCGGGGATGGGGGGGTTAGGTTTAGGGAGGGAGTTAGGTTTAGGCACGGGGGGAACTTAGGGTTAGGCTAGGGAAAGAGGGGGTTAGGTTTAGGCACTGGAGGGGAGGGTAGGGTTAGGCACCCCTAAGGGAGGGTTAGGGTTAGGGGGGAGAGGGGTAAAAATAGTATACTTGCCTGCGCTGTCTGCATTCGCCCGGCAGTCTTTCATTCTGATTCCACAGAGAGGGTGTAAATATGGAAGTAACAGTGGAAATGCACCACTTTTGTCAATATTTGCCTTAGTACAAAGAACCGTATACTGTATACCACAGCCTCACAGTCCTTCCAACGATTGCTTGGCAGATTTGTATTGACATCTTTGCATGACCTTTGATAGAAAGAGAAATACAATATTAGCAAACCATGGATTGTCCAATGTCCAACAATAAATAATGGCAAGAAATGTCAGTAGAAGCAGAAGATTGGTAATATGTCCTGAGAAATGTATGATGGGAATCATACAGTAATCCTGGCTTTATGTAAGCGCTTGGTGGCCACCCTAGGAATGTACACAGAAGTTCAGGATGCCAAATTGTGAGTAGGACATAGTAGTATTGGAAAATGTGCAGTCATGAACAACCCAATTAATGTGGTATAGAAGCTCTCAGCTGTAAGGTCAGATTAATGGTTTATGAATTACTTTGTAGAAATATCACAGGCACATTACAACATTCATTCTCCAGACCTCTCCATTAATAGGACTCTATGCTCAGCGTAATACTTACCAGTGGTGTGTGCGGCACCTTTTACACTGCTTCAGCCGTGCTTCATGCGGACTCTGAGGTTTGGTATCATTCCCTTCTGCTATGGGTCGGCCGTATGACACTTCCTTGTCTTCATCCTTATGGTCATGTGATTGTTGACATCACCAGAGGTAGGCCATTCAAACCTGGCCTCCCTATTTAAGCTCTGCTATGTCTGCAGATGGTTGCCAGAGTATTGTGCTCACTCTTCCTAGCAGCTTGATCCTGTGTATGACCCAGCTTGTTCATACGTCTCTCTGCAGTGAGCAGTATATGATCACCTTGTTGACGTTTGTTTTGCCCAGTAATAAATCTGGACTAGGACAACTATTAATTAGAATAACAGAAGCAAGTACAGTTATGGACAGGATCAGGAGTGTAACTAGAAACTTGTGGGCCCCATAGCAAGATTTTACAGTGGCCCACAAAGTTTCCAGGGACACTCTCCTGTCCTTTCTTCACTCACCTTGCCAGGTGGACAGGCTGGTATCTCACCCGTGCTCTGTGCCCCTCTGCAACTCCTGCTCTGAGAGGAAGAGACCATCAGAGCTGCTTCCCCTTTGAGCCAATATAATTGTGGATCCCCAGTAAGCTGGCTCACCTGTTCTACATTCAGGTACTTTGTGGTATCTGTGATTAGCTCCCTACTGGCCATGGACAAGGTCCTGGAGTAGCTTGGGTGGTAGCTACATGTGGCCCATGAGCAGAGGGTCCCTACTGGGTTTCTTCAGCTGACTCAGTATTAACGCCCATGTCCCGGATAATTACAGTATGTGTGAGCATATTCTTTTATTTGCGTTTACCACATATTAACTGTGAGGTAGTATTAATGAATGGGGTCTTTTGAGAGTTTGTCTAAATATGCTAAACAACAATTGGGAGCTAAAAGGGTTAAACGACAGAAATATTGGGGCATTTTTTTAGTTCTTCTCTCTCAAATGTATTATGTCTGGTATTTTTTGATAATGTCAATTTTTATTTTTTTACTTGAATCAAGTCCTACAAGTGATTGGAACCATTAAATCCTGTCAGTGTTTAGAATACCATGTAGAATCTACATTGTAGATGGTGCTTTTTCAAATGAGCAATGAAATCCTTGGTGGCTTTCCTGCGGTAATTGACACACGGTACTCGTTTTTGATTAGTCAGTCATGATGTATAACGAAATGTATGACCCTGTGTAACACTGTTAATGATGCTTTCAACATCTGGCTTAACTTAGTCATATATTTCCACAACATTCAGCAGAACAGTGTGCACAATACGAAACATCTGCTGGTGGTGCGGCATTTTTCGGGGGAATGCAGAGATACATAATCTGACACTTCTATACGGATCATCAATAACCAGCACTGAATATGCAGCACCGTCCTGTAAGGTGACAAGTGATTTTTAAAATAATTTATCAGGAAGAATAAAAATAAGACTGTGTGAGTTTCTCTGCCACCAACTTTACAGTATGATCACCTAAGGTAGTGGTTCCCAACCTCAGTCCTCAAGGAACCCTAACAGTCCAGGTCTAAGGATGTTCATGCTTGAGCAGAGGTGACAACTAGTTCCTGAGTCATTTTTATTAAACCATCTGTGCTCAACCATAGATATCCTTAAAACCTGAACTGTTAGGGTGACTTGAGGACCGAGCTTGGGAACCCCTGACCTAGGCTGTACACAATGGGCCTGGTTTAGTGTTGGACATGTCCTGTAAAACAAAGATCAATTTTTACTGAAGTGCAACTTGCGCACTGGAGATGTGACCTAGTTAGAGTAGGCTTTATCTTCAGGTGTGCCTCCGATGTTAATTAGTTAGGTAATTAGGTAATCATAGCCTGAACTTGTGCCCAGTGATGCATGGGAGAAAGGGCATAGGATTCCCTTTCAAATGTTATGCCAGGCTGGATTGTTCACACAGGGGCGGACTGGCTCACAGGGATACAGGGGATTTCCCTGGTGGGCCCCACTGCCCGAGGACCCCACCTTCTCTTCTAATGTCAAGTTTCAGGCTGTGCACTTATATTATAAATTGTTACTCTATTACAGAGTCACTTACCTGGCAGAGCAGGAACATGGATGAACAGACCATGCACTGTAGTATTCATGTTGCCTGCACGCTATGTCCTCTATGATGGTTAGCCAAGTCTCTGTGGTGGCTGGCCACTCCTCTGGAGGCTGGCCACACCCTTTAAGCATGGGCCCCTACCAAGTCCTTCTTTTGGTGGGCCCTTCAAGCCCCAGTCTGAGACTGTGGTCACATTATAACAGAGATAAATGGAGCATGGGGTCCCCCCGTCATAGGGTGCACCTGCCCTAGCCTAAACAGTGTTGGGAAGAATCTCCAAGGAGAATTGGGCATTCAAAATATTTACAGATCCCTGGCAAACCGGCCATGCATTTGGTCTCTTCCTCACCCCATTGGGCAGTGGGCTTAGATTAATGTGTAAAAGTAAAAAAGCAAACAAACATAATTTAAGTGTGTGGAACAATGGCTGTCAAGTTTTGACAGCCATTTATGGCTTGGACATACTAGCACATATAGAGCTGCAAGTTCCAGCACGCCCATGGCGGGCAGAAAATGTTAAAGACATCAAAATCCATTCAACTGAGTTATCATAAGCAAAATGTGTTTTACAAGGAGTAGACCACCCACTATTGCAAATTATTACAGGTTTCAGAAACCAACTAGAATATCTGTGACCTGTATAAAAGATGGTGTCTTACTTGGCCACAGGACTCCTTAGAGACTTGTAATATCCCTACAGTATAAATAGTTCATGCATTATCCCATACATTCCAGATTCTTAATGCTGATACAATATAGGATACAGTAAAATGTATTTCACTAATTAGCGCTTTGCTGTCAGACCAATTTTTTTCCTCAATATGACACCAATTTATTTATTTCAGGTCAGACCCATAGCGGTTATTATTTTCCAAGTGGTAAAGGCTTAGTTTGAATATCAGTTCAGACAAAAAGTTCTGCAAAATAAGCAAATCATTGAATAAGAAGAGAATCTATGCGTCGTTCTGTGAAATATGGCACTTCGCTTCATAATTCTTTAGCGCTCTTAAATAAGAATCCAAATGAGAAAGGATAATAACCATTGAAATATAGCAAAAGTGATACAATTATATCCATAATTTTTCCTTCCACTTCACGAAATGGATTAGGGTGCCACTTTTACATGACAATGACTGGGATTGTCGCGGCAAACTCAGAGGAAACCGCCACTGTTAAATGAACTTTAGCTAGTTACAAAGTTGAGTTTCCTCTACATTGCTCCTTGATGTGACAAATTGAATTGAAACATTCGCTCTCGCTGGCACTAATAACCATTCTTTAAAGCTGTTAAGGATTTGGTATACATTCTTTTGCAAGCCTTTATTGTTCATGCAAATATTACTCTTCTCTATAACAGATCTTTCTAGATAGGAATTCATCAGTTACGTGCTATAAATGTAAGTGTTTATTGCGTTCTAGATGTATTCTAATGGTCGATGCAAATTTAGATACAGTTGCTTTATTACATTTTTAACTGCAATTGAAAATGAGTGTGAAGAAGCAAGTATTTTGCTCTCTCTTTTTTTTTTTTTTTTTTGAGAGAAACAATAATTTAACTCTCTGAAAAGATTGTAAATTGGGGCTGACCTGAAATGAGATAGGATATTCAAAAAGAACTTCCACTGAACGTATATCAAACAGCAAAAAGTGTCACATGTTGTCCTCAGATCTAACAGATCATAGACGGAAAAGGCTGTTGAGCAATGACATAAAATAAAATAAAATAAAAAATAAAATTAAAAAAATCTCCCAATTTTTATAGGGGAGGTGGTGGTGGTGGGGATGAAATGCAGAGACAGAAGCTTGAGCTGCCCTTTTACAATGCAGCACCTAAACCACAGCCCCTTTGGGACTTGCATTTTACCCGAACTTCATACAGAAAAAAAAAGAAAAAAAGAATTAATGTTTCATTTTCTGAGGCTGTCACACCCTATCTTAATGAACACTTAAAAGAGATGAATGTTCAAAGAATAAAAAAATTTATTTGAGATATTTAAATAATTTCTTCTGGCTATAACTTGCTGGATACAGTTAGCGTATACAGGAATCCCCCCCCCCCCCGTCTACCTCCGACATTTGATGATATACCAAAGAAGGTTGTCCCATAAAACATGTTCACTTATAAGAATTAAAAAATAAATAAAATAATTAAAATATCATAAACATTTATTAATACATGCATGCAGCTTATCCTAATACCTTCTAGTGTGCATAACATAAATCTAAAAAAAAAGAATGAAATCGCATAAAAAAGTGGAGATTTTATAAGATTTAAGGAAATTAATAGTACAACACAGTTTAAATACTTTACAACACAATAAAATTCCTTGCTGAGAGTTATGACAGTCTGTTACTATCACCCATGAAGTACATTACAAAGGTAATGTGGATTTAAGAAAGAACTACTGCAGAATGTATATTTTCATTATCAAAAACGTTAAGCCATTTATCCTGAGGAGTCAGAATAATCATTAATGGCTGAGAATTTATGGGGCCAGATCTTAAACTAATGTGAATGATTCCAGGTGTTACTAATGGCTTCACTGAAATGTGCCAGTATCTCAGACTTCTACTAAATCTGAGATAATAGTCGAACACTTAATCTCGACAGATGAGTAGCAATTTAACTGACACATTGATTGGATTCTCCAGGCTTAAATGGCACACATTGTAAAGGTACGGTCAAACAGCAATCGAGAGGGTGACTTGGAAGTCATTTGATTCTTTCAAGGCCTATTACAGTATTTGTGTTGGAAAGGATTCATTTTAACTGCACTTAACACTCTGGGCACCAGGAGGGAACTCTGGGGCCAAAGGGGTTAAACTGTCTTTTCACTTGTCTGTTCTGCCTTTATGTATGTATTAATCCTTAATTTGTCTTCTCTCTTTTTTTTTTTTCAAGACACTTTTTTTTTCTCCTAATGCAATTGGCAGAGCAAATCAGCAACTGAAGCCAAACTTAGGCTTTTACCAAAGGACGACAAACTCTTTCTTACACTATAATTAAAATAAAACATCTTGTTACAAATAATGTATTGCATACTTCTAGAAATTATAGGGATGTAACTATTTTGAATATTTTTTTATGTGATTGTGACTATTTTGCAATATAAACATTTCTCCAGAGCCATCACATGCCCAACTGCTGCTCCCTCATATGCCATCAGCTTTCCTACCACATGCCATTCCCTGCCCATCAGCTTTTTCCCCTACATGTCCTTCTGATAACCAGCGTTTTGTCACATGCCCTACCGACCACTAGGTTTTCTCTCACTCACCACACCATGCCCATCAGCTTTTCCCTCACATGCCCTTCTACCAGCCATCTTTTCTCACCTACTATAAATCACTTCCGTACAAGTCTACCAGCTTTTTTCTCACACCCAGACCACCAATCTTTTTCTCACAAGCCGCCCAGACCACCAGCTTATCTTGCATGCTACCATCTGCTGCCCATTAGTTTTCCTATACATTCCCCTCTGCCCACTAGCTTTTCCCTCACGGGCCACCTCCTGACCACTAGCTTTTATCTCACTTTTACCTCCTGTCTACCCACCAGATTTTCACTCACATGCTTCAACTTGCCGTCCACCTTTTCCCCACATGTCCCCCTACCCACCAGATTTTAGATTTTTGCTCAATTCACCCCTCTGCCAGCTTTTCCCATATATGTCCATTTGTCTACCAAATACTTTGTGAAAACTGTCACATATATCTGGCCACCAGTTTTTTTTTGATATGCCCATCTACTACCAGAATTTCCACCACATGCCACCCACTGACCACAAATTTTTACCTTACTGTACCTGCCCCTCTGCACACCAGATTTTTTCTCACATGTCATCTTTTTTCATGACACTGTCCCTCACATGTCCCCCTGCTTGCCAGATTATTGATCAAATGCACCCCTACCCACCAGCTTTTCCCACACATGCCCATTGGTCTACCAGAGACTGCATGAAAACTATTGCATATATCTGCCCACCAACCTTTCTTTAACATGCCCTTCCACCCACCAAATTTTCCCTCATATGCATATCTGTCCACCAAAGGATGACAAGCACTTTCTCACATTGTAATTTAAATAATATTGCTGGAAAACTGTTACGTATACTGAATTAAATTCTTTGAATAACAAAGGGCATCATTCAAACCCACTCGCAAGCGGCAGTACGCTCGCAAGTGGGTCGATGGTCCCCACGGCGCATGCACACGACGGCGGGAGCTCCGTCATGCACATGCACGAGACCCGGACTGCGACAGCCAAGATGTCGCTCCGGGTCTCGCATCAAAGGGGGCGTGCTGTCGATGGTGACTGACAGCACGCCCCCATTGGTGGGCGTGCCTGCCAGACGGAGGCGTTCCCATGGAACGCTTACAGTCTGAAGCCGGCCCCACTGACATCACTAGTGATGTCAGTGGGAGTGATTTCGGCTCTGATAGAGCCAAAATCACTCCAGGGCTTGTGGCTGGGAAACCCGACCGCAGGGTTTCCCTCGCAAGTCCGATGGTCGCGATGGTCAAGACCATCGCGACCATCTTTTTGGACGCTCGTATATGCTGTGGGTGGTCACCCACGGCTATACGAGCGTCCAGGAGGACGCTCCATTTTAATGGAGGAGGGCCCTGATTCAGAGCGAGCGCTCTGGTCAGAGCGAGCGGCTCTGAATCAGGGCCATAGTGTGGCTATTCTGCAGTGTAAACATATGCATTATAAGGATATAACCTGTCGTCCACTAGATGCAGGCATTTCTATGTACAGCCATTGTACAGGATCACTTGTCAGAAAGATAGATTTGGTGCATCCGTCTGTTTCAGTCACTGCCAGTGACATGGGTGCCTGTCATGTTCTTATAATAGGGTCAAACAAATGGATGGGGATTTAGCATTCAGTAAGGGCAAAAGTCTCCAGCACAGGGTGAATGGAGAGACCGTGCACAGCAGAACCTGTTTATTCCAGAATTTTTCTGCTTGACCGGAAAGTCATAATGACTGTCATGCCACTTGATCTGCCACAACCCTGCTTTTGTTTTTTTTAATTTTGTATACGGTATATTTTCAAAGGATCGGCAAAAGATAAAATCTGTGTTAACCGATGAAACCACATATTCCATCACACAGCACAGCAAGTTCCCGCATGTGACATTCATTACTTTCATACTAGATGAAACTGCATATGAAAATGGTAGGCTGACTCAGAATTCTAGATTTTAGGCTGGAATTAAATAAGATTAAAGTAAATTTACATTATATTATATTAGGGGTGAGCGGGTTCGGATTTCTGAAATCCGAACCCCCCCGAGCCCCCCCGATCCGAGGCAGATCCGAATCAGGCTCGACTTTTCCCGCCTGACTCGGATCTGAAATCGAGGCAAAACGTCATCATCCCGCCTTCCGAGTCTCGCGGGTTTTGGAACCTATATAAGGTACCCGCGTTGGCGCCATTTTCTCACTCGGCTGTGGACAGTGAAGAGGGAGGGTGGGAGTTAGGGCTGGCTGGGCTGTGTAGTGTAGTGTAGTGCAGAGTAGTGTTGTGCTGTGCTGTGCTGCGCTGTGCTGCTGTTGTCCACTACTTCAAAGTCCATAGGGGCTGGCTGTGTTGTGCTGTGCTGCTGTTGTTAATAGGGGCTGTGTCCACTACTTCAAAGTCCATAGGGGCTGGCTGGACTGTGTTGTGCAGTCAGTTCTCCATAGGGGCTGTGTCCACTCCAAAGTCCTGTGCAGTGTCCCAGTCCTAAAGGGGTGCTGTAGTGTTGTCCAGGGGGTGCTCTGTCCATCAGGGGTGCTCCCCCCAAGTGCTAAAAAAATAATATTTTTTGTGTGTTTGTGAATTGTGTGCGCAGTAGCCGCACGTACATCAACAAAGTAGTGCCAAGCGTGCGCCTGTGTCATAAGTAAAGGGCCGGCAGGCTTGACCGTTAAAGGGTGCTGTAACCCCCAAAGTACACTCCAGTCCAAACCAAAAAAAAAATTATTTTCTGTGTTTGTGAATTGTGTGCGCAGTAGCCGCACGTGCATCAACAAAGTAGTGCCAAGCGTGCGCCTGTGTCATAAGTAAAGGGCCGGCTGGCTTGACCGTTAAAGGGTGCTGTAACTCCCAAAGTACACTCCAGTCCAAACCAAAAAAATATATATTTTCTGTGTTTGTGAATTGTGTGCGCAGTAGCCGCACGTGCATCAACAAAGTAGTGCCAAGCGTGCGCCTGTGTCATAAGTAAAGGACCGGCTGGCTTGACCATTAAAGGGTGCTGTAACCCCCAAAGTACACTCCAGTCCAAACCAAAAAAAAACTTATTTTCTGTGTTTGTGAATTGTGTGCGCAGTAGCCGCACGTGCATCAACAAAGTAGTGCCAAGCGTGCGCCTGTGTCATAAGTAAAGGGCCGGCTGGCTTGACAGTTAAAGGGTGCTGTAACCCCCAAAGTAAAGGGTGCTGTAACCCCCAAAGTACACTCCAAACCTAAAAAATATATATTTTCTGTGTTTGTGACTTGTGTGCACTGTGGCTGCACGTGCATCAACAAAGGAGCAGCGCCAAGCGTGCGCCTGTGTCCCATAAGTAAAGAGCCGGCTGGCTCATTTCTTAAAGGGTGGTGTAACCCACAAAGTGCACTACTCTCCAGCAAAAATAAAAATATATTTTCTGTGTTTGTGTGCGCTTTAGCCGCACGTATATATCAATATAACATAAATGGAGGACCAAACTTTCTCCGATAAAAATAAAATAGGGAAAGATCAAGAACCACTTCCTCCTAGTGCTATTGCTGCTGCTGGGAGTTGTTCATCATCCCAGAGAGGAAGTAGGAACATCACTACTTTTACTAAACAATTGACCCACCAACAGTCCCTAGCGATGAGGATGAAGTACGACAGCAGTCATCCTGAAGCAAAACGTATAACTGAGGCCTTGACTGCTATGTTGGTGTTAGACGTGCATCCGGTATCCGCCATTAGTGCAGTGGGATTTAGACAATTGATGGAGGTAGTGTGTCCCCGGTTCCAAATCCCGTCTAGATTCCACCTGCATCCTCAAAGCAGAAGCGACAAGCGTACGTCTGTCTGTTAAAGGATGGTGTAACCCTCAAAGTGCGCTCCACAAACAATAAAAATATTCTTCTTCTTTTTTCTGTCTTTGTGAATTGTGTGGGCTGTAGCCGCACTTGCATCCTCAAAGCAGCAGCGACAAGCGTGCGTCTGTCTGTTAAAGGGTGGTGTAACCCTCAAAGTGCGCTCCACAACAATAAAAATATTCTTCATTTTTTTTCTGTCTTTGTGAAATGTGTGGGCTGTAGCCGCACCTGCATCCTTAAAGCAGCAGCGACAAGCGTGCGTCTGTCTGTTAAAGGGTGGTGTAACCCTCAAAGTGCGCTCCACAACAATAAAAATATTCTTCATTTTTTTTCTGTCTTTGTGAAATGTGTGGGCTGTAGCCGCATCTGCATCCTTAAAGCAGCAGCGACAAGCGTGCGTCTGTCTGTTAAAGGGTGGTGACACCCTCAAAGTGTGCTACACAAACAATAAAAATATTGTTCTTTTTTTTCTGTCTTTGTGAAATGTGTGTTCTGTAGCCGCACCTGCATCCTTAAAGCAGCAGCGACAAGTGTGCGTCTGTCTGTTAAAGGGTGGTGACACCCTCAAAGTGTGCTACACAAACAATAAAAATATTCTTCTTCTTTTTTCTGTCTTTGTGAAATGTGTGGGCTGTAGCCGCACCTGCATCCTTAAAGCAGCAGCGACAAGCGTGCGTCTGTCTGTTAAAGGGTGGTGACACCCTCAAAGTGTGCTACACAAACAATAAAAATATTCTTTTTTCTGTCTTTGTGAATTGTGTGGGCTGTAGCCGCACTTGCATCCTCAAAGCAGCAGCGACAAGCGTGCGTCTGTCTGTTAAAGGGTGGTGACACCCTCAAAGTGTGCTACACAAACAATAAAAATATTTTTCTTCTTTTTTCTGTCTTTGTGAATTGTGTGGGCTGTAGCCGCACTTGCATCCTCAAAGCAGCAGCGACAAGCGTGCGTCTGTCTGTTAAAGGGTGGTGTAACCCTCAAAGTGCTCCAAAAAATAAAAAACTATTTTTTTAATGTGTTTGTGACCTGTGTGCGATGTAGCCGCATGTGCATCAACATAGTAGCAGCGCCAAGCGTGCGCCTGTGTCATAAGTCAAGGGCTGGTTTGGACATCTGGTCCGGACTGAAGGACGTGCCAACAATTTCTGACAAGTCTACTGTCACTGCATATGATACTGTCCTCAAAGCAGCAGCGACAAGCGTGCGTCTGTCTGTTAAAGGGTGGTGACACCCTCAAAGTGTGCTACACAAACAATACAAATATTTTTCTTCTTTTTTCTGTCTTTGTGAATTGTGTGGGCTGTAGCCGCACTTGCATCCTCAAAGCAGCAGGGACAAGCGTGCGTCTGTCTGTTAAAGGGTGGTGTAACTCTCAAAGTGCTCCAAAAAAAACAAAACAATTTTTTTAATGTGTTTGTGACTTGTGTGCGATGTAGCCGCACTTGCATCCTCAAAGCAGCAGCGACAAGCGTGCGTCTGTCTGTTAAAGGGTGGTGACACCCTCAAAGTGTGCTACACAAACAATAAAAATATTCTTCTTTTTTCTGTCTTTGTGAATTGTGTGGGCTGTAGCCACACATGCATCCTCAAAGCAGCAGCGGCAAGCGTGCGTCTGTCTGTTAAAGGGTGGTGACACCCTCAAAGTGTGCTACACAAACAATAAAAATATTCTTTTTTTTTCTGTCTTTGTGAATTGTGTGGGCTGTAGCTGCACTTGCATCCTCAAAGCAGCAGCGACAAGCGTGCGCCTGTCTGTTAAAGGGTGGTGACACCCTCAAAGTGTGCTACACAAACAATAAAAATATTCTTCTTCTTTTTTCTGTCTTTGTGAATTGCGTGGGCTGTAGCCGCACTTGCATCCTCAAAGCAGCAGCGACAAGCGTGCGTCTGTCTGTTAAAGGGTGGTATAACCCTCAAAGTGAACTCCACAAACAATAAAAATATTCTTCTTTTTTTTTCTGTCTTTGTGAATTGTGTGGGCTGTAGCCGCACTTGCATCCTCAAAGCAGCAGCGACAAGCGTGCGTCTGTCTGTTAAAGGATTACATCGGTGACAGCATCCAAGTAGGCATGTCAGACAGTCCGTACCTATACTGGCAGGAAGAAGAAGCAATTTGGAGGTCCCTGTACAAACTGGCTCTATTTTACCTGAGTTGCCCCCCCTCCAGTGTGTACTCCGAAAGAGTGTTTAGTGCAGCCGGGAACCTTGTCAGTGAAAGGCGTAGGAGGTTGCTTCCACAAAATGTGGAGAAGATGATGTTCATATAATGAATTATCAACTCTTCCAGGGAGACCAGCATCCAGAACGTACAGAAGGACCTGTGGTTGTGGATTCCAGCGGGGACGAATTAATACTCTGTGAGGATGAGGATGTACACAACACTGAAGAGGGTGAGGAATCGGTGGATGAGGAGGATGAGGATGACATCTTGCCTCCGTAGAGCCAGTTTGTGCAGGGACACATTAATTGCCAGCTTGTTTTGTGGGGGCCCAAACGAACCAATCATTTCAGCCACAGTCGTGTGGCAGACCCTGGCGCTGAAATGTTTGGTTTGTTAAAGTGTGCATGTCCTGTTTATACAACATAAGGGTGGGTGGAAGGGCCCAAGGACAATTCCATCTTGCACCTCTTTTTTTTCTTTGCATTATGTATAGTTTGGGGCCTAGTTTTTCAAACTGCCATCCTGTCTGCCACTGCAGTGCCACTCCTAGATGGACCACGTGTTTGTGCCGCCCACTCGTATCTCTTAGCATAGTCATCCAGCTACCTCGGTGCAACCTTTTGGACATAAAAACACTATTGTGAGGTGTGAGGTGTTCAGAATAGACTGGAAATGAGTGGAAATTAAGGTTATTGAGGTTAATAATAGCATAGGAGCTGAAAAACCAACAAATTCTGTGATTTTAGCTGTTTTTATGCTTTTTTTCAAAAAAATACAGATCCAAAACACAAAACCCAGAACCCAAAACACGGAAGGGTGGTTTTGGCAAAACCAATCCAGATCCAAAACACGAAGAAAGATCCAGATCCAAAACCAAAACACAAAACACGAAAAGTGGCCGGTGCACACCCCTATATTATGTATATATATATATATATATATACATATATACACAGTCAGCTAGGCAGCACTCCAATATCACCGTATTAATGGTCCGGTGCCCTCCTTAGGTACCCCAACAGGTGTTTAACATAATAAACACGGAAGGCGGCACTCAGACAGAAACTTCAGTCAGACAACTGCAGGTTTACATCAACGTTTCAAAGTATTAAAGCCGAAATGTTGCTGTAAACCTGCAGTTGTCTGTCTGAAATTCCTGAGTCCCGCCTTCCACGATTATATACCATATATATACAATATATATGTACCATATATATATATATATATATATATATATATATATATACACAACAGTAGTGGTGGCACTGGGATCAGTAATCAGTACACAGCAGCAGGTAAGTATAAAACTCCAACGTTTCGGAGCGTTCTTTAATGCTCCATCTTCAGGGTATAATACATACAAACAAAATCACTCACTTTATAGCACAGCCACCACACCACGTGCATCGCGGCTCCATGGCTCTGGAAGTGTCGGCGGTCAGGCGCTCCCATATGGCGTCATCGCCCCGCATCGGTAGTCATGGAAACCGCTAAACATAAACAAAAAATCGTGGATCATTACACAACATGAATCCTCTGCACAAAATAAGCCATAACATATTGCATCACAACAGACTCGTACATGAACCTACATATTACAGTAATATAATGCCATTAAAACATTCCCCATTGTCGCCATCCATATAACTAATCGGATGCTATGCAAAACAGTGTAGTCCTAAATTTTCATTAAGGCCCTTTGGGGCCATGGTCCCTAACCGATAGATCCACTGTGTTTCACATTGTTGGAGTTTAAGTGACCTATCCCCACCCTGTATCAGTTTTGGGATATGGTCAATAATAATATACTTCATGGTAGCCACATTGTGTCCTGCCTGAGCAAAATGTCGAGCCACCGGTTAATCGCTATCACCCGTGGAAATGGCTGCCCGTATTGCCGACTGGTGGAGTGCCATACATTCCCTTAATGTTCTATCAGTCTTGCCAACATAGGCAAGACCGCATGGACAATTAAGGAGATAAACTATAAATCTAGTAGTGCAGGTCACCCTATGTCGTATTATATATCTTTTACCACTGAAAGGATGACAAAAACTGTCACTCACAGTTAGGTAACGACATGTTAGGCAATTAAGGCATCGAAAACACCCATTCTTAGGCCTCAAGAAGTGACTACCAGACTGCATACCTAGGCCCGTAACATAAGTTTTGACAAGCAAGTCCCTGATATTACGGCCTCGAGTATAACATGGCATAATTCTCTTATTCTGTAATTTCAACTCTTGGTCAGATGTCACAATAGGCCAATGTCTGTTAGTAGCCCTTTTGATATCATCACTACGTTCATTGTATTGTTCGACCCAAGGCATTCTCACATCCATTTTGGCTTTCTTATCAGAAGACGTATTAACCGTCATTATCCACGATTTTTTGTTTATGTTTAGCGGTTTCCATGACTACCGATGTGGGGCGATGACGCCATATGTGAGCGCCTGACCTCCGACACTTCCGGAGTCCTGCAGCCGCGATGCACGTGGTGTGGTGGCTGTGCTATAAAGTGAGTGATTTTGTTTGTATGTATTATACACTGAAGATGGAGCATTAAAGTACGCTCCGAAACGTTGGAGTTTTATACTTACCTGCTGCTGTGTACTGATTACTGATCCGAGTGCCACCGGTACTGTTGTATGTATTTTGGGGTCCTTTTGGGGATCGCTCATCGGGAGGCACTGGAGCCCTTGTTGAACTGTTATTGGAGTGCCGTCCTTTTTGGAGTGTTTTATATATATATATATATATATATATACACAGCCATGGCCAAAAGTTTTGAGAATGACACAAGTATTGATTTCCACAAAGTTTGCTGCTTCAGTTTTTATGATGGCAATTTGCATATACTCCAGAATGTCATGAAGAGTGATCAGATGAGTTGCAATTAATTGCAAAGTCCCTCTTTGCCATGACAATGAACTTAATCCCAAAAACAACATTTCCACTGCATTTCAGCCCTGCCACAAAAGGACCATCTGACATCATGTCAGTGATTCTCTCGTTAACACAGGTGAGAGTGTTGACGAGGACAATGCTGGAGATCACTCTGTCATGCTGATTGAGTTAGGTGGAAGCAGTGGCAGCTGCTACTGTGTCTTTATGTTAACTCCGTGGCTAATGGGTGTCCTGTTGAGACACACATTGGCTGCGCCGTGATTCGACCGATGTGTACACAAAGACCCACTATCGGCGGATCATCGTCCATGCTATCAGACATTGCACCTGCCTAAGGTAGGCACAGAATGTCTGATTGACCATGAATCTGTGTCTCCCGGTGGTAAACACCTGGGATGCATGCGCAGAGATAAAACATGCTTTACCTGCTTCCACCCCTGAATCACCCCCACAGCTGGAGACTTAAAGAGTCAATGGTTCAATTTTCCCCATGATGGATCACTCCTTCTGTGAAATGGGCATTTCTGGATGGCATCTGGATGGTAATCATGCAATCCATCTGGTGGGAGTGTCATGGGTTTATATGGGCAGACTTCCATGCTCGCTTGTAGCATTCATATGGACCTTTTGCACCCATCATGGGGTAGCTGCAAGTCTTGATACTAATGATGACGGTTGTGGATGGAACAACAGTGGGCAGCGTGGCCTTCAGCATGAAGATGGATGAAAAATCGGCACAGACAGGTGGACACTCGCATTAGCATAAGGTAGTGAGCCCGCGTCCGCAGGTGTGTCCAAATCAGGCCCTAAATGTTCCACATTGGAACACAAGACTATTGGCCTGATCGCAGACTATCGGGAATCTGCACCTGTGCAGGAACCATTTTGCGCATGGGCAGAATAGGTCCTGCGTGATCGGACGCAGTCCCCCATACGCCTCTTGCCTGATTGACAGGCAGAGGCATTTACGGGGCAGGGAAGGACTGCGTTCCTGGAAATGGGGGTGTGATACCCCCATTTTTCGGGAGTGTCAAGGCCAGGGGCTGCGTCCATGGACGCAGATTCCTGGCCAGCTTGTGCCGTCCAACATTGTAACCGATAGTTTCAGTTAGAGCTGTGATAAATTATTTTGTTGGTTGGATCACTCACATGGTCACCGCCATTACAGTCCACGTTTTAAGGATATACATCTCTAATTTATACATGTTCTCTAATATGTCCATGGTTTTACTAAACTGTGTCTCTGACCTCCAGCATCAAAACCCAAAGACACGTCTAGCTGAATGGAGTCACTCACTTGCTTCCATATCTTGGAGTTTTTCAGGGTGATCAATTCACTTTTTTTTTTTAATTTGCAGTATTTCGTTCACATCAATATTGGCAGACACTACGGTGGTAGGTGGCAGCAGTGTGCAATGGAGGTTAGTTCACATGGCAGAAGACTTTACCAGGTAGAAGCAGGAACAGATCAAGACAGGGTTGACAGCAGGTACAGGTTCACAGGATTTTCCAGTTGTAGCCAGGAACGTTTGTAGGCTTGCTGGGCATTGTGGTGCGCCGGGTAGTTGCACACATTGTTGCAGCTATATTATCAGTGGTGGCAGCTGGATCTATTAATATAATATGCGGTTGTGGCACAGTATATATGGGGTCTTATGGGGCCCCCCCTGTCACATTTTATGTCAAATTCTTCTGTTTCCCATCAACAAAATCCCATACTGTACATTCAGTTTATTCTGCGTAGCTGTGATGTTTGTGTCTGGCATGTTCATCTTATGTCTTATGAAGCATTTTTCAGTCTGCCATGTGATTTGGTTGAAAGACACGGCCACGGCTTTGTCTTTTTCTGCAGTCGTATCTGTATCTTTATGTTGATGCCTTGTCCACTTGCAGAGTCTTAGGACAGTGCATTTTCATCACTGTGCCAATTTAGGGTTGGGTATGGGAGGCCAGCTGTCTAAAGACCAACAGCGGCATCCTGATGCTAAGAATCCAAACAAAATCCTACACCCTAACTCTCCCGGTTAGTGCCTACACCTAACCCTCCCCCACTAGTGCCTCAACTTAACCCTCCCCCCTAGTGCCTAAACGTTTCCCTTCCCCCTTACTGCCTAACCCTAGCCCCCCCACAGTGGTCCTGACCCCCATCCGCAGCCTAACCCCCCTGTGGTGCCTAAACATATCCCTCCCCCTTAGTGTGTAAACCTAACCCTCCCCCCTTAGTACCTATACCTAACCCTTCCCCCTTAGTGCCTAAATCTAGCCCTCCCCCCACCGTGGTGCCTTAACCCCCCCATCCTCAGTCTAACCCCCCGTGGTGTCTAAACCTAACCCCCCCACGCAGCAAACAGCTATCCTGGCACCTCTATACTTATGATTGAGTTGCTGGTTGTCAGGATTCCAGCATCGGTATCTCAACTGATGTCGGGATTCCTGTGCCAGCCTTTTGGCCGCCGGTTCGGGATTCCGGCACCAGGATTTTGACCGCCGGCATCCCGATCAAAGGCAAATCAATTACATCCCCCTATTTAGACCTATCATTGAAACACCATTGGTTGCAACAAAAAGGCACCAGCACTATTCTGTGCTGCATCTATGGTCGGAAATTGGGACACAGGCGCGGTGCCACTGTGGCGCACTCAATGACTTAAAACATCACCCGCTTGCGTGCGACATTGACACTGCATCCACCTCTGAGCCAGTTCCCCTGTCTGCCTGTATGTCACATCACTCTGTGCGGTACTGGCAAATCTGTAGCGCCTTGTAAATAAAATTTGATGATGTTGATGATGATGAAGCATGGGAGAAGCTACAGTACTCAGCGCCTACTTACCTGTGCTGCTGGCTATCTACCGTATGCTCATGCTACAGTATCTCAGGATGGTAATCACTGATGCATTACCAAGAAAAAAATGCTTTATTATTCAAAAGAAATGTTTCCTTCTTAACATTATATTAAAATAATAATTTTTCAATGAATCTGCACCTGTACTGGGCACAATACGTAACTTGCAATGCCAGGTCAACAATGCTAAAAAGTACCCAGACTGGCTGGTTATATGGTAAATCTATACATACTAGAGACGTGCACGGACCCCATGTTTTGGTTTTAGCAAAACCACCCTCTAGTGTTTTGGTTCGGATTCAGTTTTAGTTTCTTTAAAATTGATAAAACATCTAAAATCATGTAATTTGGACCTGTGTACATACAATCCAAAACCTGAGATTCGTTTCTTAAATCTGCGTTCCGAACTGACAGCAGACCTGAGCCGGGACGCTGTCCTACACAGGACCGCAAAAGTGATCTGAGTTGGATTCAGCTGGGAACCTCAAAGTTCGGGTGTGTTTGTTTTCCAGGAAAACCAAACTGCACATCTCTAATATCCCTTTTACACCACGGCTAAAACCCGGGTTATTGCAGGGTTAACACAGGTTGCTGCTAGGTGTAAAAAGGGCAAGGTTGGATTACCGGTTCGAGAGAGCCAGCAATCCAACACAGGAAGCTTGCAGGGTTTAACATGGGAACCACCTGTGTAACCCTGCAGTGTAAACGGGTAACCCGGGTCACCCGACCCAGGTCCCATTTACAGCATGGGGAATCCCGAGTTTTTCAGCGCTTGGAGATGATGTCATCTCCAAGTGCCAGAAGAACAGTTCCACTGCTCCCGTGTGCAGTGTGAACGGCTCCAACCCAGGAGTAGCCTGGGTTGGCACCGCAGTGGGAATGAGGTCTGTCCCAGGTCTGACCTGATTTGGAAACATGTTCCAAATACCAGGTCAGACCAGGGACTTTAGTGTAAAAGTGGTATAATACTTAGACATCTATATAATGGGTGCAAGGTGTGCGGTGCACACAGTCCCCTGGGTACAGGTGGGCCCACACCGCACACCCAGCACCCCTAGGTAATTATACTTACCTCTCTGCCGATTCCCAAAGTGCTGCTCCACATAAAGCCAGAATCTACAGCGCTCAGTGCTGCTGAGCCACCGACAGAGAGGAGGGGGCCCAAATGGAGACTGCACATGGGCCCCATCCTCTCTTAAAACGCCCCTGCGCTGAGATGTACTAACCTTGCAGTGTACATCCCACCAGTCACCACAAAATTACTAATCGCATATGTTACTAACAAATGTGAATAGTATTGCAAAGGACAGCGCTTGCGATAAGAGCCGCCAGGTGACGGGGTCTCCGTGGTCTCCTCCCCCTCCTAGCCCTTCGAGCTTCCTGCTGGTGACCTCTGCAGGAAGCGCTGGGCACCTCCTCCTCAGAGCACCGGTAAAAGAATAGGAAGAGAAGGATGCGGGGGACCCAGGAGGAGCATGAGCCAGCACACAGGAGGCTGAGGTGAGGGGGAGGGGGGCGGCAGGGAGTGGTGTGGGCGGCAGGGAGCAGGATGAGGTAAGAAGCCCATAGGTTTCTATAGGGTAATGCCAGAAAAACCTGGCGTAACCCTCAGCATCTTAAATCGGGCGGCTTAGTACATATGAAAATTAGAGGGAAGCGGGATTGGTTCCCTGAGAACTGAACCCACTCGAACTTAGCAGATGTGAGGCAGATCCGAATCAGCTCAGGTTTTCGCGCCTGACTCGGATATCAAAATGAGACAAAACATCATCACCCCACTGTCGGATTCTCACAGGTTTTGGATTCTATAAAGGTCCCGCAATCGCCACCATTTTTCATTACGGCTGTGGAGAGTGAAGAGGGAGGGAGCTGGGAGCTGTGCTGCGCTGCTGTTGTGCATAATTGTGATTTGTGAGGTTGTGCTGGGAGCTGTGCTGGCTGCTGTTGTGCATAATAGGTTGTCCTGTCCATGGGGGCTGGCTGGCTGTTATCCATAGCGGCTGGCTGGCTGTTGTCCATAGAGACTGACTGGCTGTTTGAGGTTGTCCTGTCCATAGGGGCTGGCTGTTGTCCATAGGGGGTGGCTTGCTGTTTGAGGTTGTCCTGTCCATAGGTGCTGGCTGGCTGTTGTCCATAGGGGCTTGCTTGCTGTTGTCCATAGTAATCCATATAGGGGCTGGCTGTTGTCCTGTCCATAGGGGCTGGCTGTCTGTTGTCCATAGGGGCTGGCTGGTTGTTGTCCGTAGGGGCTGGCTGGCTGTTGTTTTGTGTTGTCCAGGGGGTGCTCTGTCCATCAGGGGTGCTCTTCTTCACCCCGAGTGTAAAAATTATATAAACAAATTTGTGTGTGCGTGTTAGCCACACGACCAGTAAAAAAATAAAAACAATTTTTGGTGTGTGCGTGTTAGCCTGCCACACCACCAGTGAAAAAATAAAAACAAGTTTTGGTGTGTGCGTATTAGCCTTCCACACAACCAGTGAAAAAATAAAAACAATTTTTTTGTTTGTGCGTGTTAACCACACCACCAGTGTGAAAATAAAACAATTTTTTGGTGTGTGCGTGTTAGCCTGCACACCACCAGTGTGAAAATAAAATAATTTTTTTGTGCGTGTGGTTGGTTGTGTGCGTTAGCTGCAACTTAGCTGTGCTATAATTGCTTGGTGACACTGCTGTAAGACCGCAGTGAGTATGGAGGACAGTCACATGACAGGAGAGCAGGATCCACATACCAGTCTGGTAGCTGTCGGCAGCAGTCATGATGACGATGCAAGGCCGTCAACGTCATCTATGAAGGCCGATGTACCAGGGCTTAAGTCAGGCTAAAAAAATCAACTTTTACCTTGTTAAAGAAAAACAAATCTAAAGCTACAGTAAGTCAGCTTTAGAGAAACAAAAAATTGGCAATATGCCATTCACTACACGAAGTGGCAAGGAAAGGATAAGGCTTTGGCCTTTATTATTTATGACTGGTGGTTCTAGTGATGATTTAAGCCCCTCTGCTTGTAGGAGAGGTACAAAAAAAATGAAAATTAAGACGAGTAAGACACCGGAACCAACTGTGTGCTCCAAAAAAATATCACAAATCCCCGAGTAGAGTCCAAGTGTGTCCGCGGTTGCCATGTGTGAGCCTGACCCTTCTAATACTGTACTTGAAGAGGCTCCTCCTTCCACCATTTTTGTGCCCTCTGCAAATGTGGGGATGAGAAGCACAAGTCAACATTCTGACGTAGAAATCGAGGATGCTTCTGTGGAATCGCACAAGGAGGATGAGGAGGATATTTATGTAGTTGGCGATAACAACAAGGATGATGAGGATGTTGATGGTGAGGATGTTTGTGTAAAAAGTATAAATGAGGCAACAGTTGTTTCCCATGGTGGAAAAAATTCCATTGTTACCATGCCTGGGCAAAGGACCAAAAAATCCACGTCTCATGTGTGGAATCATATCCACCTAAATCTGGACAACCTTTGCCAAGCCATTTGTAACCACTGCCATGTAACAGTGAGTAGAGGTAAGGACCTTAACCATCTTGGAACCTCTACCCTGTTACGTCACTTTCAGTGCATTCATCAAATTGGAAAGGGTATATAGACTTTGTGGACAAAAAACTGAGCAACAATCAGTTCAATGTCAACTGCTCCCTTCTATCTGGATCCAAGCGCCTGCAAATCTCCACCACCAACACCTGCATCATCATCAACATCAACATCCTCATTCATGATCGAAAGTAGTCCTGCATACAATATCATAAGGACTGACTCCTCTCCTATCCGTTGTGCCTCAGAAGGATCCTTGAGTGTTACGCCTGCTGCTGTTGATATGAGTGGATCTTCATCACAGAAGGGAACCAGGAAGATTACTTTTAGTAGTTCAAGTTCAACCACACAATTGACTGTCACACAATCCTTTGCATGGTGAACAAGTTTGACAGCAAACACCCAGATGCACAGCGCATTACTGACACCATAACAGCTATGCTGGTATTAGACGTGCATCCAGTATCCACCATTAATGCAGTTGTTTTAGACAGTTAATGAAGGTCCTGTGTACCCGCTACCATGTCCCTTCTAGATTCTACTTCCCTAGAATAGCAATTCTCAATCTGTACAAGGAGATTAAAAAAAATGAATTAATGTCCTCCGAAATGCCCACTGTCCACTTAACAACAGAAATGTGGACAAGTGGGACAGGGCAAACTAAAGATTATATGACTGTGATAGCCCACTGGGTAGGTGTATTGCCTCCAACAGTGCAAACTCATTCAGAGGCAGGCTACTCTGTATATCACCGGTTTCACTAAGAGACATACCACTGAGAACCTCTTAGAGAAACTCAGGGAAATCATTGCAAAATGGCTTACCCCACTTGGACTCTCCTCGGGATTTGTGATTTCTGACAATGCCAGCAATATTGTACGAGCATTACATCTGGGCGAATTCGAACACATCCCATGTATTGCTCACACAATGAATTTGGTGGTGCAACATTTTAAAAAAAATTACAAGGGCGTGCAGGAGATGCTCTCGGTGGCCCGAAAGATTTCTGGACATTTTCGACATTCAGCAACTGCGTGTCGAAGATTGCAGCACCACTAAGAACTGTTGAATTTGCCCGGCCATCAGCTAAAGCAAGAGGTAGTAACTAGGTGGAATTCTACCCTCTATATGCTTCAGCAGATGGAGGAGCAGAAAAAGGCTATCCAAGGCTAGACTGCAGCCTATGACATAGGGAGAGGAGCGGGGATGCACTTTAGTCAAGCGCAGTGGAGGATAATTTCCATGTTGTGCAAGGTTCTCAAACCCTTTGAACTTGCCACATGTGAAGTTAGTTCAGACACTGCCAGCTTGAGTCAGGTCATTCCCCTAATCAGACTTTTGCAAAAGCAGCTGGAGAAAGTGAAGGAGGAGCTTAAACGGAGTGATTCCACTATGTATGTCAGACTTGTAGATCAAGCCCTTCATTAGCTTCGACGGTCGTCAATCTCTTAAAATCAGATCACTATATTTTGCCGACCATACTTGATCTTAGGTTTAAATCATACCTTGTGTCTTTCTTTCTGATGGACATAAATCTGAAAAGATGCAAAGTGCTGGTGGTAAAAAAATTGTCAGCTCAAGCGGAACGTGACACAACAGCATCTCCTCCTACATTTTCTACTGCTGCCAGTGCTGGTGGTGATGCAGATCAGTCAGCAAAACCTCATGACATCTGGTTGGGTCTGAAAGAACTGGCTACAATGAGTGACATGTCTACCATGACTTTGTCTGATACAGTCACCATTCAGAGAATGGTGTATGATTATTATAGGGATAGCATCCAAATAGGCATGTCACTCAGTCCCTTTCACTACTGGCAGGAAAAAGAGGCAATTTGGAGCCCCTTACACAAACTGGCTTTGCTGTACTTAAGTTGCCCACCCTCCAGTGTGTACTCTGAAAGAGTTTTCAGCGCAGCCGGGAACCTTGTCAGTGATAGTCGTAGGTTCCCCAAAATGTGGAAAAGATGATGTTCATCAAAATGAATTATAAATACCATGAGGAAGAACTTTACCAGCACTTATGTCCAAAAAATACAGAAGTGTCTATAATGGTGGATTCCAGTGGGGACAAATTAATATTGTCTGAAGAAGAGGAGGATGCACACACTGATAGGGATGACGATGATGACATCTAATGTATTGTAAAGCCAGTTTGTGTATGGGATCATTGCCACCACTGTCCGCTACGCATTGGCAGCTTGTTTTGTGGGGGGTCCAAACAAACCAATAATTTCAGCCACAAGTGGCAGTCCCTGTCGCTGAAGTGATTGGTTTGTTAAACTGTGAATGTCCTGTTTCATATATACAACAAAAGGGTGGGTTGGAGGGCCCAAGGCCAATTCCATCTTGCACCTTTATCCTTTCCATTATGTGCTGTTTTTTGAATTGCTGCCTGACATTTTTAATTATATGGTTTATGAATGTCCAGAAATTGTAATGGCCACAGACAGCATCTCCTGCATACCCCTTTCATTTTTTTAAAGAAAAGACTTAACCAACTGCTGCTTTTTGTGTCAACCCGGCGGCACAAGTCACACAACAGTGACATTCAGCCAAGGGTTCTCAGCCCTCAAGGCTGCTACACAGCCCAAAGGCCGCATCCTGCTTCATGGCCCAAAGGCCACCTGTCGCCACTCCTCACCAGCCCTCAAGGCTGTAATAGCCACAACTTGCCAAGAGTTCCAGCCCTCAAGGATGTTGCAGGACTGGTTCCTTCCTAATCATAGCTCTGTATTCCACTACTACTCAGCCCGGAGGCTGCAACAACAATTAACTAGCAAATATCAATTCTTCAGCCAGTGGCTGCACCAATTATCAAGTATCAACTCTTCTTTCTTCAGCAAGTGTCTGCTCCTACTATCAATTCTTAAGCCAGTGGCTGCACCAATTATCAACTCTTCTTACCTCAGCCAGTGGTTGCACCAATTATCAAGTACCAACTCTTCTTACTTCAGCCAGTGCCTGCACCAGCTATCAATTCTTCAGTCAGTGGCTGCACCAATTATCAAATATCAACTCTTCTTACTGCAACCAGTGTCTGCGCCAATTATCAATTCTTCAGCCAGTGGCTGCACCAATTATCAGGTATCAACTCTTCTTACTTCAGCCAGTGGCTGCGCCAACTATCAACTATCAGTTCTTCAATCCTCAAGGGGTACCCCAACCATCATCTTTGCACAGTCCTCATCTCTATTTATCACTTAGTTTTGAGTCAGCTAGCTGGATGCAACCTTTAGGCCCTTAACTAGATGAAAAAAATCAATATTGTGAGCTGTGAGTTGGTCAAAATTGACTGGAAACGAGTGGTAATAATGGCCCTTAACTAGATGAAAAAAATCAATATTGTGAGCTGTGAGTTGGTCAAAATTGACTGGAAACGAGTGGTAATAAATGTTATTGAGGTTAACAATACTGTAGGAACAAAAAAAGGCCCATTTTATGTGATTTTAGCTGTTTTTATGATTTTTTTAAGAAAAAATACAGATCCAACACCAGAATCAAAAAACAAAACACGGAGGTGAGGTTTTGGCAAACCAATCCAGATCCAAAACCACTGGAGATCCAGATCCAAAACCAAAACATGGGGGTCGGCGCACATCTCTAATGAAAATTAATCAGGGTTTTTACAGCATTTTTCCTTTAGTACATCCCGGCCTTACTGCTACTAGCCAGTATCACCAAGGCCTTCGGTATCACTCAGCTGCTCTGGCTATTTTATTTTTTTGTTTAAAAGCTCTGAAAACGATTTCTGAAAAAATCTGTCTTTTAATTGCTATTTTATAAACAGGCCCCGTAACTATAAGTAGTATTTTCCTTAACCCTTAACAAATGGACCCAAACCTGTGTTAAACAGTAATGAATAGCCAAAAGTAATCCTACACAAGTACCTAAAATAATTTTTCCTGGCTTATATTCTGTCAATATTCAGCCTGTAACTTTACTAGGAACTAATGAAATTACTGAGGCACGAGGCGTTTTGTGTCTCAACCCTCAGGGTGACACTTGTTCCCAGTGACCTAATAGGCTGCTTTCTCATGAATAGTAGTTCAGTTCAAAAAATGGGCTGCCTCCGCCGTGTGAAGGTGATTGGTCGACTTTAAATGCTTGGACATTTGTCAGAGCTGCAGTACTTGTTCAGTCATTGCCACTTCACGAAACGAGCTACTGTTTCAATATGATTCTGAGAGATTATCTCTTGAGATTAACTGCTCTGCAGTGACTGCAATAAAAATGAACACCTGATATTCTGCTGGTTGATTTGTAAACTCTGCGCAGTAATAGCCTTTATATTTTATTGGCAAACTGATAGCTTCTTATACTGTGCACTTCAGTAAACATATCAATATTCATTTGCACCATGCAAGAATTTTTCCGACCGTCCCACTGCCATTTCTTTTTATAATCCGTAGTCTAATGTCCCGAAATCTTGTCATCTGGTCTCCGGAGCTTAAAATGATATAATGGTATATCACTGGAAAATGTCACAAATGCTGCGGAGATGTCAGCAGACCACAGCTGAGAGGTCTGGAATTCAAATCAAGAATCTGATCTTTATCGTAAAAGATGTGCGGCAAGACTCTTAACTAACTTCAAGCCTGTTCTATGCATTCTTAAAAGAAGACTGATATGGGAAGCTTTTAAAAGTGCTGGCTGCCAACATAGAAACCTTAAACCCATTCGTTAATGGAAAGCACAGTAAAAAAAAAAAAAAAATAATTTAATTGGACGTTGCAACGTTCCAACATTTATTTGACAAAAATGCAGTTATTTATTTACTTTTAATCATAAAAATCCAGCGCTAGTATAAATAACTACTACATGATGGACGGTATTGGCAAGAAAAATGCACATTTATTAAAATCACAAATAAAGTGAATAAAATCACAAAAGTGCATATAACAACCACTAGCTGAGATACAAGTGTAATACAGGTTGAGACTCCCATATTCAAATATTCCGAAATACGGAATATTCCAAAATACAGAAATTTTTTGGCTTGAGTAAGATAATAAAACCTTTGATTTTTGATGGTTCAATGTACACAAACTTTGTCTAAGGCACAAAATTATTAAAAATATTGTATAAAATTACCTTTAGGCTGTGTGTATAGGGTGTATATGAAACATAAATGAATTTCATGTATGTACACAACCTTTGTTTGAGCCACAAAATTATTGAAAATATTGTATAAAATTACCTGCAGGCTGTGTATAAGGTGTATATAACACATAAATGCATTCTGTGTGTATATTTGGGTCCCATTCTCAAGATATTACATTATGATATGCAATTATTCCAAAATACGGAATATTCCGTTATCCAAAATACCCCTGCTCCCAAGAATTTTGGATATCGGAGTCTCAACCTGTAGTAAATTAGAGTTATACAATCAGACTGGGTCCTGTATTAATCAATGTTTAAATTAGGACTTTGTGTCCATAAAGGATCCAATTTTAGCAGCAAGGTATTACTAGTACATTAATCTGTATAACCAAATAGTGCTTTTAGCAACCAAATTTTCAGATAAAAGGGTTGAAGGAACATTCACCAGGTATCCAGAAGGCTGCAAGTTGTTCCAAGGAGAATGACGAAGTCCAAACTGCCTAATGAAGTAACTGGAGCTCAGATACATGGTATCAACGCGTTTCACTGGGCTATAGTCACCCAGCTTCCTCAGGAGCATAACTGTACGTGGCCAGGGAACCCTTTATATACCTGTTTGGTAATCAGGAAATGGGTGGCACCTGTAATTGATTGTGCTAAACGTGGCTGTATTCTCAAAGGCAGATCCACAAACACAGAGGCCATGTTTAGAGAATTTTCAGGAGTCACTGCGTCAGCAATAGGCTGTTGTAAGTGTTGATGATGCAAGCGATGGTGCGCTGTTGGTGGATTTTTTACGACCGCCTTTGGAGTTGCACTAACAACAAGCATTAATAGTCGGCGTCTCAGAGCTTGCACAGCCTGTTTTATGCTAGTGCACAAGTGGAGGCTGAAACTGGCATCTGCATATTAACGCCGTTGCAACTCTGCCATAAAATTTGCAGCCATGCTGCAAATTTAAAGTTTAAAGTTTTAAACAATCAGCTCCTACCTGTCACTTTACAGACATTTATCGATGAGTGTGATCATTCACAACGAGTGATAAAACTCATTGTGTATGATAAATGCGGCTCCAGCCAATCAGCTCCCAACTGTCAGTTTTCTAACAGATGACGGTTAGGAGCTGATTGGCTGGAGCACCATTATCATATGCAACGAGTTTTATCACTCTTTGTGAATAATAACACTTGATGATAAATAAGGCCCACAGCCTGTAAAATAGCAGTTTTAGAGGCTGATTGGTCGGTACTTTATCGCTCTCCACTTTATCTCTCTCCAAGGTTTGATACATCTCCCACTCAGGGCCTCATTTATCAAGGAGTTTTATAATACGCAACGAGTTTTAAAACTTTTTGCTTATGATAATGGTGCTTCAGCCAATCTGCTCCTAACTGTCATCTGTTTGAAAAATGACAGTTGGAAGCTGATTGGCTGGAGCACCATTTATCATACGCAACAAGTTTTAAAACTCACTGCGTATGATAAAACTCATCGATAAAGCCCCTCAGTTCTATACAGCTCCAACTCTTTTAATTTTCTGGACCTTCCACTCGTGAAGTGGCTCTTTCTTTAAACCAATCTCTGTACTAGCTGGTGCAGCTCCACAATATTAATAAATAGTTTTTGTTTTTTAATGATTATGGCAATATATAGAGCATTGTACAGTACTTGCTGTTATTTCTGGAGCTTCCATCATATCTTCTAGGTCCTGGATAAAAAAAAAAAAATTGACATCTCTGCTGATCCTTTTAGAAAGGTCAAGTGTAATGGTGCATACACACGGTCAGATTTTGTGTCAGATCTGACCGATAACGATTTATAAAATCATTCAATCGTTCATATCTGAAAGAAAATCTGACATGTGAGCCTGCAAAGATGAACGATGTGCGTTCCCACGTGTCAGATAACGATATTTGACATCTGATGTATTTGCAGTCAGATTTGGACATTTTCATTCATTTTAATACTGTCTAAAATCGTTCAATCATTCAAATAGTTTGTAAGATTGTGCAAATCGTTGGTAAAAATCGTTCAATCGTTTAATCGTTCATCTCACAGATCTGACCATGTGTATGCACCATTAGGCTAAACCACCAAAGCGTTATCATTTTTTTTCCTTTTTGCAAGCTCGAAATGTAGAACTATATTTAAAATATTTTGACTGGCTTATTTAGAGCAAAGTGAAATTATGACAGCCCTGTTGCACACAAATTGCACAGTGTACTATAATTAATTCCAAGCATGGAGGTTATTTTTACCGTTATTTAAAGTCATGATACAGTAGGTTTCTCTTGCTGAGCAATATGGAAGGTAAAGTTAGAATAGTAGTTAATGATAAAAACTATAAAGACATGTGCTAAGAAAATGTTTAAATGCTAACCTCCAGGGCGTTCAAGCGAGATGGAAATGTTCTCCGAATATGCTTGCTTTAGAACATACCGTCATAATGTACAGAATCAAATTACAAGTTTGTGCTTAACTGTGCCAAACACTAAAGCATTAGTATTACGAGTACTCTTTGGGGGAGATGTAATAAGCTCTGGAAAGTGATAAAATGGAGAGTGATAAACTACCAGCCACTCAGCTCCTAACTGTCATGTTACAGGCTGTGTTTAAGAATGACAGTTAGGTGCTGATTGGTTGGTAGTTTATCACTCTCCAATTTAGTTTTTCAGAGATTAGTATATCTGCCCCAAAGTGAGAAAATAGGGCCTGATTCAGACCCGCTCGCGAGCGCATAGCGCGTGCGCGAGCCCTGGAGCGAGTGAGAACTTCACTCGCTCCGGGCTCGCTACAAAACGGGGCGGCTGTCGATGTTGATCGACAACTCGCCCCGTTTTGTAGGCGGGGAAGGGGGGGTGACTGGACAAACGGAGGCGTTCCCGAAGGAACGCCTGCCATTTGTGGGCGGCCCTACTGACATAATTCGTGATGTCAGTAGTGAACTTCCTGCTCTATTACAGCAGGAAGTTCACTCAGGCTTGTGGGAATCAAGACCCTACCACAAGGGT
The DNA here is from genome assembly GCA_031769625.1 of Taudactylus pleione. Classification (NCBI taxonomy): domain Eukaryota; kingdom Metazoa; phylum Chordata; class Amphibia; order Anura; family Myobatrachidae; genus Taudactylus; species Taudactylus pleione. Next base: position 6,405,468 of record JAUIMM010000033.1, on the reverse strand, counting down.
CTCGTCGGAAGCCCGATGGTCGCGATAATAGCGACCATCGCCAGGCCGCTCGCAAAAGCTGTGGGTGGTTACCCACAGCTATGTGAGCGGTCTGGAGGCAGATTTTTCTTTTTTTAAATCCGCCCTGATTCAGAGCCAGCGCTCTCAAAGAGCGAGCGCCTCTGAATCAGGCCCATAGTCTACAGATCTGCATAACGAGTGAGTAAACATGATTTTTGGAGAGTTCCCTGCTCATTAGAGGGACTGACTCGCAGTTGCCTTGCATGTATGTTTTGAGGATGGGTCTTGCAATGTTTTGAACTCGCATGCAATGCGGCCCACTTGTGTTGCAGTCTGAAACAGACAGAGATTCTCCAATTTTTTTGCTCCAACTTTTGGGAAGCTAAAGAAAATAATTTAAATCTGAGCAAAATTAAATCACTCCAACATTTTGGGGCTTGTTTGAGCTTAAATGGATACATTTTATTTCATTTTTTTTATGTTTTTTTTTTTAATGCAAACAGAGAATTTGAAATAAACTTTACCCTTATGTCAGAGAACGGCAATGACGAACAAGCTGCACTCTCATTTCCAGACCGCAAGTGTTGATACCATTTTGTCAGCATGAATGTTGGAGGTTGCGGCTTGTAGAATGTTCTAAGGCATTATATATTATTTTTATTTGTGATTAGAATGGATTTGATTGCATGCAAATTTGTTGCTAATTTTATCAGTTGCTATTTTACACAAATGGTGGTGATCTGTGTGTGATTGCAGGATTTAGTAGAGCTGAAAGTAGTAGAGGCTTGAGAAAGTCATTAATCCAAGTTCATTCTAAGGCCTTACGACTGCCTGTAATGTGTTTCCTGCGATGAAAAACACAAGAAGATGCTGTATAAGCCAGTGGTTGGCATGATTGCTGACTTACCCGATGTGTATTTACTTCTTAGGGGGGAATTAATTTACCGGCGGTAAATTATGGGGGGCTATAACAGGAGGTAGCCTTGGGCTTTAACGCCCGGGGTTATTCTATTAGCCTTCTGCATTCTCTCAATAGCCTTGTTAACGCACATTAGACACGTGCGTTAACATGGGTTATCAGGCATTAACGCACAGGATCCGTGATAAATTTATGGACCTGTGCGTTACCTGCCAGTAATTATCTAATATGCTGCCCATCCACTACACAACATAGAAACGACAGCACGTGTACGACATCTATGTCTGTGATGTGACTACTATACACTGAATGAGCAGTCGTTCAGTGCAGGCTCATCAATCATCTGGTAACATGCTGAACCTGAGGTTACCGTCAGGTTGACCAGCTTGCTTGCCCGATGATAGATATCAAATACGACCGTTGTGCACGCGCATCGCTGGTCATATTAGACATTAAACTGCACGATTTGCAGGTGATTACCAAGCAATTGAGCGATAACGATGGTCGTTATCGCTCAATCGCTAGGTTTAATCGCCTAGTGGATGGGCAGCATTAGGCTGCCAGCAGCCCAGCTGAGGACCTCGCAGGTGAGGAGGATTTCGCTGGACCTCGCCATAGGGGTAAGTATTGGTAAATACCAGTGGCTTTTTCGTTTGTATCACAGTGATACTAAATGAAAAATGCTGCTGGTCTCGGGAAACTCGAAAAGAAATCCCTGATAAGCGGGGCTAATTAATTACCGGTCGGTGATCAATTAGCACCCATTGAGTTGACAGGGCTAATTGAATCCCACTCTTAGGGCCTCATTTATGAATGAGCTTTTTCATACGCAATGAGTGATAAAACCTGTTGCGTATGATAAATGGAGCTCCAGCCAATCAGCTCCCAACTGTCATTTTTCAAACAGATAACAGTTGGGAGCTGATTGGCTGGAGCACCATTTATCATACGCAAGAAGCTTTATCTCTCATTGCGTATGATAAAACTTATTTATAAATAGGCCCCTTTAGCTGTAAAATTGTGCAGGGGTTGTGGGCATGTTATTACTCTTTAATGATAATAATTGAAAAAAAAAAATAATAATATTTACATTTTCTGTATTATCTTTAATAATAATACCAAAAATTCTCATTTTAAAAGTATTCAAATATATGTTTGCTGTTCACTTATTTAAGTACCTTCACGGATTTATAGTAGCTAACAATGATTTATTGCTTTGTTACATAGCGCTACAGATTCTCATGCTCTGCTCTTAAATATGTTTTATATATTTAATAACAAACCAGTAATATGATGTGTTTTGGCAGCACAGAGAGATTTTGTATGTTATAACAAGTTGCCCAGACGAACCTTTAATGCGACCCCCTGGGTTGGCACCTCCTGTACGACTGTGGAATGCAGAGATAGACCGTTTCTGTTGAACTTTGTCAAACAATGTAACTCTGTGGCACAACACGGTTCCCCAGAGAACAAAATAAAATAAACATGCTGACCTTTGCCCTTTGGGCTGTCGGGGGTACTACTTATGCGTGTCATAATTACAAGAAGGCATTTGGCATACTGAATGAATATGGATTTCAATGTACTGGCTTTAAAAATAATTTGTTCAACTCATATACTTGCCGTGGCCAGACAAGAATAAACATATAATAACTTGTAATTAAGAAACAATCACACTCTATATCACTTGTCATGATTTATGCTCTTTAGCATTGAGAATTAGCATCAAGCTAATTGGTTTCCACCTACAGAATATATTCATTGTTGTATTTGGAGCACAAATGTAATTATTTCTATACAGGGGCAGTATAATAGTTGAGCAACAGTGATATCTTACATTTTATTCTATGCAGGCACCGACACTTCTGACAAGATAATAACAATTTGGTTGTGGGTGCAAAGCAGACTTCTTATCAACAATAAACCTAAAATATTTATACAGAACCGACACCATTCAGAATCCCGGCACCAGCTTTCCAACCGCTGACATCCCAATGGTAAATATTGGGGTTAAAGGGGGGGGGTTAAGGGTTAGGCACTAGGGAGAGGGTTAGGGTTAGGCTGCAGGGGGGAGGGTTAGGTTTAGGCTACAGGGAGGGAGGGTAAGGTTTAGGCTGCGGGGGGGTGAGGTTTAGGTTGTGGGGGGGAGGATTAGGTTTAGGCTGCGAGGCGGAGGGTTAGTCTGCGGGGGGGGTATCAGGTCTAGGTCTACCTGCAAAGTGTTGGTATTCAACCCTGTTGGGACGCCGGCATCGGAATTATGACCGCAGGAATCCTGTGCAGCGACATCCCTTGCCCAAACTATATATATATATATATATATATATATATATATTAGGGGTGAGCGGGTTCGGATTTCTGAAATCCGAACCCCCCCGAGCCCCCCCGATCCGAGTCCGATCCGAATCAGGCTCGACTTTTCCCACCTGACTCGGATCTGAAATCGAGGCAAAACGTCATCATCCCGCCTTCCGAGTCTCGCGGGTTTTGGATCCTATATAAGGTACCCACATCGGCGCCATTTTCTCACTCGGCTGTGGACAGTGAAGAGGGAGGGTGGGAGTTAGGGCTGTGTAGTGTAGTGTAGTGTAGTGCTGCTGTTGTCCACTACTTCAAAGTCCATAGGGGCTGGCTGTGTTGTGCTGTGCTGCTGTTGTTAATAGGGGCTGTGTCCACTACTTCAAAGTCCATAGGGGCTGGCTGGACTGTGTTGTGCAGTCAGTTCTCCATAGGGGCTGTGTCCACTCCAAAGTCCTGTGCAGTGTCCCAGTCCTAAAGAGGTGCTGTAGTGTTGTCCAGGGGGTGCTCTGTCCATCAGGGGTGCTCCCCCCAAGTGCTAAAAAAATAATATATTTTCTGTGTTTGTGAATTGTGTGTGCAGTAGCCGCACGTGCATCAACAAAGTAGTGCCAAGCGTGCGCCTGTGTCATAAGTAAAGGGCCGGCTGGCTTGACCGTTAAAGGGTGCTGTAACCCCCGAAAGTACACTCCAGTCCAAACCAAAAAAAAATTATTTTCTGTGTTTGTGAATTGTGTGCGCAGTAGCCGCACGTGCATCAACAAAGTAGTGCCAAGCGTGCGCCTGTGTCATAAGTAAAGGGCCGGCTGGCTTGACCGTTAAAGGGTGCTGTAACCCCCGAAAGTACACTCCAGTCCAAACCAAAAAAAAATTATTTTCTGTGTTTGTGAATTGTGTGCGCAGTAGCCGCACGTGCATCAACAAAGTAGTGCCAAGCGTGCGCCTGTGTCATAAGTAAAGGGCCGGCTGGCTTGACCATTAAGGGTGCTGTAACCCCCGAAAGTACACTCCAGTCCAAACCAAAAAAAAAATTATTTTCTGTGTTTGTGAATTGTGTGCGCAGTAGCCGCACGTGCATCAACAAAGTAGTGCCAAGCGTGCGCCTGTGTCATAAGTAAAGGGCCGGCTGGCTTGACCGTTAAGGGTGCTGTAACCCCCGAAAGTACACTCCAGTCCAAACCAAAAAAAAAATTATTTTCTGTGTTTGTGAATTGTGTGCGCAGTAGCCGCACGTGCATCAACAAAGTAGTGCCAAGCGTGCGCCTGTGTCATAAGTAAAGGGCCGGCTGTCTTGACCGTTAAAGGGTGCTGTAACCCCCAAAGTACACTCCAGTCCAAACCAAAAAAAAATTTATTTTCTGTGTTTGTGAATTGTGTGCGCAGTAGCCGCACGTGCATCAACAAAGTAGTGCCAAGCGTGCGCCTGTGTCATAAGTAAAGGGCCGGCTGGCTTGACTGTTAAAGGGTGCTGTAACCCCCGAAAGTACACTCCAGTCCAAACCCCCAAAAAAATTATTTTCTGTGTTTGTGAATTGTGTGCGCAGTAGCCGCACGTGCATCAACAAAGTAGTGCCAAGCGTGCGCCTGTGTCATAAGTAAAGGGCCGGCTGGCTTGACCGTTAAAGGGTGCTGTAACCCCCAAAGTACACTCCAGTCCAAACCGAAAAAAAATTATTTTCTGTGTTTGTGAATTGTGTGCGCAGTAGCCGCACGTGCATCAACAAAGTAGTGCCAAGTGTGCGCCTGTGTCATAAGTAAAGGGCCGGCTGGCTTGACCGTTAAAGGGTGCTGTAACCCCCGAAAGTACACTCCAGTCCAAACCAAAAAAAAATTATTTTCTGTGTTTGTGAATTGTGTGCGCAGTAGCCGCACGTGCATCAACAAAGTAGTGCCAAGCGTGCGCCTGTGTCATAAGTAAAGGGCCGGCTGGCTTGACCGTTAAAGGGTTCTGTAACCCCCAAAGTACACTCCAAACCAAAAAAATATATATTTTCTGTGTTTGTGACTTGTGTGCACTGTGGCTGCACGTGCATCAACAAAGGAGCAGCGCCAAGCGTGCGCCTGTGTCCCATAAGTAAAGAGCCGGCTGGCTCATTTCTTAAAGGGTGGTGTAACCCACAAAGTGCACTACTCTCCAGCAAAAATAAAAAAATATTTTCTGTGTTTGTGTGCGCTTTAGCCGCACGTATATATATCAATATAACATAAATGGAGGACCAAACTTTCTCTGATAAAAATAAAATAGGGAAAGATCAAGAACCACTTCCTACTAGTGCTGTTGCTGCTGCTGGGAGTTGTTCATCATCCCAGAGAGGAAGTAGGAACATCACTACTTTTACTAAACAATTGACCCTCCAACAGTCCCTAGCGATGAGGATGAAGTACGACAGCAGTCATCCTGAAGCAAAACGTATAACTGAGGCCTTGACTGCTATGTTGGTGTTAGACGTGCGTCCGGTATCCGACATTAGTGCAGTGGGATTTAGACAATTGATGGAGGTAGTGTGTCCTCGGTTCCAAATCCCGTCTAGATTCCACCTGCATCCTCAAAGCAGCAGCGACAAGCGTGCGTCTGTCTGTTAAAGGGTGGTGACACCCTCAAAGTGTGCTACACAAACAATTAAAATATTGTTCTTTTTTTTTCTGTCTTTGTGAAATGTGTGGGCTGTAGCCGCACCTGCATCCTTAAAGCAGCAGCGACAAGCGTGCGTCTGTCTGTTAAAGGGTGGTGACACCCTCAAAGTGTGCTACACAAACAATTAAAATATTGTTCTTTTTTTTTCTGTCTTTGTGAATTGTGTGGGCTGTAGCCGCACTTGCATCCTCAAAGCAGCAGCGACAAGCGTGCGTCTGTCTGTTAAAGGGTGTTGTAACTCTCAAAGTGCTCCAAAAAATCAAAAAAATTTTTTTAATGTGTTTGTGACTTGTGTGCGATGTAGCCACACTTGCATCCTCAAAGCAGCGGCGACAAGCGTGCGTCTGTCTGTTAAAGGGTGGTGACACCCTCAAAGTGTGCTACACAAACAATAAAAATATTGTTCTTCTTTTTTCTGTCTTTGTGAATTGTGTGGGCTGTAGCCGCACCTGCATCCTTAAAGCAGCAGCGACAAGCGTGCGTCTGTCTGTTAAAGGGTGGTGTAACTCACGAAGTGCTCCAAAAAATAAAAAACTATTTTTTTAATGTGTTTGTGACTTGTGTGCGATGTAGCCGCACTTGCATCCTCAAAGCAGCAGCGACAAGCGTGCGTCTGTCTGTTAAAGGGTGGTGACACCCTCAAAGTGTGCTACACAAACAATAAAAATATTGTTCTTTTTTCTGTCTTTGTGAATTGTGTGGGCTGTAGCCGCACCTGCATCCTTAAAGCAGCTGCGACAAGCGTGCGTCTGTCTGTTAAAGGGTGGTGACACCCTCAAAGTGTGCTACACAAACAATTAAAATATTGTTCTTTTTTTTTCGGTCTTTTTGAAATGTGTGGGCTGTAGCCGCACCTGCATCCTTAAAGCAGCAGCGACAAGCGTGCGTCTGTCTGTTAAAGGGTGGTGACACCCTCAAAGTGTGCTACACAAAGAATAAAAATATTCTTCTTCTTTTATCTGTCTATGTGAATTGTGTGGGCTGTAGCCGCACCTGCATCCTTAAAGCAGCAGCGACAAGCGTGCGTCTGTCTGTTAAAGGGTGGTGACACCCTCAAAGTGTTCTACACAAACAATTAAAATATTGTTCTTTTTTTTTCGGTCTTTGTGAAATGTGTGGGCTGTAGCCGCACCTGCATCCTTAAAGCAGCAGCGACAAGCGTGCGTCTGTCTGTTAAAGGGTGGTGACACCCTCAAAGTGTGCTACACAAAGAATAAAAATATTCTTCTTCTTTTTTCTGTCTTTGTGAATTGTGTGGGCTGTAGCCGCACTTGCATCCTCAAAGCAGCAGCGACAAGCGTGCGTCTGTCTGGTAGAGGGTGGTGTAACCCTCAAAGTGTGCTCCACAAACAATAAAAATATTCTTTTTTTTTTTCTGTCTTTGTGAATTGTGTGGGCTGTAGCCGCACTTGAATCCTCAAAGCAGCAGCGACAAGCGTGCGTCTGTCTGTTAAAGGATTACATCGGTGACAGCATCCAAGTAGGCATGTCAGACAGTCCGTACCTGTACTGGCAGGAAAAAGAAGCAATTTGGAGGTCCCTGTACAAACTGGCTCTATTTTACCTGAGTTGCCCCCCCTCCAGTGTGTACTCCGAAAGAGTGTTTAGTGCAGCCGGGAACCTTGTTAGCGAAAGGCGTAGGAGGTTGCTTCCACAAAATGTGGAGAAGATGATGTTCATAAAATGAATGATCAACTCTTCCAGGGAGACCAGCCTCCAGAACGTACAGAGGGACCTGTGGTTCCAGCAGGGACGAATTAATACTCTGTGAGGATGAGGATGTACATAACACTGAAGAGGGTGAGGAATCTGTGGATGAGGAGGATGAGGACGACTTCTTGCCTCCGTAGAGCCAGTTTGTGCAGGGACAGATTAATTGCCAGCTTGTTTTGTGGGGGCCCAAACGAACCAATCATTTCAGCCACAGTTGTGTGGCAGACCCTGGCGCTGAAATGATTGGTTAGTTAAAGTGTGCATGTCCTGTTTATACAACATAAGGGTGGGTGGGAGGGCCCAAGGACAATTCCATCTTGCACCTCTTTTTTTTCTTTGCATTATGTACAGTTTGGGGCCTAGTTTTTCAATGCCATCCTGTCTGCCACTGCAGTTTCACGCCTAGATGGGTCACGTGTTTGTGCCGCCCACTCGTGTCGCTTAGCATAGTCATCCAGCTACCTCGGTGCAACCTTTTGGACATAAAAACACTATTGTGAGGTGTGAGGTATTCAGAATAGACTGGAAATGAGTGGAAATTAAGGTTATTGAGGTTAATAATAGCATAGGAGCAGAAAAACCTACAAATTCTGTGATTTTAGCTGTTTTTATGCTTTTTTTCAAAAAAATACAGATCCAAAACACAAAACCCAGAACCCAAAACACGGAAGGGTGGTTTTGGCAAAACCAATCCAGATCCAAAACACGAAGAAAGATCCAGATCCAAAACCAAAACACAAAACACGAAAAGTGGCCGGTGCACACCCCTAATATATATACACACAGTATATATATATATTCAAAGATTTATGTGGACTCGGCGCCAGTAGAGGTTCACAGTCAATAAAAAGTGAGTGTTCCTAAAATGGGTAAATAAGTTATTAAAATGCGGATAAGCCCAGAAATCGTGCTCTTGATAGGCGTCTGCTCTGTGGGCCTGATTCAGAGCCGGACGCTATTTGCGCTCGCTCGTTCAGAAAAAGGGGCCGGCTATTTAAATTGAGCGCTCGCTCTTTGCGGTCTGTTGACGCCTCTATGTCTGAGCGAGCGAACGAAACATGCGCTCGCTATTTTGTAAAGACTCCCCTTGGCCGCTCGCATTTTACGTCATCTCCGCTATTTATTTGATTAATCGAGAACATCGAAAGGCGTCTGAACTGCTCGCAGTGCTTATGGTTGGATTTTCCTACCGCAATCATGCGAACAGTTCAGGCTAAGAAACAACCAAGTGACGTGGTCGATGACGCTGCTTTTTTAATTATGCACACCCTTAAAACGCCCGTTTTGACTGTTTGGCACGCCTGCGTTCGGATCACCACTTCCCGTTTTCATGCACCTTCCCCTGTTACCACCCACAAACGCCTCATCCTGTCACTCAAATTAGCAGGCACTCGCTATTTTGCGAGTGCTCGATTTCTGACCGCAATGACTGGTTGGCGCATGCACATTACGACCCATACGCATGCGCAGATGTGCGAACATCGCTCGGAGCGAACGAGTGGCCACTTACGAGCGGCTCTGAATCAGGCCTTGTGTCAGTACAGGTTGAGTCTTCCATATCCAAAATGCTTGGGACCAGGGGTATTTTGGATAACAGAATATTCCGTATTTTGTAATAATTGCATACCATAATGAGATATCCTGGGAATGGGACCCAAATATACACACAGAATGCATGTATGTGTTATATACACCTTATACACACAGCCTGCAGCTCATTTTATACAATATTTTCAATAATTTTGTGGCTCAAGCAAAGTTTGTGTACATACATGAAATAAATTTATGTTTCATTTACACCTTATACACACAGCCTGCAGGTAATTTTATACCATATTTTTAATAATTTGTGCCTTAGACAAAGTTTGTGTACATTGAACCATCAAAAATCAAAGGTTTTATTATCTCAGTCATGCCAAAATAATTCCGTATTTCGGAATATTCCGTATTTCGGAATATTTGGATATGGGAGACTCAACCTGTAGTATGTAGTATTGGTGATATAATACCTCACAATAGGAAAAAAGATATTGACCTTGGGCGACAGTTCCACTTGATATATACAAAGTGCTATTGTGTGGGGTACATTTCATACAATAAATATAAAGGAGTTTATGTCAATCAATATTAAAGTGATGTGTCAAAAATGTGCTATGTATAAGTGCTATTGTGTAAAGTGCATTCTATACAGGAAAAAATCCAGTGGACGCTCTATTTGTAAATAACTTATCAGAGAAAAATCAGTGCAAAAAACAGTGCCAATACCAATAAATAAAGTAGAAAAGTGTACAATTTATTTCAAGGATTAAAACAATATAAGAAAAAAACACTTAGTGAAACCCCTATATTTTAGAGAGTTCTTTCATTAAAACATGGCATAAACAATTTATAAGTAGCCTAAACAATAAGGCAGGTAAATATGGATAAAAATATATGTTTTAAAAGGAGAATAAAATAGTAGCTTATCTGAGTCAAGGAATAAAGGAATATGCATTTCCTAGGACAAGAGGTACAGTCTCAACGCGTTTCATCTGCTGACTTCTCCCTTCATCCCCATGAAGAAGTCAGATAAGTTATTTACAAAAAGAGCTTCCACTGGATGTTTTCCTGTATAGAATGCACTTTACACAATAGCACTTTAAACAGCACATTTTTCGCACTTATCACTTTGACATTGATTGACATAAACTCCATACATAAACTTGTATGGAATATACCCTACACAATAGCACTCTGTATACTGTATATCAAGCGGAACTGTCGCCCAAGGTCAATTTCTTTTTTCCTATATATATATATATATATATATATATATATATATATATATTTATATATATGCATATATATGTATATATATATATATATATATGTGTGTGTATATATATATATAAAAACAATGGATCGACTGCACTCTGGTATAAATATCACACTGTGGCAGGATGAGATGATTGATGTTTCAATACTTTTTTGCATCAAGGTATCTTTAAAACGATGTATTAAAGCATCAAAATGTCGATCATTTCATCCTGCCTCAGTGTGATATTTATACCAGAGTGCCGCCGATCTGTTGTTTGTATGGGGAAGTGCTGTCCTTTCCACGGAGGGCATCTGGGCATTATCAGAGGATTCTTGAGAGTGCCATACGTATGGACTATATATATATATAGCCCTCCAATGTGGCTGGATTAAAGCAACTCTGCAAAGAGAAGTGGGACAAAATACCTCCACAGCGAAGTGAAAGACTGATTTCCGGTTATCCACACCATTGTATGTATATAGGTATATATATATATATATATATATATATATATATACCTACATACATACAATAGTGTGAAAACGATTTACCCCCCTTCCTAATTTCTTTTATTTTGCATATTTTTCATTTACTTACGGAAAAAAGTTATCAAATCCCCTATATTACCCATCTAATAAATGTATTTGCCCCCCCCTAAACTAAATAACTGGTTGCGCCACCTTTAGCAGTAACAGCTGCAATGGAACACTTTGGATAACTGGAAATCAGTCTTTCACATCACTGTGGAGGTATTTTGTCCCACTCCTCTTTGCAGAATTGCTTTAATCCAGCCACATAGTTTCCAAGCATGAACTGTCTGTTTAAGGTCCTGCCACAGCATTTCAATTGGATTCAAGTCAGGATTTCGACTAGGCCACTCCAATTCCTTAATTTTGTTTCTTTTGAGCCACTCAGAGGTGGACTCGCTCTTGTGCTTAACATTGTTGCTTTACTACAGTACATAACACAACTACACTTAAGCTTCAAATCACAAACCGATGACCGGACATTCTCCACTAGAATTTTCTGAGAGTGCAGAATTCATGATTCCATCAATTATGGCAAGTTGCCCAGGTCCTGCACCAGCAAAGCACCTCCACTCTATCACACTACCACCATGTTTGATTATTGGTATGATGTTCTTAGTGTGAAATGCTGTGTTAGCTTTTCGCCAGATGTAACAGGACCCATGTTTTCCAAAAAGTAAAATTTTTTACTAATCACTCCACAGAACATTAGCCCAAAAGGCTTGGGGGTTATAACTGTGTTTTATGGCAAGTGTGAGAGGAGCCTTTATGTTCCTCTTGGTTACTAGTGGTTTTGGTCTTGCAACTCTCCCATGGATACTTCTTTTGCCCAGTTCTTTCTTATGGTAGAATTGTGAACACTGGCATTAACTGAAGTGAGCCAGGCCTACAGCTCCTTAGATGTTCATCTAGGTTCTTTTGTGACTTCCTGGATGAGTTGTCGATGTGCTTTTGAAGGAATTTGGGTAGGTTGTCTACTCCTGGGAAGATTCCCCACTGTTGCAAGTTTTCTCCACAGCATAAATTGCTCAGGAATGGTTTGAGGAACACGACAAAGAGTTCAAAGCATTGGCTTGCCCTCCAAAATCCCCAGATCTCAATCCGATCAAGCATCTGTGGGATGTGCTGGAAAAACAAGTCCGAGCCATGGAGGCCCCCACCTCGCAACTTACAGAACATAAAGGAACTGCTGCTAACGTCTTGGCGCCCGATACCACAGGACAACCTTCAGAGCTGTTTTGGTGGCACATGGGGGACCTACACGATATTAGACAGTGAGTCAGAAGGGAGAAGTCACACAGTAAGTCTGTTTCATATCTTGCTATTCATATGTGTAAAATGGACTGAGGTTTGCTAAGTGCTGGAAAGATATAAAACGCTAAGTACTGGAGAGATTTGTGCACTCAGGACTGGGAGACAATTGTTAGAGTGCTGTAGATTCTCTATAAAGTCATTATCAGAGAGGTGCTGCAGCAGCTGAGGTTCAGAAGTATGTTTGGATTGACAAGATGCAGCTTGCTGGTTTTTCACCGCAGAGAATTATTGATAGGAATTTAGTGCATATTAATATTATCTCATGTGTGCAGTATTCTATGTTACTTGCATGATAATAATTATTTTCTACTTCTTCGCTGCTATTGTCATTATTGTGTGAAGTCTCATGTCATTTGTATGTTGATAATTAGCTCTTGTGTAATCTGTAATGCATGTTACTACTACACCCTCCTGCTTTGCTAATAATAAATTTGCCAGATTATTCTGCAAAATCAAGGTTGTCACATGAAGTCATTTTACTGTATTTTGGATGGTATTATGCTTTAGACACACAAAGAAAACTTGAGGGTTTAGGATTAGAACCACTGCTTTAAGCTGGGTACACATTATACAATATATTGTCCGATATATCATTTTGATGCAGATCGGAACAATATATCGCGCATATCATCTAATGTGTACCTACGATTGTGTGCTTCCACGGTTCATCAGTGATGTCACATCTGCTGTTCTGCACAGCAGATGTGACAAACCCGGCGGCATATGGCATCTCAAGGGGGGTGCAGGGGGAGCGGCCTGCATCGGGTGTCACCCACCAAGGGGGTGACACCAAAAGCCACACTTTTATGCCCACAACCCACCGCCACACAGCTGCTAGGGGCAGGCAAGCTATGCAGGATATTCCCACTTCCCTCCGTGCTTAAAAGATTTTATTTTTTAAAGAGAGCGTGTGGCGCATGACATCACACTGCGCCGAGCTGAGAGGAGCCCGCTGCCCGTCCACTCCTCCTCTGCCCGCCGCTGCTGGAAGGCTGGTAAAGAGTAGCAATCAGGCAAGTGAAGTAAAGGCTGGAGACTGAAGGGGCAGGCTGGCTCTCTGGGGACACAGAAGGGGGCAGGCTAGCTCTCTGGGGACAGAGGGTTCCAGGCTGGCTCTCTGGGGACAGAAGGGGGCAGACTGGCTCTCTCAGGACACAGAAGGGGGGGCAGGCTGTCTGGGGACAAAGAAGAGGGGGCATGCTGGTTCTCTGAGGACACAGAAGGGGGTAGGATGGCTCTTTGGGGACACAAGAGGGACAGACTGGCTCTCTGGGGGCTCAGAAGGGGTCAAGCTGGCTCTCTGGCGACACAGAAGGGGGCAAGCTGGCTCTCTGAGGACACAGAAGGGTGCTGAACAAAGAGCCATAACTACACATTTTGTGCACTATGTACATAAAGAGCATTGGTGACACCATCCACAACCATAGAAGGGAGAGTGTACGCCGAAAAAAAAAACAGGTGTGGTCTCGCTGGGTCGTGACCACACAATTGTATCCCTAATTCAAATTATGCCACACAGTAGTGCCCATTAGTCACACTTTACCGCACAGTAGTGTCCCTTAGTAACATTTCACCGCACAGTAATGCACCTTATTCACATTACACTGCACAGTAGTGCCCCTTAGTCACATTACGTTACACAGTGGTGCCCTTTATTCATGTTACACCACACAGTACAATAGTACTCCTTATAACACATACCACACAGTAGTGCCACTTATAAAAAATTATGGCATACAACAATACCCTTTATAATGCAGTAATGACACACAGTAATGTCCATAACATAATATGCCACACAGCTCTCCCCCCAAAACCATAATCCTTGTGGTAGTCGATATATCCCCTTCTGTAAATGTACCCTGATGTCATCAGTTACTGTCCAACGTCATTTGTTACTATCCACGTGGACATAGAAGGGGAATATAAACCTGTGGTGATCGAAGCAAGCCACTATGCCTGAGGCCTATCCCTCACACCATCTCCCCTGACACACCATCTCCCACACACAGCTCTCCCCCTGACACACCATCTCCCTCACAAAGCTCTCTCCCTGACACATCACCTCTCCCGGACCCCAACACACCATCTCCCCCTGACAGTCACACCATCTCCCCCTGACAATCACACCATCTCTCCCTGACAGTCACACCATCTCCCTCACAAAGCTCTCCCCATGACACACCATCTCCCCCTGGCACACCAGCTCCCCCTGACACAGCTCTCTCCATGACACACCATCTTCCCATGGCACAGCTCTCACCCTGATACACTATCCCCCCTGGCACACCATCTCCTCCTGGCACAGCTCTCACCCTGGCACACTGTCTCCCCCTGGCACACCATCTCCCCCTGGCACAGCTCACCCCTGGCACAGCTCAACCCCTGGCACACCATCTCCCCCTATCACTGCACTCCCCCTGGCAAAGCTTTCACCGTCTCCCGCTGCCACAGCTCTCCTCCTGACACACCATATCCCCCTGGCACAGCTCTCATTCTGGCACACCATCTCCCCCTGGCGCATTATCTCCTCCTGGCACAGCTCTCACCCTGGCAAACCATCTCCCCCTGGCACATTATCTCCCCCTGGCACAGCTCTCACCCTGACACACCATCTCCCTCTGACACACCATCTCCCCCTGGCACAGCTCTCACCCTGGCACACCATCTCCCACTGGCACAGCTTTCCCCATGGCATGCCATCTCCCCCTGGCACAGCTCTCATCCTGGCACACCATCTCCCCCTGGCACAGCTCTTCCCAGGGCCCTCCTCACACAGTTTATCCTTCCTCATGCAGCTCAACTTACCTTTGTTGCGCTTCTCATGCCGTCTTCAGAATGTTCCTTCACCACTCCCTGCTGCCTGTCACTGATACCGGTGTCCACGTGTGTCTGTCCTCAAACTCCTCTCCATTGTCCTCTTCTCGCGGCGGGATTGAGGGAGACTGGCTCAGTCACTGTCTAGCGCAGCCTGCCAGCTGCATCTATTCTATTGAAATTGGACTGTAGGCACGTCAGCACATGGCAGGCATAGCGGGGCAGGAGGTCTCTCAGTCAGGCAGCCACAGCACTGCAGGTTAGTGCTGTGGCCGGGAATATTGCTGCAGTCCGAGCACCCCATTAGCGGCACTGGCCAGCCCAGCCCATTGGACCATCGGGACTTCTGGCATTTGCCAGAACTGCCAGATGGTCAGTCCGGCCCTGCTCTGGGGACATGGAAAGGGGAAGGCTGGCTCTCTAGGGACACTGGATTGCTAGACTGGTAAGGGGGTGAGAGTGCAGAGCTGTACACCTTGGTCCTGATTTTATTTATTTTTTTGGTGGAGGGGGGGTGTCACCATGAGTTGCTGCACCGGGTGACACCAACCCTAGTGACGCCTCTGCCCGGTGGCATGCTTCTGGATGTGGCCACTGAACAATATAGCTTACGGTCACGCGCTATATCGTTTTGTGTGTACAGCGGTCATCCCATTGGCCACGATCCAGGATTGTCTAATGTGCCCCCTGCAATGGACAATACTTGCTTGCTCTCCCGGAATGTCCAGGAGACTTTTGAATTTAGAAGTGTTACCCCAGGTTCCAAGGAGAGTAACCCATCGCCCCAGATGGCGCCCACTTGGCGGGATGGGATCATGATGTTTCATTTTTGATGAATCGTATCATAACGCCCCACGCCCACTGAGTGATTGAGCTATTTGTGGCACAATACTCCACGAGGGGAGCAGCAAAAAGAAGGTAAGTAATCTAGTGCATAATATGCATCTAGGTGCAATGATGAGCCCTGGGGGTGCATATACTAAAGGGAGAGTTTTTAGAAGTGAGTTTTAGAAGAGATGTTGCCCATAGCAAACAAACAGATTTTACTTAACATTTAACTAGCACCTTCGAGAAGATAATAGCTAGAATCTGATTGGTTGCTATGGGCAACACCTCTTCTAAAACTCACTTCTAAAAACTCTCACTTTAGTAAATGTACCCCTTGGAGTTTATTTTGCTTGCAATGTTTACAATATTGTCACAAAGAAGGGCCTGAGTGTACAACAAAGGTTCACATGATCAGTATTGATATCTGCGGGTCAGTCCCAAATCTTTTACTGTGACCCACATTTTCTTTCTCCTGCTCACGTCAACCAGAAAGGCCAGCAGGCACTGGGACTAATGATGGCAAAAACCTGCAGGATTTTGAAAGCACATTGCGCTGGATGCTGGATGCTGGTTCAGCAAACCCTTGCAAACCGCTCACTTGAACTATCCCTTAATGAGATCTGATACGCTGAGGAATAGAGAACTATCTAGGATTTGTCAGACAGTGCAACTACAGCACCTGGAAAGTTTAATTTTCTCGCAAAGACAATCATACTGTATACCTTCCGGTGAACAGCAGCTCAGATTAAGTTGAAACAGAAGTGAGATACTGTAGCAGATAAAATGTAACATTACAAGTAAAGAGCCTGGTACCTGAGCTAAATTAAAAAGAACTTCCCTCTAGTGATGAGGGAATTCGCAAACTGATAGTAGCCCAGGGTGGTACAAGATATTTCTGCATGATGACTGGTCACTTTCGTGTAGCTGTGCCATTGAACTGCTTTCATTACTGCCGGCAAAAATCCCTATCAGCTATTACTGAATTGGCATCCGTTTTGGCTTATGCAACACTGATATTCTTTACTTTCACTTCTGATGCTATTTTCTTTCAGACAGACTCATGTGACACTTGTATAAGAATAGGAGAAGAACAGTGGCCACAGCAAAATAAAATGTAGCCTTCTTGGTATTTTCTTTAGTTTTGTATTAAGTGGTCTGCAGGTGACAAAGCCGGACAATAGTGCTAATAAAACTTATTAATATAATTTTAACAAGCTGCCGCTGCCGCTGTCCTTGTCAAGTACACATCAGCCCTCAAGGCTGCAACTCAGCCACAAGGCAGCATCCAAGCCAAGCACACATCAGCCCTCAAGGCTGCAACTTGGCCACAAGGCCACATCCTTGCCAAGTACACAGCAGCCCTCAAGGCTGCAACTCGGCCACAAGGCCACATCCTTGTCAAGTACACATCGGCCCTCAAGGCTGCAACTCAGCCACAAGGCAGCATCCAAGTCAAGTACACATCAGCCCTCAAGGCTGCAACTCAGCCACAAGGCAGCTCTCCAGTCAAGTACACACCAGCCCTCATGGCATCTATTATCAGTCTACTCACATCTTAAACTTTGTACACATCAGCACTCGAGGCTACAACCCGGCCATGGGTCGGCATCTCCTCCCAGGTTGTCATCAGACTTTTGGACTACTACAGGCCTTTTAGGCTACTTTCTTACACAGTCTTATTTTATTCTGTTGTGCACCTCATTTCTGATAGCCAAATCAACCATACAGTGAATCTACCCAGGGATTAATAACAATAATAATGACAAGGTCTCATTTTCATTTTCGTTTTTTTTTGTATAAACGATCAGATAAACATACATGAGAGAAATAAGTAGTGTCCCTAATGGTCAGTTGATAACACACAGTGTATGTGTAATGGTGTAATGGTATATTCAACAAGAGGCACTATTAGAGTAGGTGACCAACAATAAACTATTGGTATAATTCTTTCCGGTGGGTGACCCTTTCTTAGGGACCAGAAACCTTAATAAATATCCTATTGGTTACAGATGTGCTTAATTTGACTTTCCATACTATCCCTTTAACACGGGACTCTCATGAATTACACAAGTTCTGTGGCTGGGTGACTTCAAGCTTGCATTTCACCTAGTTTTAATCAGCCACAGAACCTGTGAAAAGGCATAGTATTGTAAGCCAATGATTAATCCCCTTCCTATCTGTTAAATAAGGTTTGGGGGCAGGGATTACTGGCATGATGTGGGGGTGGGGCTAACTCTGTGGATCAGTAACAAATAAAACCATCATGGACAGGTTGTCATCAATGGCGGAGAACCATCAGATCTCCACCATCGATGGCAAAACCATCATCCATTGATGCCCATTCATAATTTCATACATTGCACTCCTTTCTGTTCCCCTACTTCTGTCCTCTCCTGCCTTTCACTTTCCCTCCTTCTCAACTTCTCCCATCCTCTCAGTGTGGGCTAGCACACCCACAACTGTGCAAGAGGCATACAATGGAGTCTGCCTACTGCACAGCAAGTACTTTTAGTGGTAGAGTATTAATGCAATATGGGCAGTGGAACATGGTGCCATAATGATGAGTGTGCAACTGGTGCCGCAGTTCAGGCCAAGCTGACAGCGTAGTTGCTAGCCGACGGCTTCCCACCACCCTGTTCTATATTGCTGGAGAGACACACTGCTGCAAGGCAAGCCGCAGGGTGTGTAATTAGGACGTGCCTGGCAGCCACCTTCCTAATCTGGTGTTCTCCCGGCATTTTCTGTGTGACTTTATGATGTCACATGTGCTGGGGGTGGGGTATTAGACCAAGGCCCACAGGTGCCCTCCTACAGCACTGGTAGCACATGCTATTACGTGGACTCTAGTTTCTTCAGTGGGCTTTTTATTCCCGACACTGCATGCCAAATGTAATATAAAGTCACAAACTGGTTATAACTTAAAAAACTATGAGAGCTTACATTATCATTAGCCTGGGTGAGCTGCATTCATCCAACTTATAGGGCTCCATTGCAGAATAAGGGGTCTATTTACTAAACAATGTTAGGAGACAGAGTGAAAAGTGATAAGATGCCAGCCAATCAGCTCCTAACTGCCATCTCACAGGCTGTGTTTCAAAAATGACAGGTGGGCGCTGATTTGCTGGCACCTTATCACTTTTCACTCCGTCTCCTAACATGGCTTAGTAAATAGACCCCTAAGTCTTAGCACCTTTAACACACATTGCTGATGGTAAAAGGCATTTTGACATCACCTCTACATTGGTAAGCTTACAGCTGCTTTTGAAGAAACCCTTATGCCATCTTGACGGCATAACTGGTATGGTCCCCATTGCCAGCGATGGGGATCCAGCAAAGCCTTTTTAGCTTTAGTAAAGCCTCCCAGGCCTTGCTGAGTCTCCGCCAGATTGAAGTACTAAACATACATCCATCACACATGCATATTGGTCAGCATTAGGCTGCTGACAACACAGAAGAGCATGCTGCAGAGGACGTAGACACCACTGGACCTCACTGAACAGGTAGGGCATGTTAAATACTAGCGGCATATTAGTAAGTATCACTGTGAGATATATCATTGTTAAATGTAGCTCTTATTTTGTTTGCTAGAAAAAGTATAAATACTGTAGCTCTAGAGCAGTTAGCCCCCATAATGGGTTAATTTAATTCAGATATTTCAGTTGTAAAGAAAACAATCAGGGATGAGTATGAGGGTCGAATGCATATAGACTATATTGCGAATTAACTTCCACATCCTCCTCTCTCTCTTGCGGTCAGGCTCCAGACTGTGCACTCAAATTATACATTGCTAGTCTACTAGAGCAGCGTTCTGCCCAGGCTGTTTTCTGCGGGTGCATCGCCCGGCAGAAACAGCCTACCACCCGGCACTTTCCCCCGCCGACCCCTGCTGTGGAATAGAAGCCTCAGATCACTTCAGAGGCAAGCGTTCCCAGTGACGCAGTGCGCGGGTGATGTCATGACGTCACCTGCAATGTGTGGAGCCTGCACCGCGCGCCTGCTGGATCTAGTTGGATCCAGTCAGAGCGAGGCAGTGGGAGCACGAGCAGCAAGCAAGTTAAGTTCTGGGCATGGGCTGGGACCGGGACCAGTCTGGGGGCACTGCCTAAGGGACCAGCCTGGGGGCAATGCCTAAGGGACCAGCCTGGGGGCACTGCATAAGGGACACTATTTAAGCCTGGGGACACTGCATAAGGGGCCAGCCTTGGGGCACTGCATAAGAGACACTATTTAAGCCTGGGGCACTGCGAAAGGGGCCAGTCTGGGGGCACTATTTAAGCCTGGGGCACTACATAAGGGGACCAGTCTGGGGGCACTACATAGGGGCACTACTTCAGCCTGGGGGCACTGCATAAGGACAAAGCAAAACTATATGGGGCACTGTATACAGGGCACAAATACGGGGGGCACTGCATATGGGGATAACTACAGGGGGCACTGCACAATGGGCACTTTTGACTGAGATCCAGTGGGGGAGCAGCCTGAGACCTATTGGGCTGGAATGGTAAGGGAGATACCCCTTTGCCCGGTGCGCGCATAATTGCGAAGGCCTCCACCCGGCTACTTCTTGCTGCCACCCGGCTGGAAAAAAATTCTGGGGAGAACACTGTAGAGGGTCAGTAACTTGATGAAGCAGGATCATGGATGAACTAGAGTACTTGATTTATTTATTTATATGGAAACTAAACCAAAATTAGCCCACTTGCCAATAAAAGTGGGCAGTCCTGACACACCCCTGTCCTCTCCTTTATAAAGAGGCCCTGTTCCTGGTAGACTGACTATGTTCTCTAACTGTTGGCCAAGTCCCTCTGTGGTGGCTGGCCACACCCCCTCTGGTGACCAGTAACACCTCTTAAGGGCCCCTACCACTGCATACCTCAGTAGGCCCTTGAAGATCCTGTCTGACACTGTCTGTGAGCCTTTGATTATCTGATTGATTGTTCAATCCCTGTCAACTTCACAACTGGGGAGACACAAATATACAGAAAATTATGACATTTATAAATACTGGTGCACAGGGAAAAAGGGTTGTAAAACAGAATGATCAATTAAACTTTAGCTTCCACTTTCTAAGCAGAAATAGAAAAAAAATACACAGCCTAATTTGTAATACCCTTTTCCAGTGCAAATGCGGTACTCCGGGTGTTGTAGTCGGCACAGATAAGTTAGGTGTAGATGGTACCTTACAGCTGAAAGGCAGCTCCAGCAGATCTTCCTTCTCCTTTGGCAATGACACAATGAGCTTTATCCACCTCAGGCTATAGCAGAGAGGCAAGCCCCACACACACAGTAACATGACAGTCTTGGTAATAGAATAATACAAGTAGATTTATTAAAGGGGTAGGAGGACATACTGTAGATCCAGGGCAAGTCACTGTATGCAAATAATAATCACCATGCATACAGTATGACAAGAGATTGCAGCACAAAAAGGAATATATCAATTTCAACACAGTAGTTAGCAATAAAGTAGTGGATAGGCAATGGGCAATAGCTCTTTCCAATAGTTAAATGGGATTCTTTATCTATGCTTCTGCAGCTTTTCTTTGGCTAAAACTAAGAAAAAGTAAATTTCTCTGTAATCTCAAAATACATTACATTAAACACACAAGAACCTTTGCAAAACATGAATATACTATACAGTAATAGTAACAAATTATTACTCATCAGATTTAGCAAAAAGATCAAAACTGTTCAGTATTTTACTCTAAAGTGCCACAAAGTTCTGTTGTTTGAGTACTCTATTGCTGGATGATCACTGACCTATAATATGCATGTATTTGTAATCCACAATTGGTAGTAGCAATAATCGTAGCATCTAATGCTGTTCTTTCCTGATTCCAAAGTACAATAACTTTGGCTTTCTAATGAAAAGGTAAAATGAACATAGTTCCACCTGCTATATATGCCAATTATCTTCAGCACTGCACAATACAATAACTCCAAAGTGGCTGCTTTCTACAGCTCTTTTATTCACTCACAGCCTCCGCTAATCTCAGCTACGGCTCCCAGTGCCGACACACTGTCTCCGGGTCTCAGCTGGTGCTTCTGCAGTGGTCACTCAGTAGACCATCAGTGGTTATTCAGTGGGTTCTGTCACCTCACCACTTCAGCGATCATACTTTGTCCAGTCTCTTGTCAATTACAGCAGACATGTGGCAGCTCATCCCGCTCTCGGTGTGTCCAGGTCTTAACTGCACAAGTTCAACTACAAACACACAGTCCTGTTGCTGGCTTGTCTCAGTTTTGCCACATAACAGCTCCACCTAGTGGCAGCCTCCTGTATTGATACATTTATTGGCTCCTGTCACAGCCAGGGGTATTACACAATTGTTTTAATTCATTTTCTCAAGGTGAACAGTGATGTAGGATACCCCCAAAAGTAATAAAAATGTGGAAAGTTAAAAAAATTTGGAAATCGGTAAATCTTAAAATAAGGAAAAAATTACATTTATGAAGCTCAGATGTGTCCACATACACCTTAGCTCAAATCGCACCAATTGAATAGCACACAATTGAATAGCGCCGGGAAGGAGCTCCCGAAGCTATTCAATTCAGTGCACTGTTAAGCCCAACTGAAGTATTTCTTCTCGCACCCCTCCTGGGGTGCAAGCATAAATCCGGCAAAACTGGTGGTGCTATGCCGTTTTCTGCCCTTAGCACGGCAGAAACAGCATTGCGCCGGGTTCTTGCGACTTAATGTGCGAGAACAAGCATTCTCCAACATAACAGCACACTAAATTGAATAGCTCTGGGAGCTCCTTCTCGATGCTATACAATTTGCATTAAATTGAATTGAGCCCTTTGACACATATCCGTGCCTAGTGTCACACCAGAGCCTTTTTTTTCAAAATATGCGCCTTCTTCACATCACTTATGCAATAAAATGACAATCCAAGTCAGGGACATGCAGTCAGGGTAGAGTCTCCCCTGTCATACTAACTGTCAGACTGCAGAGTTTTGTCTATAAAAATTATTAGAATAATACAAATAAGATATTTATAACTTATAAGTATCTTCTTTGTATTATTCTGGTAGTTATTATAGGCAAAACTCACCAAAAGAGATGAGAGATGAGGCAGTAAGAGCTCAGCTTCACCTCTGATAGCACAGATGCTGCCTGGAGCTGGGGGCTGGGCCACAGAGAAAAAGAGCTAATGGAGGCATGCCTCACTGTGAGGGTGAGTGCCTTAAGCTCCGATGGACACGTCTGACGATCAGGTGACAGTCCAGCAAGTACTCATGCATCGGAGCTCAGCAGCAGAGGAGGGAAGCAAATTGGAATATGCAGACAGAGGAAACACACATAGGAGAAAAAGGTGAGGAGGGTCCGCTGCTGGGGGGACATCTGTGTGTGTGTGTGGGAAATCTTTTGTGCTGGGGGGATCTTCTGTGCTAGTGGGAGATATGTGTGAGAGGGATCTGTGCTCCATATGGGCAGGGCCGGTGCTAGGTTTCCGGGTGCCCTAGGCAATTTCACCAACCACCCCTGCTTCCTCCGCACAGCAGTGTCCCAAATTCATAATATACTATATAGAATATTACACACAACAAATCATAATGTACCTCATAACATTGCCACCAATGCATAATATGCCACACAGCTATGCCACAAATTCATTATATGCCTCTCAGCTATGAATTATGTCATTCTTTTTTTTGTGGACTCAGCGGCGCCCTCCAGTGTATGGTACCCTTAGGCAGTTGCCTAATGGTAGCACCGGCACTGGCTACGGGGAATCTGTGCGTGTCCCCCAGTCTGTGTGTGGGGGGAGATCTGTGCAAGTGGGGCAGGTTCATATCATATATGTGTGTGTAAATCTGGCTCTGATACTAGCCAGTGCCTCCCTATCCATTGACCTCACCGCACAGCCCTGATCCAAGTATACTCTCACAACTGGCACTAGCATTCATGTACTTCTGTGTGTGACTCACTCACTAATTCGGGTACAAAAAGCAAAAGACTGAGGGGGTCATTCAGACCCGCTCGCGAGCACAAGATGCTCGCAAGCAGGTCGATGTTACCCCACTGTGCATGCGCATGATGGAGGGAGCTCCGTCGTGTGCATGCCGAGACCCGGCTAGCGACGGGCTCTCCGTCGCTCCGGGTCTCGCACCAAAGGGGGCGAGCTGTCAATGTTGATTGACAGCACGCCCCCTTTGGTGGCCGTGCCGGGGGCGTGGCTGCCAGACAGAGGCGTTCCCATGGGAACGCCTACCATCTGAAGCCGGCCCCACTGACATCACTAGTGATGTCAGTGGCAGTGATTTTTGCTCTGATAGAGCCAAATCACTCCAGGGCTTGCGGCAGCGAGTCCCTACCGCAGGGTCTCCGTCGCAAGCCCGATGGTCGCGATGGTCTTGACCATCGCGACCATCATCATGGACGCTCGCTTAAGCTGTGGGTGGTAAACCACAGCTATGCGAGCGTCCATAAGGCTGCTCCATTTTCATGTAGGAGGGCCCTGATTCAGAGCGAGCGCTCTGGTCAGAGCGTCTGGCTCTGAATAAGGCCCTGAGTTCTGATATGAGCGACCATGCCATACCTCGCACCACATATTGTTAGGCTTAATCTGCAACTTTATACCAACTCCTTTACAAAGTATTATTGTAGTCTGCCTGGCACACTCTGAGCAACATTGCACGTTTCTATGATGTGAATAAGATGTAAAATGTAGGGAAAACTAGTAATCGCTTCCTATGGCGAAGCGTCTAAGTTGTTCCTAGCATCTCAGCCATATGATACAAAATCGGTGAATGAGTGCACATCTGAATGTACCATTTACCATATTCGCCAAGGAGGATACATGCGATGCTTCCCGCCACTCTACGTATGCATGCTGGCGTTAACTACGCAGGTAGACATGAAGAAAAACACTAGAGGACAGCTCTCTCGGTAAGAGCTGTCCTTTGCGAGTGAGGGACTTTCGGGTCTATGACCCAGAAGTCCCTCTGGCGTCCTTCTGTGCATACGCAAAAGCATGCTTGCCGCAGGGGGTGGTGGTAGGGATCCGATTGAAGTCCTCCTAGGGGGGAAGACGCGAATAGAAGCTCGTTGGCTTCCATTGGGCAAAGCATCTAAAGATAGCGTTGCCCACCGCATCCAAGCCCCAGAATATATCGCATCCCGGGCTTGGTGCATATGAGAAATACATATTTGGGTGTTTGACCACATTTCTGACATTGATGCATCCCGTCGTGATGTCTATAATGGTCCCAGACCGTTAACTCCATATTAATCCGCTCATCTCTTTTACACAAGGCCGAGCTGGCGTAAACTTCCCTCTCATTCCCTGTAAAATACATGTAGAATTTCACCGATCCTGCGACGGAGCACGGAACATCAATGGCCGCCGGTTGGCATTTCAGACCGGTGGATCAGGGCTTCCGATCCCATCGCTAAATAGCGACGATCCATCACAGATGTACAGTATGGGGGCCATTAGTCTGCCTAATTACCCAAGCACAAGCAAACCAAGACTACGGCCCAAATGTAATAGGGTGAGAGTTTAGCAGTAACCTCTCACTTTGGTCGAGTTTTATCTTCAAAATGGGAAAACATCTGGATGAGAGATTAAATCGTGAGAGTTTTTTTAGTCTAAAAACAAGCGAGTTTGAATGTTCTCGGACTCTTACATTGGCCGAGTTTAAAAATTGTGAGAGCTTACTGCTAAACTGTTACATTATCTATACTCTCACCCTATTACATTTGGCCCGATGTTTTTGTCTTTTTAGTTTTTTGTTGTATGGAGTTCAAATTACATTTTAAATTATTCCTGGAATATGGATAGTTCTAAAGGGATCACAGACTTTATTTAACTTACGTATTAAGCATTGTGTCCTATTTGTACATTTTAGTTCTGGAGATACAGTAGGAGTAATCATTTGTATGGGATAAAACACATGGCTTTTGGTAAAGTGTGATATGCCCTCTGTAGAATGGAAAACTAATGTTACCAAGTCACTTACAAGCCAACCAGCTTCAGCTCTTGAATCTGTCAATAATAATGTGGTGGTAATTACGTAAAGCACGTTACTGGTTTTTCCCATTCCACAGAATAAGAAACAGCTGCGAGTCCGCACATGGCAGCCCCAAATACTCTAATCAGACTCAGCGACTGCATCATTTCTTGTCTCACACTATAAAGTAGTAACACTATGTTACCATTTACATTATACAGGCTCTACAAAACGCAAAACAAAGCAGCAAAGTTAATATATATATTTACAAAGTGCAGAAATATTTTTATGAGAAAATGCAAAATTCATAGGTTTCCGCGCTCAGTTTTGTCATAGTTACACAAAGTTGAAAAGAAAACCACAATATGAACATCTAGGATAGTGGCTAAATGTAATATACGAATTTTCTTCCCCTCTAGTGTGTAATATTAGATTTGTACAGTGGAATACTGTAGTTTGCATTTAACCATGGGCTTCATTTACTGTAGTTACACTTTGCTGTACAAGTAGGCTTTAAGGCCCCCACACACGGTCCAATCCGATGGATTGGAACAACATCGCAGCTCTATCGTTCCGTGTGTGGGCATGATATCAGTCACTGCGCGCTCCCGTCAGGTCATCCGTCGCTCCTCCAGATCTTTCTGTCTGCACAAGAGATCTGGAGAATCGACGGACGATCTCATGCTAGTCTATGCGGGGGAAGGGGAGGCGGCATATCGGGCGGTCGGGCAGCGGATCGCTCCGTGTGTGGGGACCGCCCGATATGTCGGCCGTCGGATCGTGCATCGCAACGCTGGGTACAAAATCGCAACGTGTATGGGGCCCTTTAGACTGATCTGCTGCATTTGTAAATGAGGGGATCAACACATGGATCTTGTCATTTGTCTGTATCACAATGGTCTGAGGGGCAGCGGAGGAACTAAACTTAAAATATAGAGTAACAGTCACAAATATTATATGTAAAAGTTTCCATTTCATTACAGAGTTTTAAATATTTGACACCTAATTTACATTTGGTGAGTGCAATTAATTGGTCTCCGTTATGAGCTATTTTTACATTTGGATAAAAGAGGATGCCTGGAGGATCCTTCAATGTGATTAGTGATGAAAATTCTGTGTAAGAAAACATCTCGCACTTATCTACACTAAACGCCCTAACATCTGATGGTCAGACTACTTCTGTGTGCATGTAAATAACACAGTAATAATAATCAGTTTATAAAATAATGGCACAGAGGCATATATTTGGGCAAACAACTAGAGCATGTATAGAATTGTGACTGTTCTTGGCGAATATTTCATGTAACCATATGTACAGGGCTAGCACTGTGTATGTGTATTGGAAGTTCACTGAACAATTATCGGGGTTGTGGACCCATCTCCATCAAACTTCAGTCACTGCTTTTGATAGAGGTCAGCTGAGAAGTTTGAGAGTGGCCTCGATGCCATGGAAGATGTCGTATAATTGGTTTCTTATACTCTCCCCAGTGGATGTTTTCATCTACCAGTATCGTCACTTGGGCTGCACAGTCAGTCACACCATAACATAGACTCAAAACTCAAAGGATTGTATTGCAATTACAGCTCAAACTCCTAATTAGTGTCACAATTAGAAGATCTGTGCATGAACACTAGAAAAGGGAAATAGAACACTTTAGATTTTTTTTGTTTTAATTTAAACTGTCTTTTACATTGTTTGCATCTATCGAAGTCCAAAAGCCGACGGAGAATTTTTAAGTAATAGTTCCAAAGGGGAGTTGCACATACAGGGCCAGCAAAAATAATCTCGAGGCCCGGTACACTGATGTCTCTGGGGGCCCCACCTTCTCACCACCACCCCCGACACCGCATGTGTGATATGTGAAGCATGATAATGTTAACTGAAACATATGCCAGCCTTTAAATAAAGTAAAAATCACTATGACTTACCACAGCATCCCTCTGTCATTGATGATGCAGGCTGTAGTTCTTTTCTGCCGTCTCTTGCAAGGTCTTCTTAATGGCAGTGATGTGGATGCCTCAGGGGTTGGGGTGGTCTGCAGCCAGCCATCCTCAGTACTCAGTCCCTCACCACCTTCCTCAAATACAACCTCTCATCAACATCCTCAGCCCAGAAGCCCCATCACCTTTCTCTGTCCCCAGCCCCCATCTTCAGTCCCCAGCCTCTATCACCTTCTGCCCCCAGCCCCCCATCACCTTCCTCCGTCCCCAGCCCCATCACCTTCCTCCATCCCCAGGCACCCTCACCTTCTTCTGTGTCCAGCCTGTCACCTTCTGCCCCCAGCCTCCTTCATCTTCCATTGCCCCCTTCACCTTCCTCCATCGCCAGGCACCATCACCTTCGTCTGCATCCTGCCACTGTCACCTTCTGCCCCAGCCCCCATCACCTTCATCTGCATCCAGCCTCCTTCACCTCCCTCTGCGTCTAGCCCCTGTCACCTTCTGCCCCAGCCCCCATCACCTTCCTTTGCCCCCAGCCTCCTTCACCTTCCTCCATCGCCAGGCACCATCACCTTCCTCTGCGTCCAGCCCGTCACCTACCTCCCACCACCCCTGTCACTTTCCTCTGCCCCTTCACCTTCTTCCGTCCCCAGCCCCTAATCCTTATCCTCTATCCCCTAACGGCAGCCTCAACTCTTTACCACCTTACGGCCGTCTGGGGATCTATCCACTTCCGCCCGGGCAGGGAAGACGTGCGGCAGCAACGTGGCTTATGATGTCACACCACCGCATTGCAGATTTAAAGGTCATGCCCGGCCCAGGCCGCAGCTGAGCCACCTGGAAGAGCCTAACGCTGCCCGGGCCAAGTTACAAGGGAGCTGGGGCTGGGTGGCGGCTATGGGTCCCGGTGGCTGCGGCTTGAACAGTCCATGGCCCCGGTTTGGGCACCTCTGGACCCCAGAGCCCGGTACAGGTGTCTCCTTAGTCCCCTCTGTCACCGGGCCTGTGCACAGGAAAGGTGATTTATGTGGGGACACTGGTGCTGATTCAGCAGAAGTTGCACTTTCAAGCCAGAGTGACAGTTAGGGCCATGTTGCTGTCAGACAGGGAAAATCAGCATGCCCACTGTGGGTGGCACCCTTGTGTAGCCGCTCAGGTGGAACATGCCTAGAGCTGGCTCTGCCTATGGATGATATCTCGCTTACAACATTAGGGACTACTAGGACTAAGTGTCCTATGATTATACCACTATCGCTCCAACCAAGCAAACCTACTTTAATTACCTTATATACACTCAGTTGACCACCCAAAATTGTCTCTTATACAAATTCTACTCACGTCTTGGCCCAGCCCCACTAACCTCACCTTCTTTCCCCAAAGTTCATGTCTTCAAAACTTACCTCAAAATCCATGTCAGATCCATCACCTCACACCCATATCCATCATCTTCTCCACTTACCTACCCACCTTCAGCTTTCTCTCCTTTTACCGTGGACAAGTTTTTCTCAGTTCGCTCTTTCTCTTCCCCATCAACCTGTCCCCTTGACTCCACTCTCTCCTAACTCCTCAGCTCCCCCACCAATGCTTACATATATCTAACTCACCTTGTCAACTTGTGCCCACCTCTTCTATCACCTAGAAATAATCTCTTGCCCATCTCTGTCTCTCTCTCCCTCCCTCTCTCTTTCTCCCTCTCCCTCTCTCTCCCCCTTTCCCTCTAACTCGCCCTCCCCTATTTGTCTCCTTCCTTTTTGTTTTTAAGCTATTTAATTGATTTGTGCACTATCACCTCAACCACTTTCTCACCATCCACTCCTTTCTTGAACATTCACATTTAGCCTTCTGCACTCTACACTATACCGTGTTGCAATCACTAAAGTCATCAACAATCTTCTCTTGACTAACACCAAGGGTAATTTTACCCTTACTTATCTTCCTTGACGTCACTGCCACTTTCAAAACTGTTGACTACTCTCTTCTCCTCAATAACCTTCTCACTTTAACAACCTTCACTCCCATGGTTTTCGCAGCACTTTTCTCCCTGGTTCAACTCTATTCCTATGACTCTTGGGGTCCCCCAATGCTTTATTGTGTACCCTCTTCTTTTCTATATTTATGCCTTTTTGTCTCAGTTAACTATTGTGATATGTCACTCGAAGATGGCTCTCAAATCTGCCTCTGAACTCTCTCTGAGTGGGATGCATGATGCATTGCATTCGGGATGTGATGCATCCTGTCACCCTTTGCATGCATGCTGGCATTAGTAACACTAGTATGCATGAAGAACACCACAAATGACAGCTCTTTTGGTAAGAGCTGTCCTTTGTGAATGAGGGGGACTTCCGGGGGGTCTATAGCCCAGAAATCCCCCTGGCTTCATTCTGCGCATGCTTAGAAGGGCTCACGCGCAGCGCGCGCGGGGGGGGGTGCTGGGAGGACCCCTCTCACAGCGCTCTCCTTTTCTCTTCATGGACGCTTTGAAATTGATTTGTTATTTTCCTTATCAGCAATAAGTTATCCAAATATTACAGTACTTTGTAACATTGGAATCTCTTTAATATAGAGTGCAGGAGTTTCATGCTATTAGACATATATTTGTTATTTTGTGTGTTTGATGTTTGTAACTGAGTTTATTGAGTTACGCATTGAGTTGTGCATGTCTTTGTTGCAATGAAATAATGATTTTTCCAGCCATAAGGGCAAATCCATATCTTCTATGATGCCTAAGAAGAAACACAGGAAAGTGGGCCAGACCTATTCATCAGCTACCTAACAATAGGCATAATGAATTCTGTACAGCTGTAGTTTGTCTAATGTGGATCTGGTTACACATAGCTAATAAAATATAGGCACAACCATGGGCATAGCTATATTGGATGCACTGGGAGTGCCGTTGCTATGGAGCCCAAAGGCTTAGGGGGCCCCAGACTCAGGTCACATATGTAGTTGTCTGCTAAGCTCCTGGAACTACCTGCTAAGTAATTGGACCATTGCTAGCCTGAAAATAGGAACTCATCAGCGCTCATAGAGGTGGTGTTCTCCGACTCTCAGTAAAACTCCACACTTATGTGATCCACCTCCTGCGTTCACCCTCTCGGGCACAGTTGAGATCATCAGTAAGACTGGCACTATCAGAGAGTAAGATTATCTCCATTCAGATGGGATTCTCCTGTCTTAGGATTGATGGGACACAATATCTTACTAGACTTCTCTATAGGATACGGCTGCCTAATGGAGTGACATTCCATTCTCAGTGAGTGGTGTGTGTGGTGAATGTTATAATGCACGGGGGGGGGGATTTATATAGTGGATACTGTAATGTACCATGGGCACAGTAATGTGCCACAATATGAACCAAAGGCTGTATAATGAGGCATACTGTAATATGAACTGCACTGTAAGCTTATGAGCAGGGCCCTCTTATCACTTTATTACCCAGTATTGTTTCATTATTATTTTATTCACAATTGTAAAGTGCAATGGAATAGTGCTGTATAAGTAAATTCTTAATTATAAATAATAATGAGAATCTGGAGGACCCTGTAATGCGACATAATGTAAACTTGGTGGGGGGGCACTGTAATGTTGCATAATATTAACTTGGGGGCATTGTAATGGGGCATAATATGGAGTCACTGTAATGTTTCACATTATAAATTATACAGTGTTGCATAATATGTACTGAGGCACTACAGTGTGGCGTAATATGACCTGGGGGCACTACAGTGCGGTGAATTATGACCTGTGGGCACTGTGTGGTACAATGTGATCTAGCGCACTATTTTGGCGCATGCAATTAACCATAAGGAACTACTATGGTTCCTAAAATGAATTAGGGCACTGGTATGGGGCATAAAATAAACAACCTCCTACTCATATCTAGCCTCCTGTCACTTGAAGATCCCTAACTGCATGGATATCAGTAAATTTACTGACAATGCACAAAATATTTACATGTGTGGATCAGCAAAAACAAAATTCTTGTGACTACTAAAATATGTCTATTACATTGTAAAAGTACACAAAAAAGTACTGCATGAGTTTCTTTAAACTCACAGTAAGTCTATTCATAAGTCTATTCAAATTGTTTTCAATGTGTCCCTGACTGTATGTACAGTTTCCTTTGCATGCACATAGATGTATCCCACAGACGCTTGTCAGTCCAGCTAAAGCCAGGACGGAGTTTGCATTCAGTGCCTCGCGGGATGATAATTATCATTATCATGAGACCAAAACCTTAGTTGCTCACAATCTACATGTCTGTGACTATCACATGGTCAGTCAGTAACAGAACTAGAGATGACCATCGGTGTGCACTCCATCAGTGGTTGCCATCGATGGAAAATATGGACGGAACCACAAATGGTTTCAAACTCTGCAATGGTGAACCATCAATGGTTCCTGCTGGCTGCGGCGCAGGGCTACTGGCTGACAGCCTAGTAAAAGCCTATGAGCTTCTTTTCTGAGTGTTCCCCGAGAGGGATCCAATAGGACCCCCCCCCAGGGTCCTCCGCAGCTTGCGCATGCAATGGCCGATGGCTGCACATGCACAGAGGGTCTCCTGGGTCATACACCTGAAAGTCCCCACACCGCAAAGGACAGCTGTTATCGGGAGAGCTGTCCTTTGCTTAAATTATCATGCTTATGGTTTTACTCAACTCCGGTATGCATGCAATGATTGGCGAGATGCATCCCGTCCATAAGGCGTCTAGACTTTAGATATCAAGGGGTCTATTTATCATCACTTAATGGCCCATTACACATATGGAAAAGCTAGTTTCTGCATATTTTAGGTAACGGGCCACTCATCATCATGGGTCTAATAGGACTACCTGATCTTCAGCAAACTCCGGAAACTTAAAAGTTCCAAGGGTGCGAAGAGGAATCAGAGTGGATCTCTCTGCCGCTTCTTCACTGCATGATCAGCGGCTCTGCGCATGTGTGACAGGCATGTGTCCGAAGCTGACCATGGGGGGAGGTAAGTTACAGTAGCAGTGTTACTGATGGCGGGGGGACAGCTGCTTTTCGGAGCAGCTGTCCCCGTACCGGAGCAATGCTGAATATGCTGAGTTTCCCCCTAAATACGAAACAAAATTTAGAATGAAACATGGGAAAATAATCAAACTGTAAATTTAAAAAAAAAAAAAAGTTTCATGCAATACTTTGAACAACATTTTTCCTATGCTAAACAGCTACTTTACCTCCAGAGGGAACCTGCAATAGAGCCCTTCTCACAATTTGTGAGACAGCATTAATGGGCTTTGCATAATTTATTGGAAAAGTTGTGACACGTAAAATTTATTTTATACGTCTGAAGATATTTGTACAGTATGTATGGCCCTGTAACATGATTAGGAGGCTTCAACAGCTTCCTGTGACAAGCATAGAGAATTATAGCTTACAGATGAGTGTGGGTCACTCAGAAAGAGGCCCCGTTTTGGTTGCTGCAGTAGTATCTCCAGTCGACAGTCAGGGACATTCCTACTCAGAAAGCTTCTCTGTGCCGCTGACACCGGGCCAGTAGTCCTGATGGATTTATTATCAGTGGAAAGTGCAAACAAAACGTATACTTCATCCAATAATTTACTCGTGATGGCAGTTAGATTCAGTTTACAAATTCGGGTTGAATTTACAATTAATCTTATTGGAAGCAGATTGTAAAAAATCATCGTAAACATCTGGGAAATATAGGACAAAATAATTAAAGTGCACCCATGATATAAACACAATGAAAACAGACATATTCACAAGTAAGCTGCCTACCAACTTGCTAGTGATTATCCTTTGAGGCACAAGACAGTTTGCAGTTGACAAAAAGCCGGTTTGGCGAACATTTTTTGCTTGTTCTTCTTGTGCTGAGCATGCTCCGTAGCCAGGCTTAAGCATTGGACATAGGACAGTCCATCCAAAATTGGGGAGGTTGGGGGCAGGGGTATGCATACACATACTGTCACACAAATATTATTATTATTATTATTATTATTATTATTATTATCATTCTCAAGTGTTCCGCAGCGCCTTAGAAAGTACAAAACAAATAAGTAACCAGTGACTTACAATACCATACAAAGCAGGACACGTACATGTATAATAAACATTGCTATATTAGTAGGGGTGTGCACCGGCCACTTTTCGTGTTTTGTGTTTTGGTTTTGGATCTGGATCTTTCTTCGTGTTTTGGATCTGGATTGGTTTTGCCAAAACCACCCTTGCGTGTTTTGGGTTCTGGGTTTTGTGTTTTGGATCTGTATTTTTTTGAAAAAAAGCATAAAAACAGCTAAAATCACAGAATTTGTAGGTTTTTCTGCTCCTATGCTATTATTAACCTCAATAACCTTAATTTCCACTCATTTCCAGTCTATTCTGAATACCTCACACCTCACAATAGTGTTTTTATGTCCAAAAGGTTGCACCGAGGTAGCTGGATGACTATGCTAAGCGACACAAGTGGGCGGCACAAACACGTGACCCATCTAGGCGTGAAACTGCAGTGGCAGACAGGATGGCATTGAAAAACTAGGCCCCAAACTGTACATAATGCAAAGAAAAAAAAGAGGTGCAAGATGGAATTGTCCTTGGGCCCTCCCACCCACCCTTATGTTGTATAAACAGGACATGCACACTTTAACAAACCAATCATTTCAGCGCCAGGGTCTGCCACACAACTGTGGCTGAAATGATTGGTTCGTTTGGGCCCCCACAAAACAAGCTGGCAATTTATCTGTCCCTGCACAAACTGGCTCTACGGAGGCAAGATGTCATCCTCATCCTCCTCATCCACCGATTCCTCACCCTCTTCAGTGTGTACATCCTCATCCTCACAGAGTATTAATTCGTCCCTGCTGGAACCACAGGTCCCTCTGTACGTTCTGGAGGCTGGTCTCCCTGGAAGAGTTGATAATTCATTTTATGAACATCATCTTCTCCACATTTTGTGGAAGCAACCTCCTACGCCTTTCGCTGACAAGGTTCCCGGCTGCACTAAACACTCTTTCGGAGTACACACTGGAGGGGGGGCAACTCAGGTACGGACTGTCTGACATGCCTACTTGGATGCTGTCACCGATGTAATCCTTTAACAGACAGACGCACGCTTGTCGCTGCTGCTTTGAGGATTCAAGTGCGGCTACAGCCCACACAATTCACAAAGACAGAAAAAGAAAAGAATATTTTTATTGTTTGTGGAGCACACTTTGAGGGTTACACCACCCTTTAACAGACAGACGCACGCTTGTCGCTGCTGCTTTAAGGATGCAGGTGCGGCTACAGCCCACACATTTCACAAAGACCAAAAAAAAAAGAACAATATTTTAATTGTTTGTGTAGAACACTTTGAGGTGTCACCACCCTTTAACAGACAGACGCACGCTTGTCGCTGCTGCTTTAAGGATGCAGGTGCGGCTACAGCCCACACAATTCACATAGACAGAAAAAAAAAGAACAATATTTTAATTGTTTGTGTAGCACACTTTGAGGGTGTCACCACCCTTTAACAGACAGACGCACGCTTGTCGCTGCTGCTTTGAGGATGCAAGTGTGGCTACATCGCACACAAGTCACAAACACATTAAAAAAATAGTTTTTTATTTTTTGGAACACTTTGAGAGTTACACCACCCTTTAACAGACAGACGCACGCTTGTCGCTGCTGCTTTAAGGATGCAGGTGCGGCTACAGCCCACACATTTCACAAAGACCGAAAAAAAAAGAACAATATTTTAATTGTTTGTGTAGAACACTTTGAGGGTGTCACCACCCTTTAACAGACAGACGCACGCTTGTCGCTGCTGCTTTAAGGATGCAGGTGCGGCTACAGCCCACACAATTCACATAGACAGAAAAAAGAAGAATATTTTTATTGTTTGTGTAGCACACTTTGAGGGTGTCACCACCCTTTAACAGACAGACGCACGCTTGTCGCTGCTGCTTTAAGGATGCAGGTGCGGCTACATCGCACACAAGTCACAAACACATTAAAAAAATAGTTTTTTATTTTTTGGAGCACTTTGAGAGTGTCACCACCCTTTAACAGACAGACGCACGCTTGTCGCTGCTGCTTTAAGGATGCAGGTGCGGCTACAGCCCACACATTTCACAAAGACCGAAAAAAAAAGAACAATATTTTAATTGTTTGTGTAGAACACTTTGAGGGTGTCACCACCCTTTAACAGACAGACGCACGCTTGTCGCTGCTGCTTTAAGGATGCAGGTGCGGCTACAGCCCACACATTTCACAAAGACCAAAAAAAAAAGAACAATATTTTAATTGTTTGTGTAGCACACTTTGAGGGTGTCACCACCCTTTAACAGACAGACGCACGCTTGTCGCTGCTGCTTTAAGGATGCAGGTGCGGCTACAGCCCACACAATTCACAAAGACAGAAAAAAAAAGAACAATATTTTAATTGTTTGTGTAGCACACTTTGAGGGTGTCACCACCCTTTAACAGACAGACGCACGCTTGTCGCTGCTGCTTTGAGGCTGCAGGTGGAATCTAGACGGGATTTGGAACCGAGGACACACTACCTCCATCAATTGTCTAAATCCCACTGCACTAATGTCGGATACCGGACGCACGTCTAACACCAACATAGCAGTCAAGGCCTCAGTTATACGTTTTGCTTCAGGATGACTGCTGTCGTACTTCATCCTCATCGCTAGGGACTGTTGGAGGGTCAATTGTTTAGTAAAAGTAGTGATGTTCCTACTTCCTCTCTGGGATGATGAACAACTCCCAGCAGCAGCAAC
Organism: Taudactylus pleione; assembly: GCA_031769625.1. Classification (NCBI taxonomy): domain Eukaryota; kingdom Metazoa; phylum Chordata; class Amphibia; order Anura; family Myobatrachidae; genus Taudactylus; species Taudactylus pleione. The sequence goes on along the minus strand of JAUIMM010000033.1, from coordinate 6,368,975 downwards.
AGCACTAGGAGGAAGTGGTTCTTGATCTTTCCCTATTTTATTTTTATCGGAGAAAGTTTGGTCCTCCATTTATGTTATATTGATATATATACGTGCGGCTAAAGCGCACACAAACACAGAAAATATTATTTTATTTTTGCTGGAGAGTAGTGCACTTTGTGGGTTACACCACCCTTTAAGAAATGAGCCAGCCGGCTCTTTACTTATGGGACACAGGCGCACGCTTGGCGCTGCTCCTTTGTTGATGCACGTGCAGCCACAGTGCACACAATTCACAAACACAGAAAATAATTTTTTTTTTGGTTTGGACTGGAGTGTACTTTCGGGGGTTACAGCACCCTTAACGGTCAAGCCAGCCGGCCCTTTACTTATGACACAGGCGCACGCTTGGCACTACTTTGTTGATGCACGTGCGGCTACTGCGCACACAATTCACAAACACAGAAAATAATTTTTTTTTTGGTTTGGACTGGAGTGTACTTTCGGGGGTTACAGCACCCTTAACGGTCAAGCCAGCCGGCCCTTTACTTATGACACAGGCGCACGCTTGGCACTACTTTGTTGATGCACGTGCGGCTACTGCGCACACAATTCACAAACACAGAAAAAATTTTTTTTTTTGTTTGGACTGGAGTGTACTTTCGGGGGTTACAGCACCCTTAACGGTCAAGCCAGCCGGCCCTTTACTTATGACACAGGCGCACGCTTGGCACTACTTTGTTGATGCACGTGCGGCTACTGCGCACACAATTCACAAACACAGAAAATAATTTTTTTTTTGGTTTGGACTGGAGTGTACTTTCGGGGGTTACAGCACCCTTAACGGTCAAGCCAGCCGGCCCTTTACTTATGACACAGGCGCACGCTTGGCACTACTTTGTTGATGCACGTGCGGCTACTGCGCACACAATTCACAAACACAGAAAATAATTTTTTTTTTGGTTTGGACTGGAGTGTACTTTCGGGGGTTACAGCACCCTTAACGGTCAAGCCAGCCGGCCCTTTACTTATGACACAGGCGCACGCTTGGCACTACTTTGTTGATGCATGTGCGGCTACTGCGCACACAATTCACAAACACAGAAAATATATTATTTTTTTAGCACTTGGGGGGAGCACCCCTGATGGACAGAGCACCCCCTGGACAACACTGCAGCACTCCTTTAGGACTGGGACACTGCACAGGACTTTGGAGTGGACACAGCCCCTATGGAGAACTGACTGCACAACACAGTCCAGCCAGCCCCTATGGACTTTGAAGTAGTGGACACAGCCCCTATTAACAACAGCAGCACAGCACAACACAGCCAGCCCCTATGGACTTTGAAGTAGACAACAGCAGCACTACACTACACTACACTACACAGCCCTAACTCCCACCCTCCCTCTTCACTGTCCACAGCCGAGTGAGAAAATGGCGCCGACGTGGGTACCTTATATAGGATCCAAAACCCGCGAGACTCGGAAGGCGGGATGATGACGTTTTGCCTCGATTTCAGATCCGAGTCAGGCGGGAAAAGTCGAGCCTGATTCGGATCGGACTCGGATCGGGGGGGCTCGGGGGGGTTCGGATTTCAGAAATCCGAACCCGCTCACCCCTATATATTAGTGACCTTAACGCCCACATAAGCAGCCAAGTGTTGGTTGCCCTAGTGGGGAGTAAGAGATAAATTAAATTACAGTAGGGAGAAGCACAAGAGGGTAGAGGGCCCTGCTCGAAAGAGCTTACATTCTTTAAGGGAGGGGCAGACATACAGCAGTGATACAGATGGGGTAGGCGGGGAAGAAGGAAGATGTAGTAGCAAGTTAGGATGAGAGCTGGAAGGCTTTAATGAAGCAGTGGGTCTTAAGAGCTCGTTTGAATGATTGTAGATAGGTGGAGAGTCTGATGGGGAGAGGGAGAGAGTTCCAAAGGTGGGGAGCAGTGCCGGCAAAATCTTGGAGGCGGGAGTGGGAGGAAGTAATAAATTGGCATGACAGGTAGGGTGTATTAAGTGAATGAAGAGGGCGGACAGAAGAGTGAAGGGAGAGGAGATCAGAGATGTAAAAGGGAGAAGAATGGATGAGGTCTTTGTAAGTGAGTGTGAGAACCTTGAATTGGGTCCTGAAAGGGAAGGGGAGCCAGTGGAGGGCTTGTAGGGGAGGGAAGGCAGATGTAGAGTGTTTGGAGAGGAAGATGAGCCGAGCAGCAGCATTGAGCACAGACTGGAGAGGGGAGAAAAGGGAGTGGGGGAGGCCACATAGGAGGAGGTTACAGTTGTCCAATCTGGAAATGACCAGTGAATGTATGAGGGTTTTGGTGGCATCCTGGCTGAGAAAGGGTCTGATCTTGTATATATTCTTGAGATGGAAACGACAGGACAGCGAGAGGTTCTGAATATGTGGTTTGAAGGAGAAGGAAGAGTCCAGGGTGACCCAGACAACACACTTTGGGACTAGATGAGATAGTTATGCCGTCTATTGATAAAGAAATAGTGGGACATGATGTTATGTGGGAGGGTGGTAAGACGATCAGCTCAGTCTTAGACATATTAAGTTTGAGAAATCACTGGGATATCCAGGAAGAGACAGCAGGGAGACAGTTAGAGATACGAGTCAGTAGAAAGGGGGAATGATCAGGTGAGGAAAGATAGATCTGAGTATCATCAGCATAGAGATGATAATGGAGGTCAAAAGAGTGGATGAGTTTACCTAGAGAGGACGTATAGAGAGAGAATAGGAGAGGTCCAAGAACAGAACCTTGGGAAACACCTACTGTAAGAGGCTGTGGGGGGAAAGGAGTCGTCGTGAGAGGAAACAGAGAAGGAACGGTCAGAGAGGTAGGAGGACAGCCAGGAGAGACCAGAGTCACGTAGACCAAGGGAGTGAAGGATATGCAGCAGTAGGGGGTGGTCCACAGTGTCAAAAGCAGCAGAGAGGTCAAGGAGAATAAGTAGGGAGTAGTGGCCCTTGGATTTGGCAGCAACTTGAAACTTGGATAGTCACATATACACAGAAACATATATAGTCACACATACAGTATAAACTATAAACGCATACATAGTTACACACATATATACAGCACATTCACACATATACATATGTACAGTCACATACATACACACAGTTTTAGGGGTTCCGAGTTGAACCAAGTCCGAGTTTGGAATCACTTTGGGGTAGAGTTGAAACGAGTCCCTGTTCTGATCTTCCCCGTGTTTGATGGTATATAAACAGGTCAAAATTACTGTACATTATTTTAGCATTTTTTTTAATTTTTATCAAAGATACAGATCTAGAACCAAAACACGTGAGGGTGGTTTACCAAGATCAAAATACGATGCTGAATCGAGATCCAAAACTAAACCAAAGCGTGGGGGTTAACGACATTGAGCACATCCACTGCCGGGGAAACACTAGACAATATCGCTCATGGAGCATATCGTCTAGTGGATACACGCCTTAATACGTACAGTTAAACACACACATTCACACACTAATACACACTTACATACAGTCACACACTTATACACATACATAAATACAAACAGGGGTGTCAGAATGATTTATGTAGGGGGGGCAAGACATAATTTTAATTTTGGAACCCATTCCCCCCTCCTCCCCCTCCCCTCCTCCAACTTACTTGCTGGGTGGAGCCAGGTCAATAGTATGAGGGAATAGGAGGCCAGCACCATGGAACAAGGCGAGGCAGGACCACCAGGTAGGAGTAGGTGGCACCAAAGTGGAGCAGGAGGCGGGGGCTGTGCATTATATCAATTGGCTGCACAGCCCCTGCACTGCACAGAGGAAGAAGTGTAAGTGTGGTCTTTTAACTTAAAGACCGCACATTACACCTCCTCCTCCGTGCAGTGCAGGGGCTGTGCAGCCTATTGCTATAATGAATTGCCCCTGAATGTCCACAGTCGCTGCTCCACTGGCATCTCTGAAATGCTTAGGGGGGGGGAGCCTCCCCCTTGCCCCCCATTTCAGCACCCATGCTTACAAAATCCTACAGTCATACACATATACAGATACATACATGCAGTAACACATAATTTATAAACAAACTTACAGTCACACACATAACAGTAGACAATGTAGTTTCCCCCTTGTCACATTACAGGGTATACTGTCTGTAGCAGTTCCTCCTCTACTCATCCTCTCTCCCATGCTGCTGGCACTGCCTATACAGTGCTGTGTAGCCCTGCCTCCCTGATTCGACTCCAATTACTTTTCTGTCTCCTCTTCTACAGCTTGAAGCCTTGCAGTGCAGTCCTGCTCTGCACTGCAACTGTACTCATTAGCCAATGGGGGGACGGAAGATCAGCTCCCTTTGCCCCTCCCCCCATATTCCTTCACTGCAGGAGATAGAGAGCCATGCGCAACACATCCTTATCTAAACTTCTATCAGATAGGTAGTAACTTGGTGGCAATGTGGCGTTCTCAGGTAGGCTAAGGTCACTGAGGGGTTTTGTCAGAAATGTGGACTACACCGAGTGGTGTTTGCACACAGGGGCGGATTGGAAGGTATTTTCTGCGGGAAAATTCCCGGTGGGCCGATTGGATGTGGGGACGCTTTTCTGTTGAGGCCCCGCCCCCTTATTTGCGTCACCAGCCGGCTCCTGTAGAAACCACTTTGTGTTTTTTTCACAGGCGCACCCGGCTGCCTGTCAGCTCTGTGTGGCCGTGTCTTAGCCACTCACGAGGAGAGGCCAGCGGCAGGCTGCTTAAGCCCCGCCCAGCATGCTGTCAGCATTACACGCTGCAGAGGACTTAACAAGATTGGAAGTGGTGCAGCCCGCGGGTGACAGCGGCCGTTTTCGTGACCGCGACGCAATGGAGGTAAGTTGCGGTGGGGGTGGGGGGGCCGTCCAGGCAGTCTGTTAGCCCGATTGTGTCCTCTCTACTCTCCCTCCCCAGGTTGTGAAGTGTCAAGTTTAATTTCACAGCCTGGGGAGAGGGCAAAGTGGAGAGGAGACAATCTGGCTAGCTGCAGCAGGGCAGACTTGCAGTGCACTGTGCAGGACAATGGGGCTGGGAGATGGAGTGAGACTCAGGATGTCTGGGGTGGGGGCCCTGCTAAGGGGAGAATGAGATCATCTGTCCCGGAGGGAAGTTGATCTGCCTAAGGGGGAGGGGAGATCTGCAGGGCAGATATGCTGAACTTGTGGGAGGCAGTCTTTCTCTGGGGGGGAGGGGGGATTGCTATACTGAGATCAGATGATCTGGGGTGGGGTGGGCTCATTTTGTTCTAATGGGAGATGTTTTTGTGGGGGGCTGCTATACTGAGATGATCTGTCAGGGGTGGGCTCATTTTGTTCTAAGAGGAGATGATATTTCTGTTGGGGGGTCTGCTATTCTGGGGGAGATGATTTGTCTGTGGGGAGGGGGCTCTGCTACTCTAGGGGTGGGGGAGATGATGATCTATCTGTCGGGAGGGGGCTCTGGTACACTAGGGGTGGGGGAGATGATGATCTGTCTGTGGGGAGGGGGCTCTGGTATACTAGGGGTGGGGGAGATGATGACCTGTCAGTGGGGAGAGGGCTCTGCTATATTAGGGGCGGGGGAGATGATGATCTGTCTGGGGGAGGGGGAGCTGCTATACTAAGGGCGGGGGAGATGATGATCTGTCTGTAGGGGAGGGGGAGTGTGCTATACTAGGGGCGGGAGAGATAATCTGTGGGGAGGGGAGTATTCGGTGCTAAGGGGAGATGACCTGTGTGTGAGAAAGAAGGGCTATTCTGTGCTAGGGCAGGAGGATGCCACTGAGGAGACGCAGGATGATGGCGCTGGGGAGGCGCAGGATGATGGCGCCTGGGAGAAGCAGGAGGATGGCACAGTGGGGAGACACAGGTGGATGGTGCCAGAGAGAATTGGGGGTAGCACTGGAGAGGTGCAGGGGGATAACACTGAAGAAACACATGAGAGGGGATAGGCTGGAGACACACCAAGGCAGTGGTGCTGGAGACCCACATATAGGACGGTAGGAACGCTGGTACTATTAGAAGAAAACACTGGGGCACAGTAATCATCAGTAAGACAACAATTGTAATGAAACCAAATTCTAATGCAAATAGAACCAAATGAGCAAATATATTTTATTAATGTTAAATTGTTCAATATAGGAAACTCCCATCTTATCCTGCCTCAAAACTTCTGTTACTATGTATTATCTGGTTGAACCTCTGTTGCATGGTGATGACATTGGCTTTATTACTACGCAAACAGGCGGCTTCCGGACCATGTGATCTCAGCATGAATAGTCATCACAGACTCAAGAAACTGCCTGTCCAAGAAGGATCAATTTCTTCTGAGGTTCCCCGCTACAGAGAGATCATATAGGTAAGAATATACTCATTCACCTGCTCGCTGTGCTTATTCACTGGAGAGAGGGATTGGGGGCATGGCTATCATCTCCTGGAGCGGTGGGCATGCCCCCAGCATGAAAAAAGGGGGGAGTGGCTTGTGGGCATAGCATTTCTCATTAGACCACACCCCTTGTAATTAGGCCCCACCCACTTTTTCGGGCGTGCGTCTTAGGCGCACGCACATAGGGCCTCTTCCACATTTTTTTTCCAGGGCCACTTTACATTCCCAATCCGCCCCCTGTTTGCACATAATTACTATTGTTGTCAGGTTGATCTTTTACCCCAGGGATAGGGGTGGATAGATGATAATGACAGGTATGAAACCAAGCATAAGGATGGGGGTGGAGAGAAATGTACATACAAGTGAATATACGCATCTTATATTGTGCACGCAAATTGGAAGCAATTATCACCCGTGAGGGCCTGTATGCCGTATTGCACACACAGTGGCCCTGATTTAGTTGATGCATGCTGCCCTTTTTTCAGTATGGCAGCAACAGTATGTCTGCTTAGTACGTTATGGTTATGCAATATGGGGGATACACATCTGTGTCACACCTGTTTGTCTGCCCCTCACCTTTAGAATGTAAGCTCTTACGAGCAGGGCCTCTACCCTCTTGTGCTTCTCCTTACTTTACTTTCACCTACTTCTTACCCCCCACCAGGGCACTTAACACTTGGTTGCTTACGCTCTGTTGCATATCTAGGTGTTATGGTCACTTATGTATCAATGTATATTATCCATGTCCTTGTCATATTTTGTACTGTAAGTCAGTTGTCAAATTATTTGTTTGTGTACTGTGTAAGGCGCTGCGGAGCACTTGTGGTGCCATATAAATAAAGGATAATAATAATAATACATGCACTGTATGCAGATGGCCAGACCGCCCACTGTTTTTCTGTCCACAGCTGTCATAATTAATTGCATGACTTACATCCATCCAATGCTGGGTGCAAAAACACGAAACTCAGGTTAGCAGGTCTCTTGGGTTACCTGGAGTCAGGGCCAGATTTCGGTCAACATGGATCTGAAACATAGGAAAGCCTATTGTGTGCCGCTGCAGGGTGTGTGACAAGCGCCATGCAAAATGAATATGGGGGATATACAAACTACACACAGATCCGCAATAACTCATAACTCATGACCTCTGTTCTGTGAAGGAATGTAGTCGGCCTCCCGGCAGTTAGGATGCTGGTGGTCAGAATTCCGGCACCGGAATCCCGACAGGGTAAGAATATTGACACTTGTCAGTCAGTATTGTAACCCTCACCCTCTCCCTAACGCTCCCTCCCCGATGCCTAAACCTAACTTCCCCCCATAGTGCCCAAACCTAACCTACCCCTCCCCACACCTTAAACCTAACCCTCCCCCTTAAGGCCTAACCCTAGCTTTCCCCTTATGTCTAAGCTTAACCCCTAATGCTAACCCTCCCCCTAATACCAGTACTTACCTTTGGGATCCCAGTGGTCGCCATGCCGGTGCCGGTATTCTTATAAGTGTTGGGATTCCGCCGTCAGCATTCTGACCGCTGGAATTCCTGCTTTCAGGATACTGAACGTATCCCCATATATACATATACATACATACATACATACACACATAAATATATATTCACATATACATACATATATACTAGGGGTGTGCACCGGCCACTTTTTGTGTTTTGATTTTGGATCTGGATCTTTCTTCGTGTTTTGGATCTGGATTGGTTTTGCCAAAACCACCCTTCCATCTTTTGGGTTCTGGGTTTTGTGTTTTGAATCTGTATTTTTTTGGAAAAAAGCATAAAGACAGCTAAAATCACAGAATTTGTGGGTTTTTCTGTTCCTATGCTATTATTAACCTCAATAACATTAATTTCCACTTATTTCCAGTGTATTCTGAACACTTCAAACCTCACAATATTGTTTTTAGGCCAAAAAGTTGCACCGAGGTAGCTGGATGACTATGCTAAGCGACACGAGTGGGCGGCACAAACACGTGGCCCATCTAGGAGTGACACTGCAGTGGCAGACAGGATGGCAGTTTAAAAAACTATGCCCCAAACAGTATATAATGCAAAGAAAAAAAAGAGGTGCAAGATGGAATTGTCCTTGGGCCCTCCCACCCTTATGTTGTAAAAACAGGACATGCACACTTTAACAAACCAATCATTTCAGCACCAGGGTCTGCTACATGACTGTGGCTGAAATGATTGGTTCGTTTTGGCCCCCACAAAACAAGCTGGCAATTAATCTGTTCCTGCACAAACTTGCCCAACAGAGGCAAGATGTCATCCTCATCATCCTCATCCACCGATTCCTCACCCTCTTCAGTGTTGTGTACATCCTCATCCTCACAGAGTATTAATTCGTCCCCGCTGTTATCCACCACCACACTTTCTGGAGGCTGGTCTCCCTGGAATAATTGATAATTCATTTTGATGAACATCATCTTCTCCGCATTTTGTGGAAGCAACCTCCTACGTCTTTCGCTGACAAGGTTCCCAGCTGCACTAAACACTCTTTTCCGGAGTAAACACTGGATGGGGGACAACTTAGGTAAAATAGAGCCAGTTTGTACAAGGGCCACCAAATTGCCTCTTTTTCCTGCCAGTACAGGTACGGAATGTTTGGTCTTCTGCCCAGGCATGACCGTGATGGGCTTTTTCATCCCTTGGACAACAACTGTCTCCCCCGATGCCTGATTTAAACAAACCACCTCACCATCAGAATCCTCCTCGTCAACTTCCTCCTCAGCGCCAGTTACACCAATATCCCCATCCTGTTGTACTTCAACAGTGACATTTTCAATTTGAATATCAGCAAGTGGACTGTGGGTGCTCCTTCCAGCACTTGCAGAGGGCATGCAAATGGTGGAAGGAGCCACTTCTTCCTGTCCAGTGTTGGGAAGGTCAGGCATCGCAACCGTCGCCACACTTGGACTCTCCATGGGGATTTATGATATCTTCTTAGAATTAGAAAGCGCAGTACTCGTTTGATTTTTGTAGCGGGAGGAGGACTTCCATTTTCATGTGAAGCTGAACCACTAGTCATGAACATACTGTAGGGGAGGACCTTAGCCGTTCCTTGCCACTCCGTGTCGTAAATGGCATATTGGCAAGTTTACGTTTCTCCTCAGATGATTTAAATTTATTTTTTAAGGTCATTTTCCTGAACTTTGCCATTTGGGATTTTATATGCCCTCTACTATGACATTGGGCATCTGCCTTGGCAGACAACGTTGATGGCATTTCATCGTCTATGTCATGACTAGTGGCAGCAGCTTCAGCACCAGGAGGAAGTGGTTCTTGACCTTTCCCTATTTTATTTTTATCGGACAAATTTTTGTCCACCATTTATGTGATATTGATGCACGTGCGGCTAAGTCGCACACAAACACAGAAAAATATATATATATTTTTTTTTTCTAGCGCACTTTGGGGGTTACACCATCATTCAACAGACGAGCCAGCCGGCCATTTACTTATAACACAGGCACACGCTTGGCGCTACTTTGTTGATGCAGGTGCAGCTACAGCACACAAAAGTCACATACACAGAAAAAAAAATTATTTACATTTCAGGCACTCTGGGGGTTACACCACCCTTCAATAGACGAGCCAGCCGGCCCTTTACTTATGACACAGGCGCACTCATGGCTCTACTTTGTTTGTATATACTGTGCATCCTGTATATATATATATATATATATATATACATATATTACACTGACCTGTGGGAACGTACTTTGTGCATGCTGGATTTTCCTCCTGGCTAGTGACACCTTTACTCCTGTGCAAGGCAGCTCAGCCTCTGCGCTCAGCCTGCAGGGCTGGCTTTATTCATCATTTCTGAGCTCAGCTGTCATCTCAGTTGCCACAGGAGGCAGGCAGGGGCCAAGGGGGGTGAGTGGACAGGCTTCAGATTCCCCAGGGACCAGAGCTTCTGGTGACGCAGAGAGGGGAACACAACTTGCATGGACGGGGCCAGCTGGAGTCATTATTGTTGGAGGAGAGTGATCTGCATTTGAGGCGTCACCGCCTGATGAAACATGGTGAGCACTTTATAACCCCCTCGCCGCACGATCAGTCCGGTGGCGTGGCCTGCATCCTTGATGATGCTGGGCTGCCCCCGGAAACTATAGCCTGCACTGTCGGCTCCTCCGCTGTGACAGGATAGACACCACTCTAGGGATGGGCAGATCGATTCACTGAACTGAGTTGAGCCTCATGGCTCAACTCAGTGAAGTGTCTCAAGACATGACTCTTTAGATAGAGCAGCTCTGGAGCCAGCAGGGGAACCAGCCACTCAGAGTGAGTCGCTGACAGCTCCGCCCCCCCGCAAGCCCAGCATTACAGCTCAGGGTTCTCACTGACTCTTCTGAGTCAGTGCACTCCCCGAGCCCTGGCAGCAGCTGTGCGACTCAGAGTGAGGCGCTGACAGCTCCGCCCCCTGCACTGTTGATCTTACACAGTGGAGAAGTATAATCAGGTCGGATCAGCAGTGTAGGGGGCGGAGCTGCCATTCACTCTAGCTCCACTGACAGAGACTAGGGGAGGTGAGTGTCTCGACTCACCAAACACTGAGTGACTCGAATCATTCGCTCATCTGAATGATTTGAGTCAGTGTGTTGAGACACTCACTCACTAGCTCTCTCTACACCACTCCATATAGACACCACTGCTCTGCATTGGCTCCTCTTGAGCCGCTGGGACTACATGGAGGTGCGCTGATGTCACAAAGGAAAACCCCGACCAGACAAATGCTAAAGTACGCCATCTCTGTCCTCCATAGTGGAAGGTCGTGCCCTTGAGCATCTCCTGAATGAAGACTGTATAGCATAGCCCACTTTACCACTGTGTCACCACAGCTGACCATAGTACATATACGCCACTGCCACCACTGGATATATATATATATATACAGGTGTCTACTACATATTACACCACCTGTGATAACCCCACGTTTTTCTGGCTAGATGTGTCATACTTGGTGTATACCTGCATTAACCCTGTGTTACCCTGCAGTCTGTGTTCTGTCTGGTTAATAAACCAAAACCTGATTAAGTTGTTCATTGTGTGGACTGACCTCCATCGCACAGTGCTGCCACATATATTAGCGTCATAGGTTCTGCCAAGAATCATGAGACAAAATGAGAAAAGCCCTATTTAGGGTGAAAATGGGTATCTCAATGATGGTAGCCCCCGCCGGAGAAAACATTTAACCAGTCTCGCTGGAGAAATGATTTGCCGAATCTTGCCGGAGAAAACATTGACTGGCTCTCACTGGTGAATAGATTCACCAGGTATTACCAGACAAAATATTTGCCAGATCCCAGCGGAGAAAAGATTTGCTGGCTCCCTCCCTGGCGAAAGCTTCCCTATGCAAAGCCGGGTGAGGCCTATTTAACAAGGACTGCGACTATACCAGTTTAAATCTGGGGCTGTCAGTGATGCCAAAGTTAATATAATGTCATCTTATAATTAGGGGTGTGCACCGGCCACTTTTCGTGTTTTGTGTTTTGGTTTTGGATCTGGATCTTTCTTCGTGTTTTGGATCTGGATTGGTTTTGCCAAAACCACCCTTGCGTGTTTTGGGTTCTGGGTTTTGTGTTTTGGATCTGTATTTTTTTGAAAAAAAGCATAAAAACAGCTAAAATCACAGAATTTGTAGGTTTTTCTGCTCCTATGCTATTATTAACCTCAATAACCTTAATTTCCACTCATTTCCAGTCTATTCTGAATACCTCACACCTCACAATAGTGTTTTTATGTCCAAAAGGTTGCACCGAGGTAGCTGGATGACTATGCTAAGCGACACAAGTGGGCGGCACAAACACGTGACCCATCTAGGCGTGAAACTGCAGTGGCAGACAGGATGGCATTGAAAAACTAGGCCCCAAACTGTACATAATGCAAAGAAAAAAAAGAGGTGCAAGATGGAATTGTCCTTGGGCCCTCCCACCCACCCTTATGTTGTATAAACAGGACATGCACACTTTAACAAACCAATCATTTCAGCGCCAGGGTCTGCCACACAACTGTGGCTGAAATGATTGGTTCGTTTGGGCCCCCACAAAACAAGCTGGCAATTAATCTGTCCCTGCACAAACTGGCTCTACGGAGGCAAGATGTCATCCTCATCCTCCTCATCCACCGATTCCTCACCCTCTTCAGTGTGTACATCCTCATCCTCACAGAGTATTAATTCGTCCCTGCTGGAACCACAGGTCCCTCTGTACGTTCTGGAGGCTGGTCTCCCTGGAAGAGTTGATAATTCATTTTATGAACATCATCTTCTCCACATTTTGTGGAAGCAACCTCCTACGCCTTTCGCTGACAAGGTTCCCGGCTGCACTAAACACTCTTTCGGAGTACACACTGGAGGGGGGGCAACTCAGGTAAAATAGAGCCAGTTTGTACAGGGACCTCCAAATTGCTTCTTTTTCCTGCCAGTACAGGTACGGACTGTCTGACATGCCTACTTGGATGCTGTCACCGATGTAATCCTTTAACAGACAGACGCACGCTTGTCGCTGCTGCTTTGAGGATTCAAGTGCGGCTACAGCCCACACAATTCACAAAGACAGAAAAAAAAAAGAATATTTTTATTGTTTGTGGAGCACACTTTGAGGGTTACACCACCCTTTAACAGACAGACGCACGCTTGTCGCTGCTGCTTTGAGGATGCAAGTGCGGCTACAGCCCACACAATTCACAAAGACAGAAAAAAGAAGAAGAATATTTTAATTGTTTGTGTAGAACACTTTGAGGTGTCACCACCCTTTAACAGACAGACGCACGCTTGTCGCTGCTGCTTTAAGGATGCAGGTGCGGCTACAGCCCACACATTTCACAAAGACCAAAAAAAAAAGAACAATATTTTAATTGTTTGTGTAGAACACTTTGAGGTGTCACCACCCTTTAACAGACAGACGCACGCTTGTCGCTGCTGCTTTAAGGATGCAGGTGCGGCTACAGCCCACACAATTCACATAGACAGAAAAAAAAAGAACAATATTTTAATTGTTTGTGTAGCACACTTTGAGGGTGTCACCACCCTTTAACAGACAGACGCACGCTTGTCGCTGCTGCTTTGAGGATGCAAGTGTGGCTACATCGCACACAAGTGACAAACACATTAAAAAAATAGTTTTTTATTTTTTGGAACACTTTGAGAGTTACACCACCCTTTAACACAGACGCACGCTTGTCGCTGCTGCTTTAAGGATGCAGGTGCGGCTACAGCCCACACATTTCACAAAGACCGAAAAAAAAGAACAATATTTTAATTGTTTGTGTAGAACACTTTGAGGGTGTCACCACCCTTTAACAGACAGACGCACGCTTGTCGCTGCTGCTTTAAGGATGCAGGTGCGGCTACAGCCCACACAATTCACATAGACAGAAAAAAGAAGAATATTTTTATTGTTTGTGTAGCACACTTTGAGGGTGTCACCACCCTTTAACAGACAGACGCACGCTTGTCGCTGCTGCTTTGAGGATGCAAGTGTGGCTACATCGCACACAAGTCACAAACACATTAAAAAAATAGTTTTTTATTTTTTGGAACACTTTGAGAGTTACACCACCCTTTAACAGACAGACGCACGCTTGTCGCTGCTGCTTTAAGGATGCAGGTGCGGCTACAGCCCACACATTTCACAAAGACCGAAAAAAAAAGAACAATATTTTAATTGTTTGTGTAGAACACTTTGAGGGTGTCACCACCCTTTAACAGACAGACGCACGCTTGTCGCTGCTGCTTTAAGGATGCAGGTGCGGCTACAGCCCACACAATTCACATAGACAGAAAAAAGAAGAATATTTTTATTGTTTGTGTAGCACACTTTGAGGGTGTCACCACCCTTTAACAGACAGACGCACGCTTGTCGCTGCTGCTTTAAGGATGCAGGTGCGGCTACATCGCACACAAGTCACAAACACATTAAAAAAATAGTTTTTTATTTTTTGGAGCACTTTGAGAGTTACACCACCCTTTAACAGACAGACGCACGCTTGTCGCTGCTGCTTTAAGGATGCAGGTGCGGCTACAGCCCACACATTTCACAAAGACCGAAAAAAAAAGAACAATATTTTAATTGTTTGTGTAGAACACTTTGAGGGTGTCACCACCCTTTAACAGACAGACGCACGCTTGTCGCTGCTGCTTTAAGGATGCAGGTGCGGCTACAGCCCACACATTTCACAAAGACCAAAAAAAAAAGAACAATATTTTAATTGTTTGTGTAGCACACTTTGAGGGTGTCACCACCCTTTAACAGACAGACGCACGCTTGTCGCTGCTGCTTTAAGGATGCAGGTGCGGCTACAGCCCACACAATTCACAAAGACAGAAAAAAAAAGAACAATATTTTAATTGTTTGTGTAGCACACTTTGAGGGTGTCACCACCCTTTAACAGACAGACGCACGCTTGTCGCTGCTGCTTTAAGGATGCAGGTGCGGCTACAGCCCACACATTTCACAAAGACCAAAAAAAAAAGAACAATATTTTAATTGTTTGTGTAGCACACTTTGAGGGTGTCACCACCCTTTAACAGACAGATGCACGCTTGTCGCTGCTGCTTTAAGGATGCAGGTGCGGCTACAGCCCACACAATTCACAAAGACAGAAAAAAAAAGAACAATATTTTAATTGTTTGTGTAGCACACTTTGAGGGTGTCACCACCCTTTAACAGACAGACGCACGCTTGTCGCTGCTGCTTTAAGGATGCAGGTGCGGCTACAGCCCACACAATTCACAAAGACAGAAAAAAAAAGAACAATATTTTAATTGTTTGTGTAGCACACTTTGAGGGTGTCACCACCCTTTAACAGACAGACGCACGCTTGTCGCTGCTGCTTTGAGGATGCAGGTGGAATCTAGACGGGATTTGGAACCGAGGACACACTACCTCCATCAATTGTCTAAATCCCACTGCACTAATGTCGGATACCGGACGCACGTCTAACACCAACATAGCAGTCAAGGCCTCAGTTATACGTTTTGCTTCAGGATGACTGCTGTCGTACTTCATCCTCATCGCTAGGGACTGTTGGAGGGTCAATTGTTTAGTAAAAGTAGTGATGTTCCTACTTCCTCTCTGGGATGATGAACAACTCCCAGCAGCAGCAACAGCACTAGGAGGAAGTGGTTCTTGATCTTTCCCTATTTTATTTTTATCGGAGAAAGTTTGGTCCTCCATTTATGTTATATTGATATATATACGTGCGGCTAAAGCGCACACAAACACAGAAAATATTATTTTATTTTTGCTGGAGAGTAGTGCACTTTGTGGGTTACACCACCCTTTAAGAAATGAGCCAGCCGGCTCTTTACTTATGGGACACAGGCGCACGCTTGGCGCTGCTCCTTTGTTGATGCACGTGCAGCCACAGTGCACACAATTCACAAACACAGAAAATAATTTTTTTTTTGGTTTGGACTGGAGTGTACTTTCAGGGGTTACAGCACCCTTAACGGTCAAGCCAGCCGGCCCTTTACTTATGACACAGGTGCACGCTTGGCACTACTTTGTTGATGCACGTGCAGCTACTGCGCACACAATTCACAAACACAGAAAATAATTTTTTTTTGGTTTGGACTGGAGTGTACTTTCGGGGGTTACAGCACCCTTTAACGGTCAAGCCAGCCGGCCCTTTACTTATGACACAGGCGCACGCTTGGCACTACTTTGTTGATGCACGTGTGGCTACTGCGCACACAATTCACAAACACAGAAAATAATTTTTTTTTTGGTTTGGACTGGAGTGTACTTTCGGGGGTTACAGCACCCTTAATGGTCAAGCCAGCCGGCCCTTTACTTATGACACAGGCGCACGCTTGGCACTACTTTGTTGATGCACGTGCGGCTACTGCGCACACAATTCACAAACACAGAAAATAATTTTTTTTTTGGTTTGGACTGGAGTGTACTTTCGGGGGTTACAGCACCCTTAACGGTCAAGCCAGCTGGCCCTTTACTTATGACACAGGCGCACGCTTGGCACTACTTTGTTGATGCACGTGCGGCTACTGCGCACACAATTCACAAACACAGAAAATAATTTTTTTTTTGGTTTTGACTGGAGTGTACTTTCGGGGGTTACAGCACCCTTAACGGTCAAGCCAGCCGGCCCTTTACTTATGACACAGGCGCACGCTTGGCACTACTTTGTTGATGCACGTGCGGCTACTGCGCACACAATTCACAAACACAGAAAATAAATTTTTTTTTGGTTTGGACTGGAGTGTACTTTCGGGGGTTACAGCACCCTTAACGGTCAAGCCAGCCGGCCCTTTACTTATGACACAGGCGCACGCTTGGCACTACTTTGTTGATGCACGTGCGGCTACTGCGCACACAATTCACAAACACAGAAAATAATTTTTTTTTTGGTTTGGACTGGAGTGTACTTTCGGGGGTTACAGCACCCTTAACGGTCAAGCCAGCCGGCCCTTTACTTATGACACAGGCGCACGCTTGGCACTACTTTGTTGATGCACGTGCTGCTACTGCGCACACAATTCACAAACACAGAAAATAATTTTTTTTTTGGTTTGGACTGGAGTGTACTTTTGGGGGTTACAGCACCCTTAACGGTCAAGCCAGCCGGCCCTTTACTTATGACACAGGCGCACGCTTGGCACTACTTTGTTGATGCACGTGCGGCTACTGCGCACACAATTCACAAACACAGAAAATAATTTTTTTTTTGGTTTGGACTGGAGTGTACTTTCGGGGGTTACAGCACCCTTAACGGTCAAGCCAGCCGGCCCTTTACTTATGACACAGGCGCACGCTTGGCACTACTTTGTTGATGCACGTGCGGCTACTGCGCACACAATTCACAAACACAGAAAAAATATAATTTTTTTAGCACTTGGGGGGAGCACCCCTGATGGACAGAGCACCCCCTGGACAACACTGCAGCACTCCTTTAGGACTGGGACACTGCACAGGACTTTGGAGTGGACACAGCCCCTATGGAGAACTGACTGCACAACACAGTCCAGCCAGCCCCTATGGACTTTGAAGTAGTGGACACAGCCCCTATTAACAACAGCAGCACAGCACAACACAGCCAGCCCCTATGGACTTTGAAGTAGTGGACAACAGCAGCACTACACTACACTACACTACACAGCCCTAACTCCCACCCTCCCTCTTCACTGTCCACAGCCGAGTGAGAAAATGGCGCCGACGTGGGTACCTTATATAGGATCCAAAACCCGCGAGACTCGGAAGGCGGGATGATGACGTTTTGCCTCGATTTCAGATCCGAGTCAGGCGGGAAAAGTCGAGCCTGATTCGGATCGGACTCGGATCGGGGGGGCTCGGGGGGGTTCGGATTTCAGAAATCCGAACCCGCTCACCCCTACTTATAATACATGTCAAAGTTAAGGCAAAGCATGGGAAATATTGTGCTATATAAATTGTTCTATAAATGTATTTCTGGGAAAAAAAAATGTTGCATATATTTAAACAAGCATTAAAATTGTTGCTCCTTTTGACAAACTGACTGCCATTAATTTTTATGTCTGGAGATGTTTTGTAACGCAGACTTGAAGCTATTTGCATTTGTGTTTGCTCTTAGACTCGCCTCCGCAGGGATATGAAAACCTTAAGTTTAGTTTGGCTCCTGTTCTTTATTGTACTATGCTGGATACCGTGAAATCTTCTAATGTCCAGGTGATTAATCATGGTAAATAATGTTCAGTTTATCCTTATAATTATGGTAAAAATTTGTTTGTTCTGCACTAGGGAAATAAAACTAGGAGCATGTTTTTACAAGTGTTCACTGTAACATCTCCTGTTTTATTCATTTAAAACTGAGCTCTGGAATTCCAGATTTTCAAACTGCTGAAATACAAAAAAATAATAATAATAAAATCCAGGTTTTACAGAGTTATAATAGATGTGGATGTGCCAACATTACAGGATAGGGCAGAAAGCTATCGTTATCCACAAGTACCTCATGCTTAAACTTAACTATGTAATACTTATGTAACTTTTAGTTAATGTTTGATTTCTTACTGAGAGTCACTTACGAACATCAAAAGTGTAAAAGAAAGGGGATGTAGTCAAGTTACCTATGATCGGGATGCAGGCAGGTTGAAATCCCGACCAGCGGCCAGAACACCGGCGCCGGAATCCCGCCATCGGTTGAGGTGCCGACGACGAAATCCTGCATCCGACGTCCTGATCATAAGTATAACAGGCCGGGTTAGCTGTTAGCCGTGGTGGGGGAGTTAGATTTAGGCACCATGAGGATTTTAGGGTTAAGCTGCGGGAGGGGGGAGGCTAGGGTTAGGCTGCAGACAGGCGGGGTTAGAGTTAGGCACTAAGGGAGGAGGGTTAGGTTTAGGCACTAACTGGGAGGGTTAGGGTGCGGGGCAGGGCCGGACTGGCCATCGGGCACTTATGGCAAATGCCAGAAAGGCCGATGGCCAAATGGGCCGCTTTGGCTGAGCACAGGCTCACCCGGCAGTACAACCTCATGGGCGGCGCCTTGCTCAGTAAACAGATTGCATGAATGCGCGACCGCGTCATGATGCAGTGATGTCATCACGCTGCGTCTTGACGCAGCCGCGCATTCCTGAAATCTTCTTACTGAGCAAGGCGAGTACCTTGCCTTGCCGCGACCAGTGCAGCCGCACTGAAGAGTCCGGACGCCGGCTGAGACTGGCCTCCGCGTCCTGCTGCTAGCTGCACTTGTCAGTCTGTCCTCTCTCTGGACGGTGGTTGGGGCCAGGCTGTCCACTCCTATCTGCCGCGCCTGCCCTCCGAACTGGCCACTGACTGGGCAGGATCATGAGGCAAGTGCACAGCAGGGAGATGCACTGCGCTGCAGCTTCATCAGGTAACTACACCTCCGCGGGGGAAGCAGGGGGAAGGGGGGGTGAGAGCAGCATGTGTAAATAATGTCAGTTGTGCGGGGTGCAGTGCAGCCTGCAGCAGGATGTTGGGGCTGGGGGGGTGCACGAGCAGCATGTGCTATGTCATTTGGGGAGGTGTGCAGCGTGTGCTATGTCATTTGGGGAGGTGTGCAGCGTGTGCTATGTCATCTGGGGAGGTGTGCAGCGTGTGCTATGTCAGTTGGGAGGTGTGCAGCGTGTGCTATGTCAGTTGGGGGGTGTGCAGCATGTGCTATGTCAGTTTGGGGGGTGTACAGCGGCTGACATTCTGTCTTCTTTCGAGACCATGCTCCCTTACTGTGATACCACACTCCCTCACGATGAGGCAAGATTACCGCTTCTTGGGAGGGGGGGGGGGCGTATTTTGACTGCTCGCACTGGGAGCCTCAGTCCCTAGAAACTGCCCTGACCGCGACCAAGCCCCATGGGATTGGGGTCAGTGGGAAGGAATCTGGGGCAGCGCTATGCAGACAGTCTGCTGCCCGGGAAGCGGAGCCGCACGAGGAGTACATGCCATTCAGAGGAGCCGCACTTCCGGGCATCAGCTACAGTACAGCAGGACGCTGCTTCACGGGGGACTGCATATGGTGAGTAGGTAAAACCTCTGCACACCAAAACTACATCAGGTATCACTGCCATCTCCGCCATTAATTTCCTTCTGTCTTTCTCTCATCTCACCTTATTCCTCCTCCTCTTATTCTCTCTTCTATCTTCCCTGATTTCTTCTCTCTCTTTTTTTTTTGTTTCCCCCTATTCCCTTCTCATCTCCCCCTATTCCTAAACTCTGCTGCCTGCCCTTATTCCTCCTGTCTCAATTCTCCCCCTATTCCTACCCTCTATCTCCCATCTCCCCCTATTCCTCCTCTCTCGCCCAGCTCCCCCTCTTTCTCCCATGGGCTCAATTCAATTCTGCGTGTTGTTAGGTTGGAGAATGCCCTTCTCCTGTGCCTCGCACCTTAAACAAGGTATTTAGTCGCGAGAACAGGCATTCTCTGACTAAACTTCCCGGTACGATGCTGTTTCTGCCGCGCTAAGGGCAGAAAACAGCATTGCGCCTGGACTTTTGTTTGATTTTTGCTTGCATCCCAGGAGGGATGCGAGAAGAAATCCTTAATTGGGCTTAGTAGCACAATGGATTAAATAGCTCCGGGAGCTCATTTCCGGTGCTATTGAATTTGCGTTGAATTGAATCGAGCCCAATGTCTCACCTGTCTCCCCCTATTTCTTCTCTCTCTTTCCCAGGTTCCCCTCTTTCTCCTATGTATGCCCCTCCCGTCTCCCTCTCCCCCTCTCCTATCTCTGACTCCCTCTCCTATCTGTCTCCCCCTCCCCCTCACTCTCCCCCTCTAGTATCTCTGTCTCCCTCTCCCCCTTCCATCTCCCCCTCCCTTCTCCGTCTCCCTCTCCCATTTCCCTCTCCGCCTCTCCCCCTCTCCTGTCTCTGTCTCCCCCATCTCCCCCTCTTCCGTCTCCCCCTCTTCCGTCTCCCCCTTCCTCTCCCCCCCTTCCTCTCCCCCCCTCTCCCATCTCTGTCTCCCCTTTTCCCTCTCTCCCTCTTCCCCTCTCCCGTCTGTCTCCCTCTCCATCTCTCCCGTCTCCCCCTCTCCCGTCTCCCCCTCTTCTATGTCTCCCCCTATTCCTCTTCTCTCTCCCAGCTTCCCCTTTCTTCTATGTCTCCCCCTATTCCTCTTCTCTCTCCCAGCTTCCCCTTTCTTCTATGTCTCTCTCATCTCTCCCTATTCCTCTTCTCTCTCCCAGCTTCCCCTTTCTTCTATGTCTCTCTCATCTCCCCCTATTCCTCTTCTCTCTCCCAGCTTCCCCTTTCTTCTATGTCTCTCTCATCTCCCCCTATTACTCTTCTCTCTCTCGTCTTTCCCTATTCCTCCCTACTCTCACCCAGCTCCCTTCTCCTATGTCTTTCCCGGCCTCCCCAATTCCTTCTCTCTCTCTCCCAGCTTCCCCTATTCCTTCTCTCTCCCAGCTCACCCTATTTCTCCTATGTCTCTCTAGTTTCCCCAGTTCCTCCTCCCTTTCTCTCGACTCAGCCTGTTCTTTCACTCTCTCACGGCTCTCCCTATTTCTTCTCTCTCTTCCTACTCCCCATATTTCTCCTATGTCTCTCCTTGCTCCCCATATTCTCTCTCTCTACCCCAGTTCATCCTATTCCTCCTCTCTCTCTCCTGGCTTTCCCTAATTCTCCTATGTTGGGTTCCCTCTTTCCTTCTCTCTCCCCAGCTGACCAAATTCCTCCTCTCTTTTTCTCCTGGCTCCCCCCTTTCCTCCTCTCTTTTTCTCCTGGCTCCCCCCTTTCCTCCTCTCTTTTTCTCCTGGCTCCCCCCTTTCCTCCTCTCTTTTTCTCCTGGCTCCCCCCTTTCCTCCTCTCTTTTTCCTGTCTCTCTATTCCTTTTAGTATGTTGCTATTTCAAACCTGCAGATCCATGTAGTATTAATATTGTATCCAATATATTGTTTATTATATTTCTATTTTATAATATGTGCAAATATTCATATATGTGTATGTGAATAAGGGACACTATTGTGTGACATAACGTGAAAAAGGGACACTGCTGTGTGACGTAACGTGACTATGGGGCACGACCGTGTGGCGTAATGTGAAAAAGGGACACTACTGTGTTACGTAACGTGAAATATTAGGTGGCTACGCCCCTTCCCAGCAAAACTACGCCTGAAATTTTTTGCGCGTGCCTTCGGCACGCTCTCCCTGCTTCCCCTATACTTGGTGGCACAAATGCTCTTTTGTTAAAATGTGTAGTTGTGGCTCTGCTTTGGTGTGCACAGAGGTGTCCTCTGCATTCAGCACCCCTGCCCTAAAAAAGTCCTACAGTGAACACTAATCTTCTACAACTGCTAAGCTATCGCTTTGGAAAATGCCTTCCCCTTTCTTGTGTATGACCTACACCACTGAAGTGCCAGCTTTACCTATAGATATCTGTCCAATCTGTCTGGTGGGAAAGAAAATCTGGTCCATTTTCCAGCATCTGGGAGCAAATTTCTATTGTTATTTGCTCCCACACATTCCCAGATTTTCTGTCCCACCACACGAATTGGACAGATATATCTATAGGTGTCTGCACAACTTAACAGAACCAACACAATACCAAATGTTTGACTCCCATGCAGGATGTGCTCTGTTGTATGTATTTTAATAGATAATGATGTGTACTTGTCTGTTGTTCTAATATTAATTACATTTGTAAGAGCATAGACTAAAGTGGGAGGGGTCAGGAATAGTTAGGGGAGGAGTCTATGCCAGGAGACCGATGCTGACGCGAGGTGGGCCTGTGTGCTCTTTAAATTCCAGGGCCTATTTTTAGTCCCAGTCAGGCGGGGTAGGGAGGGTTAAGGTTAGGATGCCGGAAGGGAGGGTTAGGAGGTGAAGGGGGAGGGTTACTATACTTACCTAGCCCCTGTTGGGATTCTGAGCATCGGGACACCGCTGTCGATCTTTTGACAGCTGGCATCCCGACTGAGAGTCTCCCATACCCAACCCAAAAGAATGATGTGTCTCTTTTGTGCAATAGACAAGAGCAGCAGTTATCCATACAGTATCACCAATACCAAATGTAGAACATAGAATAAACACAAAGGACACAGGGCCTAATTCAGATGTTGCCCAAGTGCGCATGCGCACGATGGAGGCGGCTCCGTCGTGCGCATGCGCGAGACCCGAATAACGATGGCCAAGCCGTCATTATGGGTCTTGCACCAAAGGGGGTGTGCTGTTGATGGTGATTGACAGCACGCCCCCTTTGGTGGGCATGCCGAGGGCGTGGCTGCCCAGACAGAGGCGTTCCCATGGGAACGCCTACCGTCTGGGGCCGGCCCCACTGACATCACTAGTGATGTCAGTGGGAGTGCTTTTGGCTCTGATAGAGCCAAAAGCACTCCAGGGCATGCGGCAGCGAGACCCTACCGCAGGGTCTCGTCGCAAGCTCGATGGTCGCGATGGTCTTGACCATCGCGACCATCATTTTGGCCGCTCGCTATAGCTGTGGGTGGTCACCCACAGCTATGCGAGCGGCCAGGAGGCCGCTCCAAAAACTAGGAGGGACGGCCCTGATTCAGAGCAAGCGCTCTGTCAGAGCGTCCGCCTCTGAATCAGGGCCACAGACTCCTTATTGAAATACAATGAGATGGGGGAAAGTCTATTAAGGAAATGTACCACACAGGAGTATTATATCTTCGTAAGTTCCAATGTCATAAATGTATAGTCCAATATCGATTCAACATACGTCATCCAATGTCGTTATTATCCTCTGTATGTACTGTACATGGAACCTTCAATAATAACTTAACGGAACTTTGGCCATGTGGAGGTTGTCCTCAGAAAGGCAATTGCGGTGACCTCTATGGGCTTCCCAGCGGTTTATTGAAAGAGGCAATAATAGGCCAGTTTATGACGAGTCGTATGAATCCTGCTGGCAAGAAATTCCGGCCGTAGTTGTGCAGGAGGACGGCAAATCCGGGATGGCAAATATTCTCCAATAATGTATGCTGGTCCGGAGATGGTAAGAGTCCACAGCGGGTGTCTTGTTCAAAGTGTCAGTGCAAGGGCTCAACGCGTTTCATTGTGGAAGTATCCACATCCCTCCTCAGGAGCAATATTACAATTTTACAGTGCAAATGCATGTTTGTGACATCATGTCTTCTACTTCTACATGATTGCACCTAAATTAGCAGTGAAGGGTATTTGCAGTTTCTGCTGGTGCGCAAACCCTTACACTGTCCGACTGGATAAATTAGTGAGTTAAAAGCATCACTTGCAAAGTGCATATTAGGAGAGCAGGTGACCTCATTTTGCACAGCAGGCGATCTTTGTGTAAGGGATTATTCAAATGAAATAACAGGTAGAGTAGGTGCATCTCTAGGGGCATTTCTAGGATAATGCAGCATCTACAGGGGTATTTTTAGGATGACGCAGTACCTGCAGGGGCATTGCTAGGATAAAACCTCTATAGGGACACTTGCCTGATGGTGCATCTAAAGGGGCATTTATCAGATGGCGTAGCATCCACTGAGTCATTTGTGGGTTATTACAGTAGCTACAGAGGGTCTGTGGGATGGTGCACATCTGTGTCCTCAGTGCAAATAAAGTGAATACTCTGCAATCTTTACAATAGGGCTTGTTCAATAAATTGTGTGTCTAAAGGTAGGTATTACCATGTATTTAGGCGCTCCTCAACATAAATGCTGTGACGGAGTCGACCGTATAGATGACATAGGTCAGTGCAGACATAAAATAAAATTTATTCATGAATACAAGGTGATGCATGGAATATAAATGTATACAGTAAAAACGTGCTGTAGATTCAAAATTCACAGAATCAGTTGATAAATACTGGGTGAGGCAGAAAAATGGTATCTGTCATGGACATTAGACATATGCAATAGGTGAATTATATATATTGTGGATGAATAAAGGCATGAAACATAAGACAAATGACAGGTCTGCTGAGTTCTGATTGCAGCAGGAAATGTGACTCCTGTGTTTAAAATAAGCACTATCGTGCAATGTACAAATAAATGGTAATATATGTACACTTGGTAGTAGGCAAAAAAGTACAGGATATCATATCCGGTGGGTGATGGGGAGCCAGCGGGTGTCTCTTCTTCAAGAGACCCAGTATCTCGAAACGCGTCAGCTAGCTACACCTGTAATCACTTCCAAGGACTCTGGAGTTTTTCCACAGGATCTGATTTCCATTTGGGTAAAGCGAAAGGAGCCTTGCAGGGCAACCCGGGCACCCTGCAATTCAACACCCGCTGGCTCCCCATCACCCACCGGGTATGATATCCTGTACTTTTTTGCCTACTACCAAGTGTACAATTATTACCATTTATTTGTACATTGCACGATAGTGCTTATTTTAAACACAGGAGTCACATTTCCTGCTGCAATCAGAACTCAGCAGACCTGTCATTTGTTTTATGTTTCATGCCTTTATTCATCCACAATATATATAATTCACCTATTGCATATGTCTAATGTCCATGGCAGATACCATTTTTCTGCCTCACCCAGTATTTATCAACTGATTCTGTGAATTTTGAATCTACAGCACGTTTTTACTGTATGCATTTATATTCCATGCATCACCTTGTATTCATGAATACATTTTATTTTATGTCTACACTGACCTATGTCATCTATACGGTCGACTCCGTCACAGCATTTATGTTGAGGAGCGCCTAAATACATGGTAATACCTACCTTTAGACACACAATTCAGACTTTGGTTTTCACTAGGGAAAACCCATTACCATTCACGGCCCGCTTACCCTCAACAGGAGTGCCCGGTTTCACCAACACACCACAAAATCTTGTTCAATAAATGTCCAACCAAGGACACAAGAATTATTCCTAGTTTGGGAGATGGTAATGGGGTGGCGGTAATGTTTGTCCTATTTCAGCCTCCTCGTGTCCTAAGAAGCCATTTTGTTTTGAAGATGTGAGGCTGAAAAAATACCAAGCTGTAAGTTAAAGGATGGTTATTTTCAAAAATGTAACTGTGAAATGTGAACCATTAGGACAAATTACATTGTTTGGCTTTAACCTGACATTTCACTGCAATAAGTATAGCATTATGTTCACACTCCATTACTTGTGTTTTACAGAAACATGCAGAAGACCTCTTTGGCCTCCATGTAATTGTTCTTCCAAATAGATAACTGGGTTTATTTGCAATATAAACTTATTATTTCTGTAGGATATGATCGTGGATGTGTCTTTTGTTTGGCGGCTGACCAGTCCCATTGTTTTCTAAAACCTCTCTTTTTCCGATAGATTTCAGGAGGAAGAAGGTTGTCTCCCCTTTCGGGTGCTATGGAAGATTAGGAGCCTCGAGGGTTGATGGAACAAGCAGTGAAATGAGTGGAAAAGAAAATCAGTGGAGAAAGTGCCTATAGCAACTAATCAGTTTTGAGGTAGCCTTTATCAAGCACATTCTATAAAATGATTAGTAGAAGCTGATTGGTTGCTATAGACAACTTTTCCACTGGTACTTTTTTTCTTTTCACTGCTTGATACATCAACCCCTTTGTCCTCTCACTTTTTGGATCCATACAGGTATCATAATAATTTATCTACATGTGACTACTGATTTGGTAATCTGAATTTGATGATAATTATGATTTTTGCTCTGCCCTTGTGGGTCTTGAAATTGGTATTGTACATCAGTCCTCCTTGTCACATTGGTCTACCCTTGTCACATCAAGCTCTACCCTTGATTAAAATTTTTGCACTTTGCCTTGACTAATATGCTAGCTGGATTTCTGTTACTTACCATTGTACTTTATCCATAATTGATTTCAGAATTGGTGTATTTTGGTAAGATGTAAGATTAATGTGTTCAGTCCTGTCCTAAGGCAGCACCGCGCCAATATAGTGTTTTTAACTGTATGTAACTGAGTCAGTGGCGTAAGCAGGGGGGGTCAGCCAGAGCTCGTGCATTGGGCCCCGTCGCGGTCCAGGTCCATTAAAGTCAATGTAGTGTAGACCACAGTGAGTGCGGTTCACACTACAAAGTAACAAACACACTACCACCGGCAAGAGAGGCACTACTACTAGGGGCATTAAGGTGCATATGGAATAGAAAGGAATGGTCCCAGAGTGACCCCCCCATTTTTCAATGGCCATGCCCCTTGTGGCATTTGGTCACGCCCACTTATTGGCATGCGCACATAGAGGGGTGGGGGCACCATATTTCATCTTGCCCTGGGCTACAAATACCTAAGTTTCGACACTGAACTGAGTCTCTGGTCAGTGTAGATCATATATTCTTCCTTCTTGAACAATGTGTTAAAAAGGTTAAACCGCCTAAAAATTTCCTCATGTAATATTGTCCAGCTATCCGCACAGTCTCGTGATTAATTTTATATATAGATAAGATCACTTCCTTTATTTACATTGACATTAAAAGGGGTACACAGCGCCTTACTAAGTACAGAAACAAAGCAAATGTAACAAGCCCCACCCCTCCCCTCAGTGCAAATGTAACAAGCCCCACCCCTCCCCTCAGTGCAAATGTAACAAGCCCCACCCCTCCCCTCAGTGCAAATGTAACAAGCCTCACCCCTCCCCCCCAGTGCAAATGTAACAAGCCCCACCCCTCCCAACAGTGCAAATGTAACAAGCCCCACCCCTCCCCTCAGTGCAAATGTATCAAGCCCCACCCCTCCCCCCAGTGCAAATGTATCAAGCCCCACCCCTCCCCCCAGTGCAAATGTAAAAAGCCCCACCCCTCCCCACAGTGCAAATGTAACAAGCCCCACCCCTCCCCTCAGTGCAAATGTATCAAGCCCCACCCCTCCCCTCAGTGCAAAGGTAACAACCCCCACCCCTCCCAGTTAAGAGCAATAACAGCTAAAGGGAGGACTTTTAGGTAGGTCGCTCCCCACCCTATTTGAACCTCTGTAGTTCTTAGTATGAGTCCAACTTGCATATCTGTTTCTCCTTTCTAGTATTCAGCATGAACATTCCTCAATCAATGACATCTAGACATAGGGAATCATTCTATTTTCTATCAACGAACAGGATGCACAACATCCGTCTAATGACTTCCCAGCACATTCACAGGTGATTTTTCATTAACCCTCCCACGGTATGTATAGAGAACATACTGTAACTTCCTTTTTCACCACATTAGCAGCTAAATATGAATTGCAGATGTTGCAAAAAAATAAAATCTGAATACATTTTTTACTTTTATTTTTGCATTACAAAAAGTTATTTTTTTTTCCTCCTCCAGAGACATTAGGGTGGCAAGGTAACGCGATCTGTCTGCAGTCTACATGCCTTTGTTAGGGTTCGGGAAAGTTGCCACTCAGTCAGAACTCACATTCCAGTGCGAACAGACAATTCATTCACATGTGTTCCCTTTACTGTGTCTTGTTACCACCGGCCTCATCTGGCTATGGTGAAAAATGACGTGATGCTATTTTTTATTCTATACTTGACACTGCGAGAGAAGGTAAATGTGGTTTATTGATTCCAAAAGGGGTCAAGAAAAGAGGAACCGAGATATTTTGGAACCCTTCCAGGAAAAACTTTAAACTTGGACCGTACACATCCAGAAAAACAAAACCGTTAATTGTTACTGTACCTCGTCTGCTGCTATTAAACCGTGTATTTAAACTGAACATATGTTCCATAATCATGTACTTTTATATTAAAACATTATTGAGTCACCAGGTGAAATGTATATTAAGTGCACAGCTGAAAGTAGACAGTAGGTTACAATTCTGACAGCAAACATCTGTTAAGTTTCTAAAACTTAATTCAAATAATGAAATCCATAGGCTTGTGTTATAGTGTAACATTTCCCAAATAAACTCCAATGAAAAGTGATATCATTATTGAGTTGTTGTTTTTTTTTCAACACTCAAGGTGCAAAGACATTGTGAATGTTTTGGGGTATTTTAAGGGAGAAAAAATATATTCAACAGAATTTAAAGGGAAAACATACTCTATTTACAATGGTGTTTTCATTTTCTAAAATGGGCAGTTAGTCGTGCTAATGCCGCAGAGATTATTTTTATGCATGTTTGAAATTAATGCTAAGAGACAGACATTCCATATTTGCGTTCTTGACCATGTCAAAAGCAACTATTAGCTACAGATACCAAACAGTAGTGTTGCATTCTGCAAGTTATCATATACAGTACATAAATTTATAGAAATACTGTAACAACCAATCAGATTCTAGATATCATTTATCTAGCACAGTGGTTCTCAAACTCGGTCCTCAGGGCCCCACACAGTTCACGTTTTGCAGATCACCCAGCAGGTGCACAGGTGTAGTCATTACTTACTGACACATTTTAAAAGATCCACAGGTGGAGCTAATTATTTCACTGATTCTGCGAGGAGACCTGGAAAACATGCACTGTTTGGGGTCCTGAGGACCGAGTTTGAGAACCTGTGATCTAGTACATTCTATAATATGATAGCTACAATCTCATTGGTTGCTATGGGCAAATTCTCTTCTTGTTCTCTTTCTACGGTTCAGTTAAGCTCTTCTTGTAGTATCATTCAGTAATGAGTATTCCTCAAACACTGGACTTTTCCAGTTGATTCAACAAAACGAGTTGGTCAAAGAATGCATATATTGTATCAGTTTTTACAGTATACAGTACATCATGTCTGTATACTTCTTAAGATGGGTACACACTATACAATATATTATCCGACGTGGATCAGAAAGGTATATTGTACACATCGTTTAGTGTGTACACCCGATACGTAGTTCACTATGGTCGTTCATCCTATCGTCCCATCTGCGGTTCTGCATGTCAGATGGGACGATGCAATGAATGACACATGCAGCGTGTAATGACACATTGTGCCGTTGTACACCAGATTGTGCATGTGTACGGCGCACACGATGTACTGTTACTTTGCACCGTCGCTGGGTCGCACCATCGTATGTTGTGTACCCAGGTTTACAAATTGTACAGCACTACGTAATATATTTGTGCTTTGTAAATACTGTTGAACACCTTATCAATATTTGTCATATATTGATAATATAAAGACTGCCAAGATGATAAATGTACAGATGAACTATCACCATGTTCATTGTTGGGCTGTAATTCTACATGTTCAGCCCAGTAGAAGTATGTGCTCTCAACTTAACTAATACCCAATATACAGTTTCTAATAAACCAGGGCTTTAAGAAGGTTTCCTGAAATATTTAGGTGCACATAATTTTGTGATTGAAGTTAAAGTAAGTTTGAAGGCTGGCATCTCTTGGGTGTTTGTGAAAGCTGAATTTTTTTAGTTAGTGAAACGTTGCTTAAACCAGGTTTTAACTAAAATAATAGCAGAGGGATTTCCCACCTGACTCGGATCCTAAAATGAGGCAAACTTCATAATCCTGCTGTCGGATTCTTGCGGGTTTTGGATTGTATATAAGTCCCTCCCCGCGGTGATCCGCACCATTTGCTTGCTGATTCCTGGGCTGTCAGGCTGTGCTTTGTCCAAGGGGGCTGTGTTGTCCAATACAGGGGAGTGCTATGCTTGGCTGTGTGTCCAATACAGGGGTATGCAGGGGTGTGCTGTGCTGGGCTGTGTTGTCCAATCCAGGCAGGGTGTGTTGTGCTCTGTCCAGGGGGCTGTGTTGCCCATCAAGGGGTTTGCTGTGCTGGGCTGTGTTGTCCAATCCAGGCAGGGTGTCCTGTGAGCTGTCCAAAATATTGTGACACTGTAAGTGGTAGCTCAGTTTATTCATAAAAAATATTGTGACACTGTAAGTGGTAGCGCAGTGTATTAATCATAAAAATATTGTGACACTGTAAGTGGTAGCGCAGTGTATTATTAATAAAAAATATTGTGACACTTTAACTGATAGTGCAGCATATTCATAAAAAATTGTGATACTGTAAGTGGTAACACATTGTATTATTCATAAAAAATATGGTGACACTGTAAGTGGAACCGCAGTGTATTATTCATAAAAATATTGTGACACTAAGTTTAACTACAGTGTATAATTCATAAAAAATATTGTGATACTATAAATGGTAATGCAGTGTATTATTCATAAAAAATATTGTGACATTTTAAGTGGTAGAGCAGTGTGTTCATAAAAAATTGTGACACTGTAAGTGGTAGTGCAGTGTATTATTCATAAAAAATATTGTGACACTAAGTGGTAATGCAGTGTATTATTCATAAAAAATATTGTGACATTTTAAGTGGTAGAGCAGTGTGTTCATAAAAAATTGTGACACTGTAAGTGGTAGTGCAGTGTATTATTCATAAAAAATATTGTGACACAGTGGAACCACAGTGTATTCATAAAAAGTATTGTCACACTGTAAGTGGTAGCACAGTGAATTATTCATAAAAATATTGTGACACTGTAACTGGTAGCACAGTGAATTATTCTTAAAAATATTGTGACACTAAGTGGTAGCACAGTGAATTATTCATAAATATATTGTGACACTGTAAGTGGTCGCGGAGTGTATTATTCATAAAAAATATTGTGACTGTAAGTGGTAGCGCAGTGTATTCATAAAAAATTTTGTGACACTGTAAGTGGTAGCGCAGTTTATTATTTATAAAATTATTGTAGCACTGTAAGTGGTAGTGCAATATATTCATAAAAAATATTGTGACACTGTAGGTGGTGGCGCAGTGTATTATTCATAAAAAATATTGTGACACTGTAGGTCATTGATACCACAGTGTAATATTCAAAACTGGTACAAATTGACGTGTGCTATACCCCACTTTGTTTCTGTTTGTTGATATGGAGAATGATCAGTTGAGAGGAGAGCAGGAACCACATACTAGTGCTAGAGCTGCTGCCAGTGCCACCAGTCATGACGATACTAGTCCGTCTACATCATCCACTAAAGGCGATGCCCAAGGGCATACAGGACTTAAGTCAGGGCATCTAAAATCAAAGAACCAATCTTTTACAGTGGTAAAGAAAAAAATCAAAGGGAAAGTTATCTGCAGGAAGACATAAAATTGGCAATATGGCTTTCACCACACAACTGGTGGTTCTGCCTCTTATGATTATGTAAGACCTTCTTCCTGTAGAATTTAAAAAAAATTAAAATCGTTAAGGAACAGGAACCAACTGTGCGCTTAGAAATGTCACAAATCCCAAAGGAGAGTCTAAGTGTGTTGGCGGGTGCCATGTGTGAACTTGACCTTTCCAAAACTGTACTAGAAGAGGAGCCTCCTTCCACCACTTGTGCATCCTCTGCAAATGTGGGGATGAGCAGCACAAGTGAACATGCTGACATTGAAATTGAGGATCCTTCTGTGGAAGTGTACCAGAATGAGAAGGATATTTGTGTAGCTGACTCTAATAAGGATGTTGGGAACAGTTGTTGCCCATGATAAGGAAAATCCCATTGTCATGCCTGGGCATAAAACAAAAAAATCCACTTCTTATGTGTGGAATCATATCTACCCAAATCTGGTTAACAATTGACAAGCCATCTGTACCCATTGTCATGCCAGAGTAAGTAGAGGTATGAACCTTAACCATCGAGAATTTCCTACCTGTTATGTCATCTGCAGTGCATCCACCCAAAAAGTTTTTTCAAAATTCAGAAACTTTGGCTAAAAAAAATACCAACAACAAGCAGTCGAGTGTCAGCTAGCTCCCTTCTCTCTGCTAGATCCAAGCACCTGCCATCTTCACCACCAACATCTTCATCAACAATATCCTTTATCATGATCAGAACTAGTGCTGCATACAATTTGATAAGGCTGACTCAGTCCTCCCCTATCCTGGATTCCTCTGAAGAATCCGTGAGCGCTACACCTGCTGCTACTGCTGGGAGTTGATCTTTATCCCAGAAGGGGACCAGAAAGACTACTAGTAGTAGTTAAAAAAAACAATTGACTCTTAAACAATCCTTTGCAAGGGGGAGCTATTATGAAAGCAGTTACCCAGTTGCACAGCGATCACTGACGCCATAACATCTAGGTTAATATTAGATGTGCTTCCGATATCCAAAATTAGTGCAGTGGGTTTTAGACAGTTATTTAAGGTCCTGTGTCCCTGCTACCAAATTCCATCTAGATTCCACTTCACTAGAAAAACAATTCCCTGCCTGTAGAGGGATGTTAAAAAAAACCTAATTAGTGTCCTCCAAAATACCGTTGTACCCACTGTCCACTTAACCACAGATATGTGGACAAGTGGAACAGGGCAAAGATTACATGACTGTAACAGCTCTCTGGGTGGGTGTATTGCCTTCAGCTCCACCAACAGCAGCAGCATCTAAGAAACAGCAACTCATTCAAAGACAAGCTACTCTGTGTATAACCAGTTTCACTAAGAGGTATACTGCTGACAACCTCTTGCAAAATGACTTACCCTGCTTGGACTTGCCTTGGCATTTGTGATTTCTGACAATGCCACCAATATTGTGAAATCAATAGACAAGGGGGAATTCCAACACGTCGCATGTTTTGCTCACACAATCAACTTAGTGGTGCAATTTTTTTTTAAATGACAGGGCCGTGCAGGAGATGTTCTCTGTGGCCTGCAAAATTTGTGGACATTTTTGCCATTCAGCAGGTGCATGTAGAAGATTGCAGCACTTGTAAGAAGTGTTGAATTTGCCCTATCACCAGCTGAAGCAAGAGGTAGTTAACCACCCTTTATATACTTCAGTGGATGGAGGAACAGCAAAAAACTGTCCAAAAAAAAGCCTACACAACAAACTATGACATAGGAAGAGGAGGGGAAATGTACCTTACTCAAACTCAGTGGAAAATACTTTCTGTGTTGTGCAAAGTTCTGAAACCCTTTGAAGTAGTCACCTGTGAAGTGAGTTCAGACACTGCCAGCTTGAGTCAGGTAATTCCCCTAATTAGACTGTCGGAAAAGCAGCTTGAGAAACTGAAGGTGGAGCTGAAACACAGTGATTCCACTAAGTATGTCGGACTTGTAGATCAAGTCCTTTATTCGCATCACCAGGATCCAAGGGTTGTCAGGATCTTACAATCGGACCATTACATTTTGGTGACCATGCTGGATTTAAGTCATACGTCGTGTCTTTCTTTCCAGCAGACACAGATCTGAAGAGATGCAAAGAGCTGTTGGTATGAAAATTGTCAGCTCAAGTGGCATGTGATGCAGTGATGGCTCCTCCATCAGTTTCTCCAGCAAGTGCGGCTGCCATGAAAAAACTAAACATTCCCAAAAATAAAATCCACTGGTGATGCAGATAAGTCAACACAATTGACATCTGGTGGGGTCTAAAATAATTGCCTACAATTAATGAGACCTCTACCGTGACTCCAGCTGGTTGAGAACTATATTAATGATAGCGTCCAAATAGGCATGTCAAACAATCCATTTCACTAGTTGCAGGAAAAAAAGGCACTGCACAAACTGGCTTTGCTGTACTTGAGCTATCCACCCTCCAGTGTGTACTCAGAAAGAGTATTCATCACAGCTGGGAACCTTGTCAGCGATCGGCGTAGGAGGCTACTTCCACAAAATGTGAAAAAGATGATGTTAATCAAAATGAACTACAAATTTCACAAGGAAGACCTTTACCACCAATTACATAAAAAAATTACAGAGTCACATGAGGCTGTAATGGTGGATTTCAGCGGGGATGAATTAATATTGTGTGAAGATGATGCACACACTGATGAGGGTGAGGAATCAGATAATGATGGCGACAACATCTTGCCTCTGTAAAGCCATTTTGTGCACGGAGAGATCATTGCCATCACTGTCAGCTGGAAAGATGGATTTGGGTTGGGGGTAAGTGTTAGAACACTTAGCGAATTTGCTTCAGGATTCTGACTGTCAGGATGCCGCTGTCGATATTCTGATCGCTGGGATCCCGTACCCAAACCCTCTTTGTCTGTCCATCAGTCCATCAGTCACCACTATTGAGTCATGTTGTGATAGCCCAAATGACCACTTCCTGATTAAATAACAATATTATAATTTAAAGCTGTCCATTTGAGAACCTCTCCCTTTTTCTACTTCCATGGTTTGTAATCCATGTTGCCTTCTAACATCTCTATATTTTACAGTATGTATTATTCCTGTTAAACTGCAGTTCCTTCTGGGTGAACTTGGATTGGTGGAAGACTATGTTAGCATTTGCAACACCCTAAGATCAGCCTGATGACCCTCTGAATGACTAAAATGTCCCCAACTATCCCAGAGTGACTGATACTATGTGTGCCAACTACCCTCCCTAACCCCAAGAGCCCGCCTCAAACTCCTGACACTATGTACCTCAAACTTTTACTGCTGTGATAAACCCTGTTCCAAGAATGCTTGGTGTTATGTCTGCAAATAAAATGTAATCTGAGAACATAGTGACAAAAGATTAAGGACCTGATTCAGAGCCATTCGCTAGATGCATACGCTTGCACCCAGCAAATGCTAATCCCTCACACACCCAGCAAGGCAGGCCATCGCACAGCAAGGCATAAGCATGCCCACTATATCTTGGCGTGCGATCACTTTGTGTATGTAGACGCCCACTTGCCACGTCATCTCCAGGAAGTGGATGCAACCATCGGTACATCGGGTACCATCGGAAGTGAATGTAGCACTTGAGATTGACTATACCCTACCATAAGCACTGCGATCACTTCAGTGTGAAATACAACCAGGTGACGTGTACTATGATGCTGGCTCTAAATTATGCATGCCTCCGAAATGGCATTGAGACGCTCAGGCACGCCTGCATTGGCACCTCCACTCCCCCGTTTATAATGTCCAGCCCCTGCCACCACCCACAAACGGCTTCTCCTGTCACTCTGCTGGGCAATCTATGCGCAGCGAGCGGACACTTCCTGATCTCTCGCACTGGTTCGAGCATGCTCACTGCAATGCATATGCATGCGCAGAATGCGAAAATCGGACAGCTATGAGCGAACGCATCCTAGCGGGCGGATCTGAATCAAAGGGGTTACATTGTTGGTTAATACACTGTAAATAAAAAGAAAAATTAACATGAACATGAAAGATAATTACAGTGAATTAAATCATATTTTTGGAAAGGGAACACATAAATAAATATTTAAAAAAAAAATTATATGCAGTATAATCACTATTCTCAGTCCCAGGGCTTTAACCCATCATGGTCAATGAGGGCGCCATGAATGATACTTCACATAATTGTTTCCCAATTTCGGTTATCCAACACACATTCCAACGAGGAGATTTCAAATATTAATTCTAGTCTTACAAAGCAAAGACACATATTTGACTATTGGAAAAATAATAATGAATTTTTATTAATAGGTTGTCAGCAAAATATATTAAGCAATTTGCTGTAATGCCAGCAGAAGAAGAAAGAGAACAATTTACTTAATGTTTTTTTCCCGGCACATCTGTATCTGAGGCATATGAACATAAATTGTCGTCATGAGACCCAATGATTCTCCCATAAAACATGCAATCTCAACAAGGGTTATAATTATCCTGTCAGCAGTTGTAGAACAATGCGGTTTTACACCCGGTGATGTTACAGGTACTTCCACTGTCTTTTAAATTACTGTCTCAATCTTTTTCTTAAAATCAAACTTTAGCATTTGCCGTTAATACCCCGTAGACCATTCCAGCTATTTTCTTACAGCCAGGATGGGATAAATGGCAACATATTTAATTTTATTGATCTTTATTTAGCAAACAGCATAATGCCTCTAAAAAATATAGTTGTGTGTCATATTCATCATTCCTTTTAAATATGGTCCCCCATATGGCGACTCTATTAATCTTTACTTGGCATTAATTCTCAATAAAGATCATATATCATCTGGAATAAACCCCAAGCTGAACCAGTGTTCCATTTTGAAACCTAATCTGTCTGTAAAATATCTGACACAGTGTCAAATGGAAATTACAGCTGAGTTCCATTTCAAAACAAGATGAAAAAAAAAATTAAAAATGTTTTGGTTATTTAGAAGAAAATCAATGCCAAATATATTATAGTATGATGGGTGTACTATAAACAGGTCTTTGGTCAAATAAATGTATCTATTTTGTATTTAACTTAGATTGTCATTTTCTATATATTAAATATATGCACGGTAATTAACAGAGTTATGCCCCCGAGGAGACATTTTTCATTGGTTGACAGTAAGTGATGTAGTTACTGAATAGAAGATGATAAATGTGCGAGGTGACATACTTTACTGGACACATTCATATAACAGTGTACATTGCATCCAAATATGACATCACATAATAAATATAATAAGATAATAAAATAAAATTCCTAAACATAGAAAGGGTAATTATGAACCAACAGTGCATTGGGAAGGCACGCAAGTTTATTTGCAGACTGTAGAAGTCAGATTGAGTAGAACGCAAATTGTGTTTTGCACGCATTTTATTCCTGCGGAGTGCAGTATATTTTGACAACATAAGAATGTCAACATGGTTGTAATATCGACAGGCAGCACAGTGACATGCTTAGCATGTTGGCATTGACCAGGTCCACATTCATGATGAAATGTCGTCATGATTAGAATGTCGACAAAACGTTCCTGGAGGTCCAGTGGTGACTTACCTGGTTCGGCAAGTGGAGAGGAACCTGCGGTTTATTCTGGGTCTGGAGGTCAGCTGACTTATGGCTGTTCCTGTTGCAGTTCCGTTAGTGAGTATCGCTAATACCTCACCCTACCTCTTCCCTAGTGCCTAACCCTGACCCTCTCCCCCTGCAGCCTAACCATATCCTTCTGTTCCCTGCAGACTGTCAACAATTTACATGTTCCACATTGCGAGAATGTCAAAATTCTGCAGCTCTTGATATGTGCAATATCAACAATGTCGATAATCATAACTGTCGACAGGACCGTTGGGAGCTGACACGGGATATTGGTAGGGACGTGGCTACCAAGTGCTGCATAGTATATACACACACACACAATAGTTTGTGTGACTGTTGCAATGTACTTTTTATAGGATAGATACTGTATTGTTTTATTTTTGTCAAATTATATTCCGACCTGTATCAGTGACATAAGATCCAGAGGAATAAAGATGGTACCAATTTGCTCAATGATTAATTGAAGCCAAGTGGAAATAAAAAATAACAGATTCCTTCCTGAGGCTGAACACTGATGGGGAATCTGTCAACAGGCTTAAACTGCCGAACAGGATCCTGCAATACGTCAACCCCCAATGTATCAAGGCAGCATGTGAGGTATTGAGAAACAACCAGAACACTGCTGTAGGTGAAAGACACCAATGGTACTACTGGTTCTCCCTTTGGTGAAGTAACTCATCAGGGTGGGCAGGTGTCCTGCTCTCAGGGGATGATTCAGCAAGGATCACAATTGCAAAGATGCACGCAGGCATATACTGTAGTGTGTAGTGCATGCAGGCATATACTGTAGTGTGTAGTGCACGCAGGCATATACTGTAGTGTGTAGTGCACGCAGGCATATACTGTAGTGTGTAGTGCACGCAGGCATATACTGTAGTGTGTAGTGCACGCAGGCATATACTGTAGTGTGTAGTGCATGCAGGCATATACTGTAGTGTGTAGTGCATGCAGGCATATACTGTAGTGTGTAGTGCACGCAGGCATATACTGTAGTGTGTAGTGCACGCAGGCATATACTGTAGTGTGCAGTGCACGCAGGCATATACTGTAGTGGGTAGTGCACGCAGGCATATACTGTAGTGTGTAGTGCACGCAGGCATATACTGTAGTGTGCAGTGCACGCAGGCATATAATGTAGTGGGTAGTGCACGCAGGCATATACTGTAGTGTGTAGTGCATGCAGGCATATACTGTAGTGTGTAGTGCACGCAGGCATATACTGTAGTGTGTAGTGTGTAGTGCACGCAGGCATATACTGCGATCCCAGCACTGCGACGGTGGTCGATGGTCACGATGGTAGATGGCACTGGGCCGCCAGCTTACTCAGGCTGGCTGGCTTGTGAGCCCAGGACACTGCTGCGGTCAACGCAGTCCTTGGGCTTGCCACTCCAAGAAAACGGGGCAGACACGCCCCCATTGTCAGGAACACCGGCCGACACCACTCCTTAAATTTCTCTGTCTATCAATCAGGCAGAGGCATAGTAGGGTCTGCGTGCAACTATGCCGGACCCATTCTGCACACTTGCAGAATGGGTCCTGCGCACGCGCAGATTCCCGACTTGCGTGCACTGCTGAATCAGGCCCTCAGAGTTGATAAGAGGAGAGAAGCTCGGATATATTTCCTTATACACAGTGGAGTTGTTGGTATGATAATGCGATGGTCACATGGAAATAACACCCGTTTCCTATATGGAATTAACACCCGTTTCCTTCATGGCTTCTTCTACGTCTTATGGAGCATACACATGGTCAGATTTGTCAGATGTGTCAGATGAACGATTGAATGATCTGAACGATTTGATGAACGATTTGACCAACGATTTGAACTATGAACGATTTTTGACTGCATTAAAATGAATGGAATCGTCCAAATCTGACTGCAAACATATCAGATGTCAGATATCGTTATATGACCATCGGGAACGCGCATCGTTCATCGTTCAGGCATGTCAGATATGTCAGATTTTCCTTCAGATATGAACGATTGAATGATTTTTTAAATCATTATCGTTCAGATCTGATACGGTGTGTATGCACCATTAGGGGGATATATACACAGAATTGTGTCTGGCAGAGATTGCATTCCTGTGCAAATTTTCCCTGATTTTACAACTTAGAGATTATCTAAAGGCAAACATGAGTGCAAAACACGATCCCGCACAGAAAAAGATGATCAAACATGCAAATACAACTCATGGAGTTTATAAACATTGTGTTTAAAATGATAGAACATGAAGCAGAATGGAAGAAATGAACAGAAGTGCCTGTGAGCAGCGTGCTGTGTCAAAGCTCTGCACGGATCAGTGTCATCAGTGCGGTGCTTCTGTGTGTAGTCTAAAGAAAGGGTTAAAAATCAGAACACAAATTGGCGTGGGTTCCCCCCAGAATTGTATCCAGCCCTGGACCTCTGAGCCCGTTCTGGCACAGGAAAATCAGAGGAAAAATCAGCATGGGGTCTCCCCCCATTTTCCTATAACCAGCACTGGGCTGAACCAGTCGGGGTGGTAATGCCATAGCAAGGAGAGAACATAGGGTCCCTCTGCCACAGCATTAACCAGCAGTAAACTGGTCAGCCAAGGGCTGGCAATCCTCGTAAAGTGGGAACCCCAAAAATAAAATGGGGTCTCCCCTCACAAGGATTAACTGAAAGCCCAGGGATATTCCCCATACCTCTGGTTGCAGTGGGTGCGGGGAGTCATGTGTAAAAATTAGATATATTATTGTTCTTTGCAGTGGAACTACAGGTCCCAGCAAGTCTGCCCTGCAGCACTTGTAGAACCACAAGTGCCAGCAGGCTGCTGACACCTGTAACCCCACTATAAGAAAAATATTAAAGAGAACACAGTGAGTTCCTGCACTATAGCGATGATTGGCTAAGAGTCAGACTGCATGCAATGGCAATATTCTCGCAGTTAGCCAATGTCCGAGTTGCATCCTGATGAATGATTACCGCCGGGAGATGACACAGAACGAATTGGGATGCAAGAGCTCTGGATTTCAGTGGGCATTCCTGGAATGTAACAGGGTGGTGGTTAGGCAGGCGCGGGCATGTCACTGGCAGTGACTGTGTCATTTACCGCAGCAGTGCAGACACAGGACACCATGGTCAGATAGAGGAATGGCACCTGCCAGGCTGCCACTGGGCTGGTGCAAGCTTCAATGGTGTGACAGACGGGTGAGCGATAAAGCATGTAAAGAGGCACCGAGATGGATTAGCGCTGCAGCCAGTGGGCGTCTCATTAGGATGATCATCCGTCGAAGGCGTTTTCATAATGACGCGGATGCTGCAGCGACTGCGTCCACCTCAGAATCAGACCCATAACGTCATATGGTGCATTTTCTGCATATGATTGTTTGCTTGTATCACCTCGCTGCATGTGTACATTATAACACGTGGCCCGCACTATAGATTATGAGCAGGTTAGAAGTTAGGAGTTCTATGATTGCTCTGTGGCCCTGATTCATAGATGAAAGTTAACCCGATGGTCAGTGTAGGGTCTGTGCATGTGTAGAATGGGTCCTGTGGTCTCGCTTGCAGACCCCGCCATGCCGCAGTATGATTGACAT
The DNA here is from genome assembly GCA_031769625.1 of Taudactylus pleione. NCBI lineage: Eukaryota > Metazoa > Chordata > Amphibia > Anura > Myobatrachidae > Taudactylus > Taudactylus pleione. The sequence continues at coordinate 6,328,079 of JAUIMM010000033.1, read as the reverse complement.
GCTGCCTCGTTTGGAGGGTGGAGCGGGGTGTAGCTGGTCCACCTTTCCCGGAAAGGGGGGCGTCTGCCTCGACTTCCAGGAGGGACGAGGCCAGGGTCTGAGGTCAGTGGATGCAGGTTTGCTGGCCTTGTAGCTGCCAGGACCCGGTCAGGCTGTGGTAAACTTCACTACCGCAGCCTGACCGGTGGCAACCATAGCGACCGGTGGTTGCGATGTGGTGATCCCAGGCTGGGACCTCAGTCGCAGCGCTGGGATCGCAGATGCAGCATGGAGGTGTCTATCTCCTAAAGCATTAGGTTTTTAGACGGGCAGAATTGCGCAGCCGCCTGTGCGCGCCTCTGCAATCCCGTAATCTCTGAATCAGGACCTGTGTGTTTTAGTGATCAGTTCTGTCCAGCAACAGCATCTGCTTGTAATACTGTGACTTCATGATCTGGCATAACGTGAGTGATAACAATAATTACAATATAAAGCCTTTTTATATGGATATTATTTAGTTACTTAGTAAACCTATAAATAGCTAAATAGACAGAAAATTAAAGAGGGGAGAGAGATCTACTATAATATAAATAAGATTTATTATATATTTTTTATAGAATGTTGAGATTATATACGTATATTATTTTGAATGCAATATATTCTAATTATTGTCAGTTCTGACTGGCAGGAGCATCTGTTTGTAATACTATGACTTCATGGCCTGACACCGTGTGATTAAATTGCGCGTGTGAGTAATAATAGTTAATGCAATTAATATAATTAACGTCTAAAGCCATTTTTCCTGACCCTACATTCGTACATGCAGCTAGCAACAGGCTCCTATATTTTCTCTCCTCACAAATGTTACAATAATAGTGCCAACACTTTTATCCTTTTGTCCATAAGTTGAAAATTATGACTATTTCATAAATTGCTAACGTGCTTAGAAGATGTAGCCCCAGCTGCAATGCACATGAGTTCAGACCCCTGCCCAAGACTCATGTTTCACAATGACCTCAGTTTCCTGTGCCGAATGGGAACCAATGCGAGCAAGTACTTGTAAAACTGTTTCTGAAGAGTGAAGTTATGGAGAGGTGCTGCAGTGTCAAACATCTGCTCCATCCATTACACTCAAATAGCAGCACTGAGTGTACAGTAGGGCAAGAAGCCCCAATAAATTACAATTCTCCAGTGACCACACTTTCCTCGTTTACTTGAGCTGCCTGATTCTTGTGCCAATCCCCGTTCCAAAAAATTATGCTTAAAATGAAACCGAGATTTTCTAAAATCAACATTGGCTTTTGTTTTTAAGTAATCATTTTACAGCTGTAAATATACAAAGGAAACATAATTGTTGGTTGTGATTTTACATTCATGCATGGTTAAACTCTCAATGTTTTACTTCCAGTAGTGATTTAATTTCAGTGCAAATGCTGGTATACAGTGAACAAAACCACAGTGGTGACATGGGACGTTGGGACGATTATGTCTGTGGGTTAGAAACTTTCTAACATTGATGAGAGGAAGGGAATAGCAAGAAGGAGAGTGAGATAGAGAGGGGTAAGTGAGAGGAGAAGGAGAGGAGGGAGGAGGGAGAAGAAGAGAAGAGGGCAGGAAGAAAAATGAGAGGGCAGGAAGAGGGAGAGGAGAGGAGATGAAAAGAGAGATTAAAAGTGGACAGGAAGAGAGAGGGAGAGAGAAGGAGTAGTGAGTGGCAAGGACAAGAAAGGGATAGGAGAGGAGAGGGGAAGGGGAGGAGGGAGAAAAGAGGGCAGGAATAGAGATGGAGAGGGCAGGAAGAGAGAGGGAGAGAAAAGGAGGAGTGAGTGGCAAGGACAAGAAAGGGATAGGAGAGGAGAGGGGAAGGGGAGGAGGGAGAAAAGCGGGCAGGAATAGAGATGGAGAGGGCAGGAAGAGAGAGGGAGAGAAAAGGAGGAGTGAGTGGCAAGGACAAGAAAGGGATAGGAGAGGAGAGGGGAAGGGGAGGAGGGAGAAGTAGTGAAGAGGGCAGAAAGAGAGATGGAATGGGCAGGAAAAGGGAGAGGGAGAGGAGAGGAAAAGGAGAGGAAGGAGATGGATTAAAGAGGACAGGAAGAGAGCAGGAAAATGCCTACCGTCTGGGGCCGGCCCCACTGACATCACAAATGATGTCAGTGGGAGAGCTTTTGGCTCTGTTAGAGCCGAAAGCTCTCTGGGGCTTCCAGCAACGAGACCCTACCACAAGGGTCTCGTCGCAAGCCCGATGGTCGCGATGGTCTTGACCATCGCGACCATCATCATGGCCGCTTGCTATAGCTGTGGGTGGCCCTGATTCAGAGCGAGCGCTCTGTCAGAGCGTCCGGCTCTGAATCAGGCCCTAAGTGCATACAATTGCAGATATATGGTAAGCCACCAGACACGGCAAGGCAGCTCTGTTCTGTTGGTCTATATGCTACATGATGTTTGCACCATTATTGGGTTACTATATATACAGTATTTATGTATTTCTACATTGAGAGCTAACCTAGAGTACCCGGAGGCACCCAAAAATCCTACAAAATGGCACTACAAGGATCAGCATACCCTTTAGCTACTGATCCCATACTGAACATGCCTCGCAGAAAGTGATACACAGAATAGAAATTGCTCAAATAAGTTATAAACCCACCATAGGGGTATGAATGAGAGGGGTAATTCTAGACAAAAAAAAACAAACAGATTCCCTCCGCACACTGCAAATAGGCCAGCAAAAGAGATTTACAACCAGGAATGCTTTCAATACAGATATATCATATTTAATGTTTAGCATCAGGTGGTTGCACTGTTCACAGACAGGAATAAGTTATCTAAAATTAGGATTGAAGGACAATTTACAGTAATCTGTGATTCCAAAACATTTGTATGATTTATCATTGGGATAGTTTCTATGTAATCTGTAGTGCACACACAGGACAGGAGACCTCCTGCTTTGTAAGTAGTGTCAAGGCAACACCATCCCCATACATCAATGAAGCTAGATGCTAATTTATATGAGGGCATATTCATATGTGATTTCCTACTCAAAATGTTACACACACTAGGCCTGATTCAGCAAGAACGCACGCACTGCAGTTGCTAATACTAGCAGTGAAATGTAAATGTGTGCATTCGCATTGCGATCTCAGCCTAACATAAGGACGCCCACTTCCCCTTACACACATCCGTATACTAGGGCAGTGTCGGCTAACCTTGACACTCCAGCTGTTGTGGAACTATGTATCCCAGCATGCCCTGCCACAGTTTTAGCATGCCCTAATAGCAAAACTGTAGCAGTGCATGCTGGGTTATGTAGTTCCATAACAGCTGGAGTGTCAAGGTTAGCCAACACTGTACTAGGGTAACATAGTGAAATAATAAGTAACATCGAGTAACATCGGACCCATACGCACGGCTAAGGCAGGTCAGACCTCACTCAGTAATTGCTTACTTCAGCGCACGCTGTGAGCCCTCAGGCTACGTATGGCCATGCAGTGGATAATTTATGCACGCCCCTGCAACGGCGTTGCAATGCACTGGCATGCCTGCGTTCACCCGAGCACCCCCCGCCCCGTCACCACCCACAAACGGCACTTCCTGTCAATTGATGTGCTCGGGGTCTGCGTGTCCTCTGCAAATGCATATCCCATCGCACGGACACTGCGATACATACGCATGCGCAATGCACATTAATCAACTGATTGTGTGCGTCTTTGCTACTACGATCCTTGCTGAATCAGGCCCACTGGGCCTGATTCAGAGCCGCTCGTAAGCGGCCGCTCGTTCGCTCTGAGCGATGTTCGCATAACTGCGCATGCATATGGGTCGTAATGCGCATGCGCAAACCAGTCATTGCGGTCGGAAATCGTGCACTCGCAAAACAGCGTGGGGCTGCTAATTTGATTGACAGAATGTACCGTTTGTGGGTGGTAACAGGGGAAGGTGCTTGAAAACAGGGGAGTGGAGATCCGAACGCAGGCGTGCCAAACGGTAAAAAGGGCGTCTAATGGGAGTGCATAATTAGAAAAGGAGCGTCATTGACCACGTCACTTGGTTGTCTTTTAGCCTAAACTGCTCGCATGATTGCGGTAGGACAAACCTACCACAAGCACTGCGAGCAGTTCAGATGCCTTTCGATGTATCCGATTAATCAAATAAATACTGGAGATGACATGTGATGCGAACGGCAAAGGTGCGCCTTTACAAAATAGCGAGCGCAGTTTTCGTTTGCTCTCTCAGACATAGAGGCGTCAACAAACCACAGTGAGCGAGAGCTCAATTTAAATAGCTGGCCCCTTTTTAGGAACGACCGTCCGCAAATAGCGTCCGGCTCTGAATCAGGCCCTGAATCTGTAACCTGTCAGCGGAGTGTGAAGTGCAAGCAGATGTGTTGGGTACAGTAGTTCTCCAGACAGATTGCAATGCCAGGATACAATATACTTGGCCAAGGTACATGTGGTGTTGAATAATGTAACCCATTGTTGGTGGCGGTTAGTCCACAGCTTAACCAGTTCCTAGATTTATTGAATCAGGTAGAACAACAGGTAGCATAAGACACAGGGATGTCACAGACATGGGGCAGGCTGGGCCAGGGGGGCAGGGTGCCATCTGCCCCCGGGTGGGCCAGTACAATTGTGCAGCACTTGGTCTGCCGCAGCACTGTCTGTATACTTATGCCTGACAGCCGGAAAGGTTCCCCTGTCTGCCTCCTGGCTGTCAGGCTGTGGCACAGTGAAGTTAGCATGAGAAGGGGCCGGCTTATACAGACAGGGCCATCAGGGGGTTACAGGAGGTTATCTCTTACCAAGCTTTCATTAAGGTTAATACTGGCTCACCACACCTCTTTTTATGTTTAACTGACTCCATACAACTAAGTAGAGGGTCAGCCTGTAGGGAAATCTGGCTGAATAATTGATGTAGTGGTAACAGTGGGGACCACATTAAATTCCGGGGAACTGACACTTTTTCAGAGTGAGGGGACAGCTGGATTGCCCTTATTCCATGGGGCAATTGTGTGTGTCAACTAGGAGTTCGCTTGGAATTGCTCTTCTCTGCCAAAGTACGAAAACATGCATTGCACAAAGAAAAAGGCAAGACATGAACTCCACCAAGTCAAAGCTGGCATTGAGGAGTGCGCCCCTAACATACAGAACATTGCTAACAATGCACCTCTCTGTCACTTTCTCCCAATTCAATAATCTCACTTCTCAAAATGAAACCCTGTTTGTGTACTGCTCCACCATACTGGGCACACCGTGTACTGCGCAAGCAATGCCCACTAATTTCCAATTGCTCCCATCTTCTGGTGCAAATGTCTGCTCCTCTCACCATTCTCTTCCATAAACCCATTGCTAGAAATGTAAGCGTATATGTACAATATCACAGACAGCTCCTCTAAAGAGGAATTTGCTTTCTGCCTCAGTTTTTTGAGCTTCATAAATGAAGTGTACTTAGACTACAGTGAATTTAAATGAAAATAATGTTGTTCCAAGTGTTAACAATGAATATCCCCCCATGTGTCACCAGGTTCCACCAAAAACATTCCAAATTAGCACGGCTGGCCTATCACATGATGTCATGTACTGTACATCCATTTGTATTAATTAATTGTTATTTCCATTTGATGTACGGCAGAAGATTTTAGAAATAGGACAGCAACAGATGTGTGTACTTAAGTTAATTTGCATTTATTATTAACAGGGGGCCTGATTCAGATTTGGGAATAGAGAGAGATAGAGCAAGTAACTGTGGGGATGATTCAGACCCGCACGCAAGCGCTATGTGCTCGCAAGCGGGTCGATGTTTGACTCCTGCACATGCGTCGCCTTCGGCGTGCTCGAGACCCGGCCAGCCACAGGTGCTCCGTCGCTATGGGTCTCGCACCAAAACGGGGCGGCTGTCGATTGTGATTGACAGCTCAACCCGTTTTGGAGCGGGCAGGGGGGGTGGCTACACGAACGGAGGCATTTCCGAAGGAACGCCTGCCGTTTGTGGGAGGCACCACTGACATCACCAGTGATGTCAGTGGTGAGCTTCCTGCTCTATTTAGAGCAGGAAGCTCACTGGGGCTTGCGGGAATGAGACCCTACCACAAGGGTCTCGTCGCAAACCCCGATGGTCACGCTGGTCGAGACCATCATGACCATCACCTGGCTGCTTGCAAAAGCTGTGGGTGGTCACCCACAGCTTAGCTAGCGGCCAGGAGGCCGGCTTTATTAAAAAAAAAAACGCCCTGATTCAGAGCGTCCGGCTCTGAATCAGGGCCTGTGTACCTGGACAAACCATGTTGTAATGCAAGGGGTGCAAATACATACTTTTTTTGCATGTATGGGTAAATAAATACTGGCTGCTTTTTTATTTTTACACAGAAATTTAGATCTCAGTTTGGACACACCCCTTGGATATCTAAATCTTCCAGCAAGATTTACATCTGCCCCACCTGCAGGGCAACATGATATTACCGAGATGCTCAGTTACTTGCTCTTTCCTACTCTATTCCCAAATCTTAATCAGGCCCACAGTCAATATACTATTTTCTTTTATACAGTATGTTTCTTTGTTATTTTTTTTTTTTTCTACAGATAGGGTAATATTGGCAGGAAGTACTAAGCATTGTATCTGCGATGCGGTACATTGCGCCTCTCATCGGGTATGTACTTAGAAAATCGCAAAGGACAAAGGACAACTAATACCCAGAAGTCCCTCTGGCAGCCTTCTGTGCATGCGCAGAAGGCAGCGGGTGGAGATGGGAGGAATCCCTCTCAGGGGGAGCATCCCAAAAAGAAGCCCATAGGCTTCTATTGGGTAACGCCACCTGAAGATGGGTTACCTACTTGTGCTTTGTACGTATGGAAAATGCTGTAAAACCCCTGAAAACTGCAGTTTCGGGGGGTTTACCGCATTTTTCACTTTAGTACATCCCCCCCTATGACTTTAGCACTTACTAAGCATTTAACGCTGTTAAACCACATCTCTATGCTATCTCTATGCAATCTTGGGTTGTCTGTCTATCTATCTATCTATCTATCTATCTATCTATCTATCTATCTATCTCATATCAATCTATCTTATATCTATCTATCTATCTATCTATCTATCTATCTATCTATCTATCTATCTATCTCATATCTATCTATCTATCTATCTATCTATCTCATATCTATCTATCTATCTATCTATCTATCTATCTATCTATCCTATATCTATCTATCTATCTATCTATCTATCTATTTATCTCATATCTATCTATCTATTTATCTATCTATCTCATATCTATATATCTATCTATCTCATATCTATCTATCTATCTATCTATCTATCTATCTATCTATCTATCTATCTATCAATCTCATATCTATCTATCTCATATCTAACTATCTATCTATCTATCTATCTATCTATCTATCTCATATCTATCTATCTATCTATCTATCTCATATCTATCTATCTATCTATCTCATATCTATCTATCTATTTATCTACCTATCTCATATCTATCTATCTATCTAGCTTACCCTGCTTTGTGCCGCTCCTGCTTCTACCTTCTACTGGTGGCGCTGTATCTCGTGTGATATTTCAGAAAGATGCTGCATGCACAGAAGATAGCAAAGGCTCTGGCATAGTGCAAGAGTCTTTACTTTTACCTGCACCAACGCCATCTTTGCGAATTTACATCACACAGAAGATGGCGCCTCCAGAACATTGAATCGGTGGAGGCACACCATGGGATATGTTCTTTGTGCAGAGTGTATTATATGGGACCCCTCCCTTAAATAAGAGGCCTGTGTATAGATGCACCACTGACCTGATATTCACCTGGCGCAAATGCTACTGTTTTTCAGCTGTAGGCATTCTGAGATACGTCTAACTGAACATAAACCTAAACAAACTTTTTAATGTGCATCTTTTCCAAGCGGACAGCTCTGGAGGCAGAGATGCATAGAACTTTGCGTAACAGCAAAAATACACCTTTATTTCCATGCATCCAAGGCGTGAGAAATTACGGCCGACATTTGTTTTAATTATGCAAATCTGCATCAGCTCTAAAATGAGCCCCTCTATGTCCTCTGTTTAGAAATAAATATTTTCTATTTTGCTCCTTAAATGAAAGTGTGGATTTAATTTATTAAATCCACACTTTCTTTTGGCAATTTAAGGAGCAAAATAGAAAATATTTATATTTTCATTATTTGTAAAACTCACAATATATAGAGTTTCATGAACATTCACATATACGGTAAATAAAATAATGAAACCACGATTAAATCTCCCCTAATTCATTCAATAATAACAGTGTTCCCATTGCTCGCATTTTATTTGCTGGCATAATACTGGGAAGCAGAGAAAGCTGAACACTGACACTGTGGGTGCTATGCCTGAACTGCAGATAAACGGAGGCCGTAATTCCAAGCACCGTTGATCTGGCAGCCTTCCTGGACATCGCACTCATTACATTTTAAACAAAAATGTTTTCCAAGTCCTGCACGAGACCCATCTTAATGGTAATGTTTTCTGCCACATATTCAGAAAAAGTCACAACATTTTAGCAGATCATTTCATTACAAGAGAGATTTGTGCTATCCTGGTATAAGAGCCTTGAAGGTGGGTACACACTAGGACGATGGTTTGGCCCTACACACTTACCATTTGTCTTCCCGATGTGTCGTGACTCACGTCACAACTGCCGGCTCACTTACATATGCCCACCCGGTTGTGATGTCAGTCACCCACGGCCCCTGCAGCAAGTGTATGTGCGGTCAACTGACAGCATGATGAGCCAATATATCTGCAGATATATTGGCCATCGGCTGTGCTACAAAGCCGATGCGACATGTCTGTGAACGACGTAGTTCGCAGACATATTGTCTGTACACGCTGACCGATGCATGCAGGATATATCGGTCATTCAATTGAACAGGCAATATGTCAGCGGGTGTGTACCCAGCATAAGATAGTAAACCAGCCTTAAGTGACCTGCGGCTCTCCTACAGCTTTGCAGGGCATTATGGGACTTGTAGTCCCACAACACCTCGAGAGCCACTAATTTTACAATACAAACTCTGCCTACCAATCAACCTCTAGCTATGATTTATCTAGCACATGGGCAGATGTACTAAGCTCTGGAATGTGATAAATTGGAGAGTGATTAACTACTGTACCAATCAATCGGCTCCAAATTGTAATTTTTGCAAACACAGCCTGCAAGATGACAGTTAGGAGCTGAGTGGCTGGTAGTTTATTGCTTTCCAATTTATCACTTTCCACAGCTTAGTACCTCTTCCCCTGTACAGTCTTTAAAATGACAGTTAGCAGCTGATTGGTTGGTACGGGTAACTTCCCCCACTTTATCTTTCTCAGAGGTTTTATACATCCTTTAAGGGTGTGTTCATGCCAAAATCTGTTAAACTAGTTCTCAGCAAATATTGATGACTGGCAATCATTTTTGATTGGCTGAAAGCATTCAAAGTCTTGCCACTACTTCTATATAAATTATTAACATAATTTATTTGATATTCACAAAAGCAGATTACCTTAATGATTTTTTTTTAAAGATAACAGATGTTTGTGTTTATCTGAACTACATTAGTGCTTTTACAGTATTTTGTAGTTGTGTCTGTATTTGTTTCCATTTTACTGTACATGGTAATGGAGACACTGTCCAGACACCGACAGACTTACAGTATGTATATAACACATCATTAAAGAACTGTATTGTGTACTGTAAGTTTAGCATGTACTACTAACACTGTCAAGCTACATCTCCTGGCATAAACCAGACGTATACTCTGCTGTTTTCTCCTGGCGTATAAATATTGTACCCTTTCAGAGCTGGACGTATCTTAAGATACTTCCAGTTCTGCATGCTGCGCCAAATGTGTCTTTTTTTGGTTGCATTTTATGCTGGTTTTTTTGACAGGGGTACTGAAAGGAGGGATAAAGGATACTAATCATCCGGCTTGTCTGGGGAGGCTAGGGCAAGCCCTAGACATGAGCAAGGCCCCCCTTGATGTCACGCACATACTATTCACAAGTGGGACACGTCCCTTTCTAGTACCAGAGCCTGGGAAATGTCTTAGTGGCCTTGGTTATTGATGCATAATGCATCCAACTCTACATCAGTCCCTAAAAAAGAGCATACAATACAATATAAATGCTAATATTATGTTGAAAAATGTAACTAAAAATATATCAAACAAAACATAAAGAAATTATAAGTCACATATTTAAAATGCATATTTATGTTCGTAATATATTGTTGAAATATCAAAATAATGGAATAGTTATAGTAATAACTAATAAAAGTAACGAATATGTAAATAGTATCACTTTTGGAAAGAAACTTTTTTCAGTTTCATGTAGCTATATTATAACAGCAAGATTACCATGATATATTTCTGCATAGCAGATCTGATTTTAGCGTAGTAAATTGCATGTAATCCTTAATTCATGCAGTATGGTTAAAAGGTTCCACTTGGGATTTAATGCAATCCTCTATAGTATTACAACTAAAATAAATGTGATTTTACAAGGAATAGTGTAATGACATAATGATATAGCCCCCAAAAAACCCTTTGAATAACTTAATTTATATGTGCTTTATTATTCTCTAGATAAAAGGCTTCTCAATATAAGATGAGGACTGAGTTGAAAGTTTTAAAATATTCACATATTTACATCAATTTTTAAAAGGTTTTATAACTAATGAACTTGGATTTCTTGTGGCATGGCATAAAATCCATTTATACAGTTTTTAATTAAGAATGCAGCCTATGCAATTAAAATTAAGAGGACAGACTTTGTATGGTGTCCTGTGAGAACCTCAGTCCAAAAAATTATGTTAATGCTTTATGTCCTAAAAGCATCCTTTGAATCTAAGATCGCACGACAAGAAGCTATTTTTCTTTGGAATATTGTTTATTTAAAGGTAATAGTTTTATTAACAAATAATTGCATTTTAATAATTGTATTTACTCACTATAAAATGTTTGCAAACTACAACACTTAAGCATCTGACAGGACATTTTTCTATCAATGTTTTAAAATTAATTCCTTATCACAAAAAAGATGCACTGAAGAGATGTGAATTGCTAATGAACATTTTAATATTTAAAATAACACAGATTAACATAGTGAATATTAATGTGTTCTCAATTTTATAGTTTACATTTTGATATCTAACAACATAAAATGAAACTCATAATTATATATGTATGCATATATACTGTATATATACATACATATATATATATATATATACTTAAATATTTTAGGTATCTAAATGTAAACACTTAATTATATATATATATATATATATATATATATATATATATATATATATATAAACCGTATCAGGCGGCACTCAGAGGCTGATGCAAACAAAATTCTCTCCAGAGGGAATTTATTAAGTGGTCAACATTTTGGGGTGATATACCCCTTCCTCAGGACAACATGTGAAATGTTTTCCTGAGGAAGGGGTATATCACCCCGAAACGTTGACCACTTAATAAATTCCCTCTGGAGAGGGTTTTGTTTACATCAGCCTTCGAGTGCCACCTGATATGGTTTACATATTGATTTGGGGGTGCTGACCTCCTGGGAGGGCACCAGAGCAAGTTTTGGGCTTTCAACCCACTGACACTGTGTGGAGGAGTGCTGGAGCAGTGGATGGTATATAAATATATTTATATATATATATATATATATATATATATATATACAGTGTGTGTGTGTATATATATATATATATATATATATATATATACACGCACAAAGACAAGAAAACAGGAAAGAATAATTACAATAATTTATTTATTTATTACTAGTTATTTGTATAGCGAACACACATTCCACAGTGCTTTATAAACATACAAATGTATATATAAATACATATATACATATATATATATATATATATATATATATATATATACAATTAAAAGCAATCACATGTTACTGATAAATGTATTTTAATGTTATTTTCTTTATTTACAACATGATAATATTTTTATCAACAATAATTTGTTTTAAAAATGTGTGTTTACTTACTCTAAAATGTTTATGGAAATGAACATATAAATGGAATTAAATGTATTAATTCTGTTATATGTCACCCTCTTAATAATATTACCATCACTAAAACAGCCGTTTTAAAATATATTAGCACTGCAATTGTAGAACTTTTATATATTTCATGATGTTGTATAATGGTTAAATGTAAATTAAACATATAGTATAATGAAAATTGTAGGTAAAAAAGCTAATTCACATAAAGAATTTGGTTTTACTAGTAAAAATGCTTAAATGTAGTTCATAATTTACCCATACCTGCTTAGTTATACTTTTTCATTACAGTTTATCAATATATTTAATTTAATTTTATAACTAACCCTTTGTATCTGTCATTCACCAGATTGCTAATTATTGTGGCTGATACTGCAGCCATCTGATTAACCTTATTAAACCAATCTGCTCCTCCTATTCATTCACCTATTTATTCTCTCTCTCTCTCTCTCTCTCTCTCTCTCTCTCTCTCTCGCTTTCTCTTTCCTTTAGAAGCACCTGTCACTGTATCTGAGGTTTCAGCTATTTGATTTAGCCAGCTCTGAGCTATGCTTTGCGAATGTTTATCCCAGGCTCTACTTCTTACAAGCACAGTCCAGGCAGCAAAGGCAACCAGGGCAGCTCAGAAGAACATGCTCCAGTTACGCACAGTGATGCACTACTGGCTGCCCATCGTCATAGCACTGAGAAGCATGAAGCACATTGATCCACAGGGATCCAGTGCTAGACAAGTAGGCTTCATGACCCCTGTGAAGTGAGGGCCCAAATATCCATCAGTGTAGAGAGAGAGTATGGTATTTATTGGAGAAGCAGCAGCTGCCCTCCAATCACCCCCTGGAACTGTTGTGACATTGGAAGCTTTTGTAGATCAGGCATCTCTTTCTCTGTTTTCCATCTTTTGCAGTGGTGGGAGCCTTTAGCTAGGAAGCCGAGCACAGTGTAGGCATTCTCTCTGGCTCCCACTGTGCATTATGGAGACTGAACAACATTCAGGATTATATTGTAGATCCTTGATTGAACGCATACCTTTTGACACTCCTGATTTAGGTGGGACAATCTCAAATTGAGGGGACTGTTCCACCATTCTGCCAGCCATCATGTGGATCCTGACTTGCAGGAAGTCAGACAGTATTTCTCTACTCACCAATGAGGACATTACCAGTGGGAATGTTTGTCAAGTGCACCAGGTATTGGTGTAAGTGACAAATCAAACTGTATGTTGGTGGTGGAGAAGGCAGTTGGGGCCACCTACCACTTTGAAAGCACTGGACATGCCCCATGGGATGTGACATGATACCATTATGGTGGGACTACTCCACTCTGTGCAAGCAGACAACTGCAAAGCAGTAGCCAGTTCTTTTTATTACCTAAGGGTAATAATAAATGGTACATACTGTACAATGAGCATTTAGCAAAATGATCATTCTAGGGTAAATTTGTAGTTTTCAGAAATTAAAGACAAAATGTAAACCCAAATGGATTTACTTATAGTAATTATAGTTCACCTGATAAATTTACAATTACATATTTGGGGATACATGTACAAAAAGGCAACTTTTGAACAAACAGAATATTTCTGTAGCACAAGTAACAATATACCATCACATTTTGCAGTAATTAAGGGGTACATTTTATAACATAAATGTTTTTGAAAAGGTACAGTAAGGTCGTGTCTGTTTTTGTCATGTGGAATATAGCAATGTAATGGAAACTCCAACATCTATCTGCTCCACAGAGGCAGTTGTCAGATACAGTTCTGTAGGCAAACTAAGAGACCTCTGAAGCATTCTAAAGCTTTTCTACTGTATCTATTAAAAAAGTCAATGATTCAAGACTCAACAAGAGAAAAAAAATGCACAAATGTATTGTAACTTGGCAATTAAACCTATGGGAACTAAAATTCCAATAAAAAAAACATTCCTTTTAATTGGCAAGAAACCTTGGAAGAAGTTGACTTTAATATTTTTGCTCTGGCTTATCAAAATCAGTATTGATGATTGCAAAACAGAAATAACTTTTTTATTATGTATTTGAATAATTTTTTTTAATAAAAGTTTGGAAAAAAATTAAAACTAATTAATTTGGCATTTTTGGTGACATTTTAGAAAAATCACAGCTTCTCTATTTCCTATATAGTTCCAATCATTACAATACTTTCTTTGGCTGATTCCTAAGTACAATTAGCGGTATAATCCATAATTGGATATGACTTTGGAATGAATATCTGAACATAGCCAACATAAAGTGTTTAGGTTTTAATATGAATGTGTTCATTGTATATATATTTTCTTATCATCAGCTAGCTTACTATGCACTATTCTAAATTTGTTTGATTTCTTTCTTTAACTCCTAGTTAATCATTTAAAAGATGTGTAATTTCAGTTTGTTATGGGATTCTAGTACTTTGAAAAACTCTGATATATCAGGACTGTGAATAAAACAGACAAATCACAACAGTAAGCAAGAAAAAGTGAAATAAATATTAAAGTAATCCTACTAATTGTAACCAACTATGGTCAAGCACAAATTAATTAAATTATATATTAAGGTATTGAGTTGAGCAACTAATTTTAAAACTGTTACTTGGAATATTATCCAAAATCCAAATTTGGCTACAAAATTTTGCACATTTATCTGATGGCCTTAAATGTTGCCTATCCCACACCAACCTCAGCAGTGGGATTAATTGACCATCATCATCCTAAAGCTATTCACAGACTTTAAATCCTGTTAAATGGAAACTTAATGTACAAACACTGGCACAATGGCATTTGGGGGAGTGATGAAGCAAAAGGGGAATTTGAACAATTGTTGGCTGGATCATTGCAGCACTAAGAAATGTCCATTGAACTCAAATTATAATATTTGACAGTTTGCTAAAACTTCAGCAGATTAAAATACAGCATATGCAATACAATTGTAAATGTTTTAGATGATAAAATATATTTCCTTTCTCGGATAGTACAACATCCTTTAATTCTATTTTATCTTAGAAATGTAATTTCTCTATACCATAAATATATTTTCTCTATTTAGGGAAGTTCTTACTTTTCTTTCACCTAATCCTCTCTAGGAAAAGGAGGAACATTAGAAGTTATTAAATGAAAATTTATACTTTTAGAAATTGAGAGCACATGTTTTCTATATCAAAAATGTGCACAAAGGGTTCGCTCCAATATAGGCAAATTATTTTAAGATCGAGATCATGTATAAAGCTTCTATTTCAAATTCAAACTTAAAACACCTTTGTGAGAAAGGTTCAGCATTTATTTGACATTTCATAGAACTCTGAAACTTCAGTTAGGGTTTCAATCTTTTTTTTTTTTTATTGCAAACTGGGACGATGATCAACTATGCTTCCTCAATCAACCGCAAGCCAAAAAAAACTATCTAACTATATGACTTTTATAGTACAAAAAAAATCATGTTTGGACAAAAAAAGTAATAGACATATATTGACCATCTACTGCACATCTGTATCTCAAAATACAGAATATATTTTTAGCAAATCGGTAATATAATTAACATTTGTTGTTTTTTTTCTTGAACACGTTGATGAAAACTCATTTGTCAAAAATGATGGAATTTCTCAAGAAAACTTTTCCCATGCTATTTTCAGTTTTCCTGCCAAAGGCTATGTCGCAATTCTTGGCAAGTGAGTGTGATACATTTTATAAAATAATGGAAAGTTAGGATTCCAGAAAGCCATGAAAATGTTGTCTTAAGTCATTGAAAAACTAAAATTATTCCCTTGGGTATGTGTCCCGGATTATACACATCCATATTTAAATGATTATTTATTTAGTGTGAAACTGTAATATTCACTATTTACATAAGCAATAGAAATGTGTGTGTGCGTGTGCGTGCATGTGTGTGCGAGGTCAGATACCTTAAAGAAGTACTAAACTCAAAACAAGTTTGATCATTACTGGGGTTGTAGAGAATGGTGCATTAAAAGGCAAGAGATGTAGAAAAAGTATTAATAATTTATACATAAACATAAAACAGACATACGACATTAAATCTATTATTTAGAAAAATGTCTGTCATCATCATCATCAACTCAAAAACTTGCACCATGCCTATGGATCATGCAAAGCTATGACACCTAAAAAGTGGATCTTATAGGTGCATAATGTGCCGTATCTGACTTCCATCGCCAAGCCACTAATGCGAATGTAAGAGGAATGGCTGATTTGCATCTCCATAATGAAATGACAGTACATATGAATTACATGTGAATGCCCCCATCCTACCTCTCTATGCATAAGTTGGTGCAACTAGAATATTTTCTCCTTTCAAGATAAGGGTGCAAGTTGTTCACATTTGTATGGCTACTAAAGTCATGCAAGTCACATTGTTACATGGGACAAATGGACTTATGTCTACGAGTGAATCAGGCCCACTGTGTTTTGGAAGCAGGCTCGTCTTGGTAGCAGAGAGGGAAGAGCAGCACTTGAGCAAATTAGAGAATGCCCAAGCAGAGGGAAGGAATGTAGAATAACATATATATGGGCTAGATGTATCAAGCCTTTAGGAGAGATAAAGTGGAGAGAGATAAAGTATCATCCAATCAGCTCCTACCTTCAAGTTTTAGGCTGTACTTGAAAAATGACAGTTAGGAGCTGATTGGTTGGTAGTTTATCACTTTATCACTTTCCACTTTATCTCTCTCCAAGGCTTGATACATCTCCAAACTGAATTTTAAAGTATTTTAAAGGATATCTGGCATGGACTTTTGGAAAATCTAACTTTAACAGCATAGCCTGACTAAAAAATACTCTTTGCAATGTACAGTTAGTAACACAGTCACCGTTCTTGATTAAAATTAAGTATTAAACTGTGCCTCTCCCTATATAAATGCATTATCCTTCCTTTCTCTGTTATAAATGCATTATCCATTATTTTATTTATTAGTTGATGTGGGTAGGGTTGTCTATGACAATTATCGTATGTGATGAGTCAATGTACTGTAGCTGGCAGCCTGTTGATGTTACTGAATGTTCCTCAGTGCAGGTGACAGGTCACAGAGTTCTCCATTAATAATATTTACTAACACATTTGTTTCTGTTACTATCTGAAGTATTGAAATATTTTTTTACCAATAAACTTAATTCTATCCAAATCTTTGATCACACATATTCGACCGGGGATATTTAACATCATCCATACATCATCAACAATAGAATTTAATAGATGTGCTGTAATCGAGCCTGTTGCAACATAAAGCAAAAAATTAAGATTTCAGTATCTCAATGACATAAAGAATGATAAGAGTATTTATCAGAGTAGTAATTCGGACCAAACCTACAGTTCAGCTAAGTTCAAGACATATCAATGCCTATTGTATATAGACTCTTGTGTGTCTTGGTTTTCCCACTGGATCTCTTTAGGTATAATGTTTATTTTGCCAGAATTGAAATATATTATGCACATAGATACTGTAAAATAAACATATACCTCCCACCTGCCCTATTTAACCAGTCCCAATTTCAGGGGACTGTCCTGCCGTCCAGCAATCAGGACGTTAGTCATGATTGTAGTAGGTTGTGTGCTTCTTCCAATGAAACACTGACAATCAGAGTGTCAATGTTATGTCCAACTTACAATACACCTATCCCTAGACAGCCCCATTTGGCGAGCCATCGTGTTTTGCAAAAAAGCCGCATCAAGCTTCCAACCAGAGTCTTTTTAAAAAATATGCACCTTATTCACATCACTAATGCAATGAAAGTGCAATGTGCAGGTACCCTGAATACTGAGGCTGGCATTGCATGTAGCTCCTGTGGGTGACTTAGTTGCTGGGTAAGAGCTAGGGATGTGCGCCGAACCCTGGCTAGGGATGTGCGCCGAACCCTGGGTTTTGGTGTTGGATCGGTATCTCCTTCTTGTTTTAAATCTGAATTGGTTTTGCCAAAACCGCCCTTGCGTGTTTTGGTTTTGGATCTGTATTTTTTTTTTTTAATTGATTAAAACTGCTAAAATCACATAATTTGTTTTTTTTGTACCTACAGTATTATTAACCTCAATAACATTAATTTCCACTTGTTTCCAGTAAATTTTGACCACCTCACAGCTCACAATATTGTTTTCATCCGGTTTAGGCCCAAAATTTGCACCAAACTAGCTGGCTAATTAAGCTAAGTGGCAGCCGTGGGCGGCATAAACAAGTGGCAGTTCAACTTCCAACATGGCACATAAGGAAACATATGTTTTCATTAATCAAGAGGCCTGAGGAAGTTGGAGTATGTATGTAGTTGAAGGCAGGGACAGGAAGGGTTGATTGGTAGTAAATTTTATTACATTTTTTGATTCCAAAGCAAATTTATAAGGGAGGAGGGGAGAGCATGAGTGAACAATATGTCCCATGTTTTGCACGCAAAATCAACTTGGTGGTTCAGAATATTGTTTAAAATGAAAGGTACATGAAGGAGGGTATGCAGTCGGGATGCCGATGGTCTAACTGCCGACCGTCGGCATCCCGACTGGCTAATCCCGGCAAAGGTCTAATGACAGGCATCAAAATCCCAAAGTCTGTCATTTTACCTATGCAGGGAGCCCGGCGCCCGGCATCCCAATCGAAGGTAAGCTGGGCGCTGACAGCCACGGGGGGGAGGGTTAGGTTAGGGGCTCCCAGGGAGGACTTAGGGTTAGGCACCCCACCGGGAGGGTTAGGGTTAGGCTAGGGGAAGGGGTGGTTAGGGTTAGGCATGCCCGGGTGGAGATTAGGGATTGGCACCCCCCCAGGAGGGTTAGGTTTAGGTAGCGGGGAAAGGGAGGTTAGGTTTAGGCACTTAGAGGTGGGTTAGGGTTAGGCACTTGGGGACATTTGTGGCATGCAACAAACGCATGTGAAGGATTGCATCAGTTCAACTTCCAACATGGCACATCAGGAAACAAATGTTTTTATTATTCAAGAGGCCTGAGGGAGTTGGAGTATGTATGTAGTTGAAGGCAGGGAAAGGAAGATTTAATTAGTAGTAAATTTAATTGCATTTTCCATTTTAATTTTCACTAGAAAAGCAATTCCCAACCTGTACAGGGACATTAAAAAATGCTGTTGTACCCACTGTCCACTTAACTACATATATGTGGACAAGCTGAACAGAGCAAACACAAGATTTAAGGTCTAAGGTTTAAGTCATACATTTCTTTCTTCCCAATGGACACAGACCTGATGCAAAGAGCTGTTGGTAAGCAAATTGTCAGCTCAAGTGGCACGTGATGCAGCAATGGCTTCGCCTTTAGTTTCTCCAGCAAGTGCATCTGCTGAGAAAAAACTAAACATTCCCTAAAGACCACTGGTGAAGCAGATGAGTCAACACAACCAAGTTTTGACATCTGGTCAGGTCTAATGGAATTGCCTACAATTAATGAGACCTCTACCATGACTCCATCTGATACAGTCACCATTCAGAGAATGGTTGAGGTCTAAATTATATTTTTTAATGATAGCATCCAAATAGGCATGTCAGACAGTCTGTTTGACTACTGGCAGAAAAAAGGCAATTTAGAGGCCCTTGCACAAACTGGCTTTGCATTACTTGAGTTGCCCACCCTCCAATGTGTACTCAGAGAGAGCTTTCAGCAAAGCCAGGAACCTTGTCAGCGATCGGCGTAGGAGGCTACTTCCTGGAAAAGATGATGTTCATCAAAATGAACTACAAATTCTATGCCAATTACATCCAAAAATTACAGAGGCATCTGTAATGGTGGATTCCAGTGGGGACTAATTAATATTGTGTGAAGATGATGTACACACTGATGAGGGTGAGGAATTGGACGATGATGCAGACAACATCTTGCCTCTGTAAAGCCAGTTTGTGCAAGTAGAAATCATTGCCAGCAATGTCAGCTGCTACTTGGTAGCTTGTTTTGTGAGGGCCCAAACAAACCAATGACTTCATTATTGATATTCTTGATGAAGGTGTTGGTGGTGAAGATGGCAGGTGCTTGGATCTAGCATAGAGAAGGGAGCTAGCTGATGCTGGACTGCTTTTTGGTACTTCTTTAGTCAAAGTTTCTGAATTTTGAAAAAACTTTTTGGATGGATGCGCTGTAGATAACGTAACAGGGAGGAGATTCCCAGATGGTTAAGGTTCCTACCTTTACTTACTCTGGCTTTACAAAGGGTACAGATAGCTTGACAATTGTTGTCCGGATTTGGGTAGAAATAATTCAACACATAAGAAGTGGATTTTTTTGTCTTGTGTCCAGGCATGACAGTGGGCTTTTACTTATCATGGGCAACAACTGTTTAACACTGGTGCCTGATTTACACAAACAACATCCTCATCAACAACATCCTTATTAGCGTCAGATAAACAAATATCCTGCTCATCCTGGTGCACTTCCACAGAAGCACCCTTCATTTCTATGTCAGCATGTTCACTTTTGCTTACAGCAAAGGGTAGGCAGCTAGGCGGACTCCACTTGTCACTCTGGATCAAGATTTTGCACATTTTCTCACTGGACGTTATCCTGCTCTGCTGTCTCCCGATCATCCAGCTGGACTTTGGCTACATCTCTAAACAGGATTATAGGATATCCCGCTGTACTGCGCACCAAGCTGCCCAGCTGTTGAGCTGCCATTATTGTTGGGAGATACCGCCTGTTCATACCACTCCAGCATATCCATGGGACATGGAATGCTATTAGAACCATCTACAGGATTACAGAATTCCTTTGGAACATTGCACCCAGTTGCCCAGCCACTCCGTTGACTTTTCCCTGGGGAGAAATTACAGTACATCCAATACAGCGTGAGACATGGATTATTAACCACACCAACCTGAAGGTTAGGTAACTTTGAAATCATACAGTGACGTGCTTGAGAATTTTATCATTTCCCTAATTGGGATTTACCAACCCAGTTTATTTTCCATCTGCTGATTCATAATTGATTCGTTGATTTTTCTATCTTTATTGTCTGCATTTATTTTAGTATATAAATCTTTTTATATGTTTTCATATCATATGAGTCATTCATCTATTTATGATCTACACTGATTATATTTATTATAAATTTTTCTCTTAATATGATATGTTGATTTTATTTTATCTCCATTAAATATATGTTTTTTATACATCTGCCTAGTGATAAGTTAATTAAGTGTGATCCTCTACATACACTGTTCATTCATTTTCTCCCAAAATCAAATATAGTTTGCGCTATCATCATTCTTTTCCTTTGACATATTTACCAAGTGACCACTGTGTTATTGATAGCAGCAGCACACTTCCAGTTTATCTAATACCTATAGATCTAACAAATTCACCTGTCCACCACCTAAATTAGGTGACTATCTAGCGCGGTCACTTTGTTATATATTCATTAGGTGTGTAATAAAGTTTTACTTTAGATGTTGTGTGTGTATACTATGTTTTTTAACTACTTAATTTACAGTGGAGGTACGGGTGCCGGCTGCCTGCTGGCACTTGTAGTTCAACAAGTGCCAAAGGGCAGGCATGCTGGCACATGTAGTTCCACTTTAAATTACAATTGTTTAGAAATATATACCACATTATTGCCCCTGTACTCACCGCTCCAGGGGTGCAGGGAAAAGCACTGGGCTTCAGCCTAAGCCAGGGGTTTCAGGAGGGGGACCCCTTCTTGTGGGGGTCCCCACCTCCCCTTAGATCCTGGACTTGGCCTGATTGTCCTGAGGTGTTAATACTTTGGCCATGGAGACCCGGTGATATGGTCTCCTGGCTGTGGCATTACACCCCGGTCGGTTTGGGTCCGGTGCTAGTTTTCAATATAGGGGTACCCCTATGCTTTTTTTCCCCTTATATTTAAAACCAGCATTGGCATTGCAGCCAGGTGCTGGTTACTAAATTATAGTGGTACCCTACTCATTTTGTTCCCCGTAATTTTAGGAACCAGGACTGGCTGAGCAGTTCAAGCTGGGTATGCTTTTGAGGGGGACCCTACATCATTTTTTTTTAAGATTTAACCCCTATTTCATTAGGTGTGTAATAAAGTTTTACTTTAGATGTTGTGTGTGTATACTATGTTTTTTAACTACTTAATTTACAGTGGAGGCACGGGTGCCGGCTGCCTGCTGGCACTTGTAGTTCAACAAGTGCCAAAGGGCAGGCATGCTGGCACATGTAGTTCCACTGTAAATTACAATTGTTTAGAAATATATACCACATTATTGCCCCTGTACTCACCGCTCCAGGGGTGCAGGGAAAAGCACTGGGCTTCAGCCTAAGCCTGGGGTTTCAGGAGGGGGACCCCTTCTTGTTGGGGTCCCCACCTCCCCTTAGATCCTGGACTTGGCCTGACTGTCCTGAGGTGTTAATACTTTGGCCATGGAGACCCGGTGATATGGTCTCCTGGCTGTGGCATTACACCCCGGTCGGTTTGGGTCCGGTGCTAGTTTTCAATATAGGGGTACCCCTATGCTTTTTTTCCCCTTATATTTAAAACCAGCATTGGCATTGCAGCCAGGTGCTGGTTACTAAATTATAGTGGTACCCTACTCATTTTGTTCCCCGTAATTTTAGGAACCAGGACTGGCTGAGCAGTTCAAGCTGGGTATGCTTTTGAGGGGGACCCTACATCATTTTTTTTTAAGATTTAACCCCTATTTAACAGGTAGACCACACAAGCAGCCATCACATATCACACTGATAAGTGCAGGCGGCTTGGTCGGGAGAGTTTTGCAGAGAGAAAACATTGCAATCTTGGGTGAGTAATCTCATCTAAACTTGCTACTCGGGGGAGAAATCTTGATCTGCTTCACCATCGGCCAACTCACTTTTAGCTAAACTCATTCTTAGTAAATTTGAGAGTTTAAAAACGTTTAAATCACCCAAGTTTCGGCGAGGCATATCAAGTTTAAAAATACAAAAACTTGATCAGACTCGAATCTTAGTAAATTTACCCCTAGGTTTCAGTCAGGTGTGATAATCTGTTGTATTCATATTTTACATTTTTTTTTTCAAAAACTATATCTATATGTCAGCAACATTGATGTCAGTGATAGGACAACCAGTAGCCAATCAGTGCAGTAGAAAATTCCCAGGACATGCTTTGAGATGAGGAAAGATCACAAATGTGCTCCAAACACTGGCAGTTTTCATGAGACCATCATAATTTTCGGCGTGTGGATTGGGTTGTGTTTACTATTTGAAGTACACATTCAGGCATGTGTTGTGCAGCTTGGTGCATGGTTGGATCAGGGGTATCAATATTGTCCTGATACTTTGTTCTAAAATGTTGGGAGATAGCCCAAGCCTAGAGAGACAAAATTGCTGTGTCAACAGGCTGCCTCTCATTTAATATTGCAATGTTTGTTTTTACTATGTATATTCACTTTAATAGAACATATTTCGTATTTTTTTTTATTCAAGTCATACATGTTGGATAATGGGTTTATAGAGGTTTCTGGCAATAGGGGGGAAGAAAACAAAAGTGCTTAAAAGGGGTGAAAAAAATAAATAAATCTGGGTCTGCTCTGGGACATTACTATTATCTATATAATAATCCTCTAAGGTCTGTCCTGTCTTCAACATGCATGCGCAGTGGGAGCAAGGGCAAGTGCCACCCCTCCTGCGGCTTTCACTCCCTCGAGCAAAGGGATAGACCTGGACAGAGAAATACAATGTGCTGGGCAAGGGTAAGTATATACAGAGAGTAGGACAGAGTGGGGGTGGGACAGGACAGAGTGAGGACAGGACAGGGTGGAATTAGCTGGCTCAGATTACATTGCATTTTACATAGGAATTAAACTTGTGGGAATTTACATAGGTGCAGACCAATACAGACAAGCATATAACAATATACAGAACAAAATGACATCATTGCAGTGAGCAGATTCCATAATTACAATAGAGAATACAAAGTGAAGGGAATGGAAAGAAATTAGAGAGTGGGGAAGGGATAGATATACATAACAAAGGTTCTGGATTCTGTATCCCTTTTCCAAAAAATCTAAACCTGACATTTTTGTGAATTTCCAATGTTCCTGTAATGTATCTTGAGAGTTCAGTGGAATCCGTAACCTCCAAGCAATACTGTGTTATATTTGAGAACCCCTTGGGTGACCCAGGCAACCCTTAATTAACTTACCTCTTTTTCTCACACTGGTGTGGGGAGAGTCTGTTTAGAGGACAGGCTATTACAACTTTTGACAAATGTAATTATTGTTATTATTATTATTATTATTATTATTATTATTATTATTATTATTAGTAGTAGTAGTATTTTATTAAACTATTATTATTATTATTATTATTATTATTATTATTATTATTATTATTATATTAATATTTCCAAAACTAGACCAACGTATGGCCAATCAAAGCATTAGATGGCTGAACGGACATGACCGATCTGTAGCCAATCAGAGCATTACAGCATTCACAGCAATAGAGAAAAGCAACAAAATATATACAACGCTGTAATAAAAGTTTAACCACACACTTGTTTTTTTTCTGGCAGATCAACAACACCATCCAACAACACCATAGTGCGCAGTTTGATCACCAATGTACAGTCATGACAATTTCCATTAATTCCAAGCCTTAGCATAATTTCTTCTTAAAAGGTAGACAAGCATTGTTTGCAAGCAGATATCAGTGTATGTCATGACATATTTTAATTTAGATTTGTGCTTAGGAAAAAAAAAGCTTGCTTAATTCAAGCACCACTCTCTGTTTATCTCAAAACAAACAGCTAATACGCACCATCTTAATTTCTCTATCCTTATGCTAAATGCCAATACTGTAGATAGTTGAGCAAAAAAAAAAAATCATTGGAAATAGGCTGATATCACAAATACACATTTCCCTGTGGGTTCTATAATACTTTACAGACAAATGTTAAAGATTTATTGCACATGAACATCAAACATGGTTTTACTACAGTTCTCATTTGGATCAAATTGACACATTTTATATTCATTTTAGACTAATGAGATTCTTTCACTACGCATTATATTCCAAGTGACCTCATGCATTAAATTTATGGCATGAAACAAACTCCTAGATTATAACAAAAGTCAAGTTTTCAAAAGAAGGGAATAAAATAATAATAATTTTTAAAAAAAGTTTACATCTGTATTACAATAAAAAAGATTTTGAATACATAGCGACATATCCATCATACTATTCTAACACTTAATTATCATTATTTATTATTTATATATTATTATTATTATTTTTATTATCATTATTATTTGTGCTGATGATATGTTAGGCAACATGGAAATATTTGCAATCCAATGTAAAAATCTGAAATCAAATGATATAAAGTATTTTCTATTTGTTACAGGCATTCTATTAAAGCTATAGTAATTGTGTCATCTGTTAAATCTCTAATTAACCCATTGTGGTAGTGGATGTTGTATTTTACCTTTTATTTACTGGGCTGCAACAGGACTGAATACATTACAGTTCTTTTGCATAGTACGGTTAAATTATAGTACTTTACGACCTTGAATAGAGGAGAAGTGAAACAAAAAAAATGTTAATTAAATTTATTAGCACTGTTTGAGGTGCTTATCTTGTTTACTTGCTCCTTTTGCATAATTAATAGTATTTCTATTTTCTTTTAAGTCTGAATTTTAAATAGTAAGATTTTGTTTTAGTGTAATTCACTGTTCAATTGTATGCTGCTATTTTACATCTAATTATCTCGTGACCTCTTTTTAGTTTGTGACAAAGGTTATTTGGGCTCAATTCAATTCAACGCGAATTGAACAGTGCCTGGAAGGCGCTCCAAAGCTATTCAATTCAGCGTGCTGTTATGTCGGAGAATGCCTGTTTTCACACCTTAAACATGGTGTTTAGGTGCGAGAACCAGCATTCTTTGACTAGGTGCCCAGCGAGATTCTGTTTTTGCCGTGCTAAGGGCAGAAAACTTCATCGCGCCAGCAGTTTTGTTGGATTTCTGCTCGCACCCTCGAAGGGGTGTGAGAAGAAATCCTTCAGTTGGGCTTAACAGCATGCTGAATTTAAAGCTTCGGGAGCTCCTTCCTGGCGCTATTCATTTCACGTTGAATTGAATTGAGCCCATTATGTCTTTCAGGCTATGGAGGGAAAAGAGAATTTTTAAAGCTTTTCTGTTGGCGGCAGCCATTTTGTGAGCTGTATAAATATTCATCACAATGTACAGTAGCTTGTCAATTCACTAATGCGGCTACACATTTGACCAACAGATTGGCCGTCTAGGCATCAAAAGACCCCTCCCCCAACTCTGGAAAACGTAATGTTTTCTATAGTGTTGAGTGTCATTATCTAGTGAACACTAGAAAAAAAATACTATGTGGGCACCCTAATTGAAAGCTGTGACTTTCTATCAAACTAGGGTGCAGCCATGTTTCTAGGTATCATCCCCAGTATTTCAATTTTTTTTTTACCCAAGGGCAAGCTCAGCCCCCTGTTGACATCAATGTGACCCTGCCCAAAAACATAAGTGACCTGTGGCCTCCTTCTCTAGCTCCCCACCAATACTGATTCCTAGTGGGAGCAAGGAATGTATATTTTATCTTATTTCACTGTTTGAGTATGGATTACATGTAGAACTTATCCTATGCAGTCTTTATATGGAGAATGAGTCCAACTAGTCTGTGCTCAAGGGGTTAAATTAAAATTTGATATTGGTTCTCTAGGGTTAAATACAGTATTAATTTTATAACATATACAGGTAGAAGTAAATATCTTTCTCTTTCTCCATTATATAGTGGAAAAACAACTATATTGCCGAGGAAAAACAGTTTCAAGATTCTACTTTGTGTAACTTTTACACAGTTAAAAATGTGTAGTTTATTTTATATTGGAATGACTGAATGAGTGATAGGGCTGTACAGTATATGCTTTAATGATGTTTGATGGGTGTTACATTTTTCCAGCACTGATGTTTTAGTGTAAACTGGATGTATAATAGAACTGAATCTACTATTCCCAGTTTCTAGCAAATAGTATTAATGTTGGGATGCAGTCAGGATACTGGAACTATCCCACCCACCGATATGATGCCACTTACATCCCTACATGGGACTAAAGATAGGCATCGAAATCCCGATGCCTATCATTAGCCCCAATACGGAATCCCGACACGCGGCATACCAAACAAAGGTATGCCGGGTGTCTTAGCATCTAGCCGCGCGGGGGGGGTTAGGTTTAGGGACCCCCGGGGGGACTTAGGGTTAGGAATCCCCCGGGAGGGTCAAGGTAGGGGAAGGGGGGGTTAGGCTTAGGCATCACTGGGGGGGTTAGGGTTAGGCACCCCCTGGGAGGGTAAGGTTTAGGGTGCGGGGAGGGGGGGTTAGGTTTGGCCCTAATGGGGGGAGGTTAGGTTTAGGCACTAGGGGAGGTCTGGCACCCCTAAGGGAGGGTTAGGGTTGGGGGCAGGAGAGGGGAGGCTTAGGGTACTTACCTTCAGCATTTGGGATTTCTACCCGCAAGGCTGCCGCTGCCGGTATTCGATCCTGCGGCTAAACAGCCGACGGCATTACATACTGATTCCGTTAGTGTTAACTGGTCTCTCCTGTATTGTCCTAGGGCTGCCCTTGGCTGTAGCAAGTTCTTGGGATCTTACTGCACTAATATTGCAGGACGTCCTTTCCAGATGACAAAAGCAACATATAGGGTGTTTAACTCACTATTGGCCAAAAAGTTTTTAACTTTTAAAGTAATTGATGTTCCAGAGGTGGGGCTGCAGCGCAGTCAAAAATTCAAATAGGGGAACCACATCAACTGCCATCCTCACTGGCTCCCCTATTTGAATTTTCACCTACGTTGCTGACTAGGGAGGTGAACAGCTGGCATTCATTTCACGCATGCATGATCAGCTTACCTGGATGCTAATGGCGAGCACTTTCAACACTTGCTATGACTTCCTCATGTTTCTCATAGACTAAGGTATGTCTGTGTCACATTTCACTAAATTACATCAATTACTTTAAAAACTATAAGAAAAACTTTGGGACCAATAGTGAGTGAAACACCCTGTATTACACAAATCAAAACGTTGGGACCAATAGCCAGTGAAACACTCTGTATTACACAAATCCTTGAATTTTTATAACGGTAAATAACTCAATCAATAGAGATCATTAACTAATATTGTATTTATTAGAATATTCGCACTGAACCAAAGAAACCAATTAGACACTTGCTTTCACTGCTCTGACTCTAGTCACCGAGAAACAAATTGCTGATTGGGTGCAAATTTGATGTTAGTTAATGACTTTAATGTGACGCTAGTTAATGATCCTCTGTGTTTAATAAATAAACAAGGGTCATCTAATTTAAACTTCCAGCTGAAAAGTTAATATTTTACACCCTTCTCAAATGTGTTAACATTTCTCCGTTGTTGTTGAATTATTTAGTTTGAATACAATTAAACATGCCAATTCAACTCTCACAATATTGAGTTAATTTATACACTGACTACATTCATATACAGGCTGGGAAGAAATCTGAATTCCTGAGCTTTTTAAACATAAATATCTTTACAGATAGTTTAAGAAACAAAAATTACAAATTAATCCCAAAAGAGCAATTTACATGAATTCATCAGAAAGCTTAAAACGTAATATATTAAGAGCATTCAGTTTAGTATAAATCTTGGTTTTTCAGCTTTTTTTCTACTTTTTGCATGGTGTATTTAATCGTACTTTTCAAATGAACAATATTATTGTGTGTAAATGTTTGAAATATGTTGTTATAAGAACAATGTAATCTTTTCTCTCCAGACTTTTTCTCATAATTATTACTGTCTTATCCTAATATTCTTATAAACCTCTTACAATTTGCTTGCAAATATTTTAATGTTTCTGCTTTTCTTCTTATTCTTAATGTGTTACATATAATTATGGTGAGACAACCATGAATATTAAAATTAATAATGGTATGAATGCTTATATTGAGTCTGACTTAAAATGATATTTAAGGAAGAGAATGCAGATGTACATGGTTACAGTGTATCACAACCATTAAGACCCGTTGAGCTTGCTATCTAATTCTAGTGTCTAGAATACAATGATACAAGGAACATTACTAAAAATGGGAAAGAGTGCCATTGTGTCTTCAGCAACCAATCAGACATTTGCTTTCATGGTTTAACTTGCTTAAGACGAATCAAAGCACATTTCTGTTTGGTTGCCAATGAGTTGCTGTTCATTTACATTTTATGCTAAAAAGTAATTATCGTATTTATAGAAATATGTTGTAATCTAAGGTTAATGGGATCTGCATCTAAAAAAAAAATCAAGTTATCTAAACTAATAAAGGTGTAACTAGAATATGTGACAATTGATTTCTAAACGGCAATCACAGGGATATTACAAGAACAACAGGCAAAATAATCATTTTTGTACTACATAGGATTCCAGCAGGAATCCTGAAGATGTGGGAGGAGCTTCAACTGTCTTTAACCATTTGAGTGCTAAGGAAAAGTTGGACTCATCCTCAGTATGTACGTAGAAAATGCTGAGGATGAGTCCCACTTGTCCTCAGTAGTTCAGTGCATTTATAGCTTACCAGAGTCCCAGTGGTAAGTACTACCAGTATGGAGAATTTTACAGACAGAGTACTGTATGACAATCAATGTCATTGGGGGAGGTGTATCAAAGGTTCTAAAGAGTGGCAAAATGGATAGGTAAAGAAGTTGCCATAGTGACCAATCAGCTTCTAACTAGCATTTATCAAGTACATTTTATAAAATGATAAGTAAAGTAGAAGCTGATTTACTGCTACAGGAAACTTGTCCACTTCTCTACTGTTTAGAAGATTTGATATTGCCATATCCCCTATTATGTGTTTCAGAGATGTGAGCAGGGCACTAAAAGCATCCTATATCCCCCATACTAGCAGCACCCCTTTCAAGCTGGTAATCATATGTGATCTTTCGGTGATCTTATCTCAGGTAATCATGGGCCATCATGAATCACTGGGCCACAACTGGTATAGATGTTCAGACTATCAGCAAAGTAATAATAGAAAGTGGCTTAACGTTTTAATGAACTTTCCAACAAGATCATTGTAACAATCTAGATGCATAAATGTCTCATCATTATATAGTATAATCTATTCATACCAGTTATACGTTTATCAACTATGTTATCACCTACACTCTTTGTGGGCTATATACAGAGGTGTAGTTTGTAGCCTTGGCACCCAGAGCACATGCATTCCCCGCCCTCAAGTGTGCCAGAGAGCAGGAGTACTGGATTATGGCAAAGTTATAACATACACAATTAGGATTAGGGAGATATATATATTTTATTACAATATTTTTTTTCATTTCTAATACTTACTATATGCTAACTTCCATTCATTTAATCATGTATGTCAACTAAGCAGGCAGATAGTGCAAACATTAAATAATTTACAATCATAATGGATAAGCGGCAAAATAATTTGCATATACAGTATGTATTTAAGAAGGCTATAAATCACTAATAAATCAGTCTAGTAGTATGCTCTTTGCAGGAGACATGGGTGAATGGGTAAACTTGTAGCCAAACAGTAGCCCTGGTGGGACAGAGCAAAAGGGAGTTGGGACAACACCAGGGGGAGGTGAGACGAAGCAGAGGAGGCTGGTGGCCAGTGCCTTAGAATAAATAAATAAAAATAATGCAACCCAGATGGCGCCCTTGGCCTGGAGAAAACACCTGGAACATGAGTTTCACTGGCTCCGCCCTTGCTATGCCCTTGGTTATATAGAAAAAAAAGTGCAAGAGCAAAATGTTGTAGTAACTCAAAGAAAAACAGGAAACATTTGGTTTATTTGTCTAACTTGCAATAGATTGATTGGTGCTTATTGCAGATTGGTTTCTATGGGTAATTAGGTAATTGCAGATTGGTTGCTATGGGTAATTGCACATGTGTACAATATTGTCCTTTTCTGTCCTCATCAGCATTTCCAAATTACTATTTGTTTTATTCCTCTCTTCGCAAATCTTGTTTCTTCCAATCCTTAGTTTTACAGATCCTGCCTTAAGAAGGGAACTTTATGTTCCACAACTTAACAATGTTTGTTGAGTATACTTATAATAAATTATTATGCATATAATTATATACAATACAATTAAATGATGCATTTTGCAACATTGATAGTGTATAAATTGCACATGAAAACCTTGAAATTAAGTATACTGTATTGTTTGCATTAATCAAATGAAAAAAAAAAAGGGTATTAAAGGGTAGTTGCAGTATTGTTCTTATTGTTCTTGAAGGAAAGAGCAATGGATAGCAAAACTAAGTGAATGGAAAACAACTTCTCTGGGTCTTTTTTTGGTAATTCACCTGTGCATTGTGCTGTGCAGCTAAAGAGCGGATTTGAATCCTGCAATTCTTAACAAAAAGAAAAACTTCAGTGCTGATTGCTGAATATCTGGACCTCCCAGTGCAAACATTAACTGGTTGAGAGGCACTACGGAATGCAATGAAGGAAACAATACCGGGAAATAAGCCAAAAGCTAAAACACTGGCGCCGAGAACCAGGGGATTTGCTTCCTAGTAATGGGAGCCGTGCAAGACCCAGTACTTTTGTTAGGCTGGAAATGGCATACTGTGATTCGTAACTCAGCCAAAGGGACTTTAGATGGAGGAAAAGAGCTGGCACAATGAACCCTCCATTGCTTTCCACAGTGCTTTCTAAAACAAGCTGGGGAAATTAGGAGAAAAAAAAAACGATCACTGTTGCATTAGCCATAACAAGCTTTTAAATAGCCATTTCCATACTCCCCCCCCTTCCTGCAGCAGCACTACCACTCCACCCCCCTCCATAATGTATTGTATTGACATATAGAAGCGGAATTTGAAACTGTTTATAGTGAAACTATAGAGCACCCCAACATCCAATTATTGACAGGAGGTCTGAACGAGCTGACAGCTGCAGAAATTTTTACAGTTGACGTTAAATCCCCAGTAGCAGGAATACTATATCCTGATGGTATTAATTCTGTTTGGAAATGTTAAAATAAGAAAAGGTTACGAGCTGAGGAGGAAACCTGCTTTTTTCTCGAAAACAAAGGCAAACCTCGCTTCTTCCCTGGTGTCCTTGAACTGTCATCTCCAACCTTTTGAAACCGTATCTGATTATCCGCGTGACAATTAATCATAATTAAGCAGGCTGGAGATTTGGAAAGGTAAAAAAAGAAGGTGTCTGTAGATCTGGCTTGCGTCCTAAGTAACCTCATTCCCTTTTTGGCCAGTGAAACACTTACTTAGAGCCATAAACAAGGAACCGCAACAAAAAAAAAGACTTTTCTTTTTCTTTCTCTCTTTTGGACACTGGAACACATATTCAGCTCCAACTCACTTGGATTCAATATTTTTATTTTTTTAATTTATTTATTTGTTTTACGTTTCCAAGAGGAAGCAAGGTAACAAATTACCTCCAGGGTGCCAAATGATTTGGATCCAACCTCCCGGACCAGATTTTTCCAATTTGCTTCAGGAAAGCATTCCATCGGTACATGATGATATTTTGTACTGGACCAAAGGACACTTCTTTTTTAAAGTTTAAAAGTAGAAACTTTTTTTTCATTTTCAATTTTTTTTTAATTTTCTATTTATTTTATTTTATATTAAATACTTAAAAAAAAGAGTAGATTTCACAAAGTTTATAGGTAAAGAGATATGAATATATGCAGGAATTTATATGAAGCAGTGTTGTTTTTGGGGCAAAAAGTTGCTGTTGAATTGAGGATATAATGTAGAGTTTGTTGCCCGAGGTTAAATGAGACCAAATTTATAATCATTTTAATGTGCACAATAAAATAATCGTAGACAAAAAAAACAACAACATTTGACAAAATTATGAATAACGACAAATGTCCACACTATTTATTTTTATTGGGTGATTGTCCACTAAACACCTTATTTCAAAATTAGGTTTGTTAGTTTATCTAAGGCTTTTTTGTGTTGGTACTCATGGATATGCAGTACTGACACCCTCTTTATTTTTTGGTTTATTTTTTAATTCTTATAACTAGTTATAGAAACAGGAAGAAGTAAATGAAATAATTTCATAAATGAATAGAATCCACACACATATACAGAGTGAGGAAGCTACTGTACATCTGAAATCAACATCTAACTCATTATTTGCCCACTCTCCCGGAAGTTCCGGGAGACTCACGAATTTGGGGGAGGCTCTCCCAGCTAGAGTTGGCAAATCCCCTGCATCCCACTGTCCGACCATGAATTGGGTGAGATGCGAGAGATAATTACGTGATTCGCCCTGTCCCCAGTGTAATAAAGACATTAATAATGACAAATCATCACGTGGGGACGGGGCCACAATGATGTAATCCATGTTGTTCATCTCCATTCCACTCACACAAAGCCGGGAATACCAGCAAACCATCAAGGGGGTGGGACCATGATTACACATATAGAGGTGCTCTGCCTTCCTCCCACTCACCTGCCTCCTCCTGGCAGATTGTATTATATAACTTTAGGTGAGCATGAACACCTTTTTCCTGAGCACCATTATTTTTTTTTCATAGAAAAAAGGCACTGGTCTAATCTATAAACCTAACAACAAATATCGGCCAATCTCCACCAAACAGAAAGTTTTCACACTTGCAGGTGCCATGACCTTAGCCTCCAAATTCACACATAAAATTGTGGCCCTGATTCAGAGCCGGATGCTCTTTCAGAGAGCTCGGTCTGAATCAGGGCGTTTTTTGGGGGGGGGTTTTTGAGCCGGCCTCCTGGCCGCTCGCATAGGTGATGGTCGCGACCGTTGCGACAATCGGGCTTGCGGCGAGACCCTTGTGGTAGGGTCTCGTTCCCACAAGCCCCAGTGAGCTTCCTGCTCTAGTAGAGCAGGAAGCTCAACTACTGACATCACGAGTGATGTCAGTAGGGCTGCCCTCAGACGGCAGGCATTCCTCCGGGAACGCCTCCGTTTGGCCAGCCACCCCCCTCCCTGCCTACAAAACAGGGCGAGCTGTTGATCAACATTGACCGCCCCGTTTTTTTGCGAGCCCAGGAGCGAGTGATAACTCGTTTGCTCCGGGGCTCGCGTGCACACTGCCCGGCCATCGACCCGCTTGCAAGCGCATAGTGCTTGCGAGCGGGTCTGAATCAGGCCCAGTGTGTATTTGCACAACTTTTGGTGTGTGAGGTCACAAAACAGATTGGTTGCTATTAACATTTAAAATTTTTGCACTTTGCAAATGACCATTAGAAATAAAATAAGTGGACTTCTAAGTTCGACTTACATTATAAAGATTGGTTTATAAAGATGGGATAGGTGGAAATTTGAGAAAAAAAATGGGTGAAACATCACGCCATGCTGGGGTAGTACTACTGCCATTGCGTGTGGTGCAGAGGCCCGGAGACATAAATGCAATGAAGTCAAAACAAGTCTTCACTACAAATAGACATAGGCCCCCAAGCATTGTCAGAAGAACAGAAAATAGGCTGATTGATGATGGATTACATTGCTGGCCACCCTCTTCAAATCTAGCTATGGGGTTCCACTCCTGGTTATATGTAAAGATGTGCACAGATCCCCATGTTTTGGCTTTGGTTCTAAGTCATCATCGTGTTTTGGTTTAGCAAAACCACCCTCAAGTGTTTTGGTTTGGTTTTGGATTTCTTTAAATATTGCTAAAAACAGCAAAAATCATGTAACTTGGACATGATTTTGTACCTATAGTATTATTAACATCAATAAAATTCATGTCCAGTAATTTCCAGTCAATTTTGACCATCTCACAGCACTTGTAATCATGAGGGAGAGACTTACATGCAATTCAAAATATGCGAGACCCGGTTTTTAGATCCGAGTTCCGAAACTGGCAAAAAGACCCAAGTAGGGACTCTGTGTGACTCAGAACCCCAAAGTTCATGTGCTTAATAGTACAAATAATATTTTATTTACTGATGCACTACAGGTCCCAGCAAGTCCTATCATTTTAATGGCACCTGCAGTGCACCTATAGAGAAAAATAATAATATTATTATTATCCTTTATATAAATGGCGCCACAAGGGTTCCGCAGCGCCTCACAAAGTACATAAACAAATGAGCAAACACGAAAACAGCAACTTACAGTAAAAAAACAATACCGGATAAGTACATAGCTTATAAACATTGCTGCAATAGTGATCATAACAACCAGAATAAGCAGTCTGGCGTCAGCTACCAAGTATTTATTGCCCTTGTTGGGAGTTTGGAGTAGAGGGAAGAGGACCCTGCTCATGAGAGCTTACATTCTAAAGGGGAGGGACATACAGACAGGGGTGACACAGATAGGGTAGACAGTGAGGAAGAAGCATGGAGCAGTAGGTTAGGATGAGAGCTTTGATGAAATAGTGAGTCTTGAGAGCTCGCTTGAAGATTTGTAGAGATGTTGAGAGTCTGAAAGGGAGAGGTAGAGAGTTTCAGAGGAAGGGAGCAGCACAGGCAAGATCTTGGATGCGGGAGTTGGTGGAAGTAATCAGTAGGCAAGAGAGGTGGTATGCATTTGTAGGAAAGGGAGGGAGTTTAGTGTGATGCAGATGAAAGTGTAGTGAGATGATAGGGAGAGGAGCGTGGGTGCAGAGCTTAGTGGTGGGGTAGTAGGACCATTTTAGGGGAGAAAAGAATGAAAGTGGAGTAACAGGAGAGGAGGGGGAGGGAAGCAGAGGGGAGGAATAAAGACAGAGGAGGGGAGAGAAGGTGAGGAGACTAGGGGGGAAGGATAGAGGTGGGAACAGGGAGCAGAATAAAGGATTAGGTAGGCACTGAGTAAAGTGAGAATTTGAAGAAAACATGGTCGTGGTGTGGATGAGGTAAGAACGGGGAGGAAAACTGGAAGTAGGAATAATGTCTGTATGAGAACAGCAGTATTAAAGATTTTGTATAAATGCTGGTGAAAGAACACTGTTGGTGAATATGTATGCTCGATTTCAGAAGTTTTTTTTTTTTTTTATTGAGGGGAATATGTGATATAATGAGTTTAGAAAGTTAGTAATAAAAAAAATAGATACTGTATTAGCAGTTCGAAATTGCGAGGCTAGGCGAAAAGCAATGGTAAATCAGATCACATATGCAAGGTTAAAGAGGTTACTTGGCATTGGTATAAATATATGTGGCACCCCACCAATACCCTGTGTTCCTACCCATGCTGATGTGCCTCTATGAAAATGTAAAATATTAATGTGACTCCTGCCATTGTCTAATATAGGGCATGATTTAACTGGTTTCATTAAGGTTCAGGGACTATTTGCACTGCCTCCTCAGTGGTGGTGGACGTTAGGGGACCAGTGAGTACTGTAGCAGGCTCAAGGATTTGACCTAGAAAAAATGGCAGTTGGTGTGTGCAGTTGGTGAGGTAGCTGGACAGGAGAAGGGGCTGCGCTGCCTTGATGCTTACCTGAGTGCTGCAGCCATACTTCGGGACGAGCAGCGGAGGTCTCTGAGGCGGGGAACATCCAATGGGACTAAGCAGTGTCATCCGGGGAGGTTCTGAGAACAATCAGCATAAGAGAGGTGTGTCGGATGACCCCCAAGGGAGTGCCTCAGCGGAGCTACAGAAATATAGAGACTGAGCTTGTAAAGGAGCCGGAGGTAAGAAAGCTGCTGCAACCTCCCAAATAGACACTCAGTGACATTGGCGCTTATTAACTGGAGGCCTACAGTTGTCCACCGTTACATATGCACAGCAGTCCCTTCAGAGATCAGCATGGGGTTTATAGACTGCATCATAATAGTAAGATTAACCCCCTGATACCGCATATTGGAGATTAGGTACAACAGTTACCAGCAGTGTTAGGGGGACACTTCAGTGCCAGCACCTGTAATACTATGAGTATGATCTAAGGTTGCTAAGCAGAGAAGGAACTGACTGTAATACCAACACCATCGCAGCAGGATAATATACAGAGGATTACAGTATTGCATTAAATACAGACAAGTACTGTAGCTGGAGCAGTTTAAGAACTGTTCTTCATATCCCGGGCAACGAAGGGTGCACCCTATTAACTATTTCAGCGCTGAACTAGCAGTATATGAGACCTGTAAAGTGCAGTAGTGTGAGGAAAACATTTTCCTAAAAAGGTGTAAAGAAAAGTAACACAACTTTGCAATTGTATCCTTGATGTAAACTTGTCCGTTTATCATTCTCACGTGAGGTTTTTGTATATATTTTAGAGATGTTAGGGGAATTGCAAAATTAGTCATTTGTTAATTGCCACTAGAGCATACTTACCCATTTATAGTTTGCAGGTTCGAAGTTCAGAGTTCGCTAGTGATCTGCAGGTTCCTGAAAAATAAAATAAACATAAGAAAGGATTCACTATTGCCATCTTTATTGTTATACTATGTTGTCTGATTACATTATGAATAAACTCATAGTATAGGGTATCACAAATTGGCGTCCGCGAACAGGATATGACCAGAAAATGTCAGCACCTCAGCCTCTTGCATCGACCACGGGCCGGAGACGATTACCTCCCTCTCCAGGACAGAGAGCTTCACCATCAACAAATGCCTCACCCAGCAGTGTATGGTACATATGACACAGACATCACCCATTACGATGCCATACTATTTTGGGGCTCCATGGTTACCCATGTATTCAGGGGAGATATGCACACAGGGTGCAAGCACTATTAAAGAATTTAAGGACAAAATGCGATCAATGTTCAAATTATATCCACTGAATGATGAACAAAGAGTGGAAATAGTCATTGGACAGTTGAAAGGAGCTGCTTTGCGAGAGGTGAAAGCATGGGCAGATGATGAAAGAAAAACAGCGGAGGATATTTTCAAAAAGTTAGAAAGTATATTTGACTCAAGGACAGTCTCTGAACTTAGAAGACGTTTGTATGCTAGGAAACAGCAACCTCAAGAGTCACTGAGAGAATTTGCTCTGGGCCTACAGGAAGCTATGAGGGACATCCAAGCACGAGAATCGAGGGAAGTAGAACGTGTCGACGAGACTCTAATTAATTTATTTATCGAAGGGGCGCGAGGAGAAGCCATACGGACCCAGCTCAGGATGTGGAGACATCAGAATCCTATATGCCCATTCTCCAAGTTCAAGGAAGCAGTATTAGATATTCTTGGGCTCAATCAGAATGCTGATCTTGAATTTGACTCAT
This sequence comes from Taudactylus pleione, assembly GCA_031769625.1. Lineage (NCBI taxonomy): Eukaryota > Metazoa > Chordata > Amphibia > Anura > Myobatrachidae > Taudactylus > Taudactylus pleione. Next base: position 6,289,983 of record JAUIMM010000033.1, on the reverse strand, counting down.
CTACAGAACAGTGGGAAGTTGGATATTCTAGAGAAGCCAAACCATATATGACGCCAGACACTACGTCGCCTAAGGAAATAGTCACCCAACAAGTACAGTCTGGTCAAGATCTGATCGGAATTTTTACTAGTGCTGTCACTGAAATCATGAAGGAGATAAAAGTGATTCGGCAAGAGCAGGCTGGAGCAAAATGCAGAGACTGGCACCAAGAGCATGGGGGAAGGAACCAGTCTTACTGGGACAGTCCTCGAGAGACAGGTCGACGTCCAACAGACCAATTTGATACACAAGGGAGGCCTATCTGCAGAAAGTGCTGGCAAAGTGGCCACATTGAACGCTATTGCATCCAGAGACAGCCTGAGGACCAGCCCTCAGGACAGACAAAAAGACTAGTTCCAAAAATGGAAGAAGGGCAACCCAGAGATGCGAGTCTGAGCCCAATAGTACAGAACAAAATAAAATTTATGAGCACGCCGACTGCAGGGAATGTTACATCAGCTATCGCAAAAAGGATTTCAGGAAAGGTTGTATGGTTCCACATGCAACGAGGCTATGGATTCATAAATTGAGATGACACCAAGAGCGATATTTTTGTACATTACTCGGCCATCCTAAAGAACAACCCAAGCAAATATCTTCGAAGTCTGGGAGATGGGGAGTTGGTAGAGTTTTACGTGGTTGAAGGAGAGAAAGGTGCAAAGGCCACTAATGTAACTGGTCCTGGTGGAGTTCCAGTCCAAGGCAGCAAATATGCATCAAGCCACAACCGTTATTGGCATTATCCACATCGTAGAGGTCCTCCACATAACTATCGACACAGTGAAGGTAAAAAGAATCTAGAAGAAGTAGAAAGAGTGTCAGAAGAAAAGAGGGTTAATCAACAACGGCCTTACTGGAGGAGTCGCTACCCATCCTACTGGCTAAAGAGACCATACGGACACAAACAATATCCCGATCTCCCAGAGCGTGGTGAAAGGCTGGATGGAGTGTTTGGTAAAGATGTAGGAACGCAAAATATACAGGTGTGCCAGTACCAGCAAGAAATAGTCCGGCCAACATCTCCTCAAGAATCACAAGCAAAGAGTTGACCAAGAGTGTATGACAGCGCTTCTTATATGCTCCTCTGCAATCAACAAGAGTTGAGTACAGCTGTACATAAAGAAGACACAAAGAAAGCTCCGGACTCACCCTTAGTAGAGAGGTTGGGGTCCCCTGAACAGAATTGCCTGGATTCTGTTAAGGAAATATCGAAATCTGTTGTTCTGGAGGAGCCATGTCTTGTATTCAAAGAGCCCTTACTGTCTATGCCATCAGAGTATAAATTCCCAGTCCATGAGTATACTGAACTAAGTTCAAGTGAAATAGCATTAATTATGCAAAGAGTTCTGGGAAAATCGAAAAAGGAAAACAAGAATGCCCCGCATATTCAATGTAGACACTAGCCTGTGAGGTAGAGTGTTCAAAAGTACATAACTTGAAGAAACTTTGTGTTAATATGTAACAAATGTAGTAATCTGTTATGCCATTGTTACATTATAGCAAGGAGCTAAAGTTTTCTAGACTTACCTGGTAATTGTAACTAATTGTGATCTACGTCATGCAATGAAAGAATGTACCTAATATGTATTTAAATAATTCCGAAAAGATACTGATGTATAAAGTGGATGTCTTCAGGAGTATATAGAGGTCTAAGATGCGTGAGGACACGCATCATTCTAGTGGGGAAGTATGTGGCACCCCACCAATACCCTGTGTTCCTACCCATGCTGATGTGCCTCTATGAAAATGTAAAATATTAATGTGACTCCTGCCATTGTCTAATATAGGGCATGATTTAACTGGTTTCATTAAGGTTCAGGGACTATTTGCACTGCCTCCTCAGTGGTGGTGGACGTTAGGGGACCAGTGAGTACTGTAGCAGGCTCAAGGATTTGACCTAGAAAAAATGGCAGTTGGTGTGTGCAGTTGGTGAGGTAGCTGGACAGGAGAAGGGGCTGCGCTGCCTTGATGCTTACCTGAGGGCTGCGGCCATACTCCGGGACAAGCAGCGGAGGTCTCTGAGGCGGGGAACATCCAATGGGACTAAGCAGTGTCATCCGGGGAGGTTCTGAGAACAATCAGCATAAGAGAGGTGTGTCGGATGACCCCCAAGGGAGTGCCTCAGCGGAGCTACAGAAATATAGAGACTGAGCTTGTAAAGGAGCCGGAGGTAAGAAAGCTGCTGCAACCTCCCAAATAGACACTCAGTGACATTGGCGCTTATTAACTGGAGGCCTACAGTTGTCCACCGTTACATATGCACAGCAGTCCCTTCAGAGATCAGCATGGGGTTTATAGACTGCATCATAATAGTAAGATTAACCCCCTGATACCGCATATTGGAGATTAGGTACAACAGTTACCAGCAGTGTTAGGGGGACACTTCAGTGCCAGCACCTGTAATACTATGAGTATGAACTAAGGTTGCTAAGCAGAGAAGGAACTGACTGTAATACCAACACCATCGCAGCAGGATAATATACAGAGGATTACAGTATTGCATTAAATACAGACAAGTACTGTAGCTGGAGCAGTTTAAGAACTGTTCTTCATATCCCGGGCAACGAAGGGTGCACCCTATTAACTATTTCAGCGCTGAACTAGCAGTATATGAGACCTGTAAAGTGCAGTAGTGTGAGGAAAACATTTTCCTAAAAAGGTGTAAAGAAAAGTAACACAACTTTGCAATTGTATCCTTGATGTAAACTTGTCCGTTTATCATTCTCACGTGAGGTTTTTGTATATATTTTAGAGATGTTAGGGGAATTGCAAAATTAGTCATTTGTTAATTGCCACTAGAGCATACTTACCCATTTATAGTTTGCAGGTTCGAAGTTCAGAGTTCGCTAGTGATCTGCAGGTTCCTGAAAAATAAAATAAACATAAGAAAGGATTCACTATTGCCATCTTTATTGTTATACTATGTTGTCTGATTACATTATGAATAAACTCATAGTATAGGGTATCACATATAAAGTTAGTTTTTAGTAAAAAAAAAAAAGTGGGGGAGCACAAATAGTAGTAAGTAACATGGTAATTTCTTTGCAACGATCAAACAAGGAGTTCAGTGTTGCATGTCCTGGTTATGCAGGCAGCAGATGTTTAATGTGAAGAGGAAGCGAACTCACACTTGATACTCCATAGATGTCCATATGCAGTATTGATTGTAGTTTAGTTTTGGATGATGAAATGTTCTCCTTCTGTTTTACTTTGGTTTAACGCCGGTGTAACGCTGACATTTTCCCTAAATTCTATTTTACACTTGTGAAATCTGCCCTTATGAATCTGCTAACTACAGACTAGGACTGCAGCCTAGTGAATGATATTTAAGTAGAGATGTAGCCAAGTGTGCACCCTAATTAATGACAACCCCCCACTGGCCAGCCAATACAGACCCAGCAATAAAATGGCTTAAACAAACATGTAGCACATACCAAACATTTAGGACTTAAGATCAATCATGCCTACACTCAATCTTAAGACTGGAGATAGTACTCATGGTAATTTATATACAATAAAATATAATAAGGCACCAGCAGACTTCAGATAACAATTGCTGATTACCTAAATATAAAATTCAAATAGAGCAGCACATCAGAAGTAATGTTCTGCAACAGAGTTCAGAAAACAATTGCCGATTACCTAAATAATTGGTGATTACCTAAAATAATGAAATGACCACAGCGCGCGCGCGCACACATACACACACACACAAACCGAATATTGGAGTAGCTTATTAACAAAAGATACCTACAGGCTACCTTCATTTACCCATCTATTACTTATAATATCCAATGGGAATGTTCTTTTCAATTGATGTAGCATCTATGGAACTGATTAAGAGAAGTTAGGTAAAGGCAGCGCAGCTGAGTCTTTCCTTGCATCAGCTGTGTGATAATATGCAAAGGCCGCAGGAGGCATCTTGTGTAAAAAGACGCCCACTGTCGGCTTTTGTGATCCGCTGGCTGCGTACAAAGACGCAGGATCGGATCCACTGTGTGAACATCTAGCGGCCATCGGACAGCTGCGTAACTCTCAGGTTACCTCAGAATGTCCTGCAAAACCACACTGCCGGGGCCAAAGAAACTGCATCCAAGGATGCACAGTGCCAGATTAAGGTCCACATGGGCCTGGAGCTGAAATTTATGAAGGGCCTGCTGCTGCTGCTTGGGGTGTGACCAGCATCACGGGGGTGTCATTAGTGATGTGGGATGTGTGACCAGTATTTTTTGAGGTGTGGCCTGTACTCTAGGGTGTAACTAGCGCCTACCTTCCCTCCCCTCTTTGCTTATATCAACAGTGTAATGTGAAAATCTACAAATGAACAAAGGGAAACAATCCTTGTTAATGTGTCTGTAATATGACAAAAAAATGGCACTTAATAATGATGCAAATGTAAAACCCCTCTACTAAAGAACATACGGGTCACCTAGTGATGTCATGAATGTGGAATATAAAAAAAGAGACACCTTACCTTATTATAAGCTACAGGGGTATATTTATTAAATTATTCAGTTTGCCCCCTGAAAATTAAGAATCCTTATCTCCTCAAGGGGTCTATTTATCAAGCAGTGAAAGCAGGGAGAAGTGGACTAGTGAAGAAGTTGCCCATAGCAACCAATCAGCTCCTGCCTATTATTTTATAGACTGTACTTGATAAATGCTACTTCAAAGCTGATTGGTTGCTATGGGCAACTTCTTCACACTTTTCACTGCTTGATGAATAGACTCCCAAATCTCAGCAATAAGGATACTTGTTCCATTTGGCTGCATTAATCTTAATCGCCAGGACAAGGGCTCTGATGAGAACCTGTCTGTGATCACTTTACGTCTATCTACGGACTCCCTTAAGGCTACTGCGACTTTCCAGCTATGCAATGCGGCAAAAGCTGCAAAACACTTCGGGACGTCCTGTAACCCACTAGAGAGGGATCACGAGATCTTCTCCAGCAAGGTAACCCCATAGCAGGTAATGGGCTGACGCCATCCCGTGCATTTAAAATCTGCAAAGCTTTCCTTTGTGGATCTTATTAAGTACCCATCTAATTAAAAACTATGGGAACAGCTGCTGTTCAAAGGGTATGATGTCAACATTGTTCAAATGTTGACAGGAAATATATCAACATCTTCAGAATGTTGACATGAATTGTCGTCTTCGGCAGAAGGGTTAGGCTACTGGGGGAGGTTTAGGTGTAGTAACTCACAGCTTGGAACACCGCATCAGCTGATACCCAGACAACACCGCTGCACTGACACCCAGATGACACCGCTGCGCCGCCAGACCAGATAAGAAGATTGCCGCACCACAGGGACTGTTATGTTGACATTATTATTATTAGCCTTTATTTATGTAGCGCAACAAGTGTTCTGCAGTGCTTTACACAGTACATAAACAAATAAGTGAATAAGAAACCAGTGATTAATGGTGCCCATCCAATAGGCGATTAGACCTAGCGACCGTCATTATCGCTCAATCACTTGGTAATTGCCTGCAAATCGTGCAGTTTAATATCTAACACGACCAGCGATGCACGTGCACGCTGGTTGTACTGGACATCTATCAACAGGCAAACATGCTGGTCAACCTGACGATAACGTCAGGTACAGCATGTTACCAGATAATTGATGTTCCTACACTGAACGACTGCTCATTCAATGCAGGCACATCACAGACATAGAAACGACCGCAAGATTACAATGTCGTAATCGTGCTGTCGTTTCTATGTTGTGTAGTGGATGGGCAGCTTTACAGTACAAAACAATGCAGGACAAGAACATGGTATTATACAAATTGCTGCATTAGCGATTAGAACACTCAAAATAAGCAGCAGGGAGTCAGCAATCAAGTGTTAGGTGCCCTTGTGGGGAGAAAGAAGTAGAAGAAAGTATAAGTATATGCACAGGAGGGAAGAGGGCCCTGCTCATGAGAGCTTACATTCCAATCATGTTGACATTTCATCAGTGTCAACTTGATGAATGTCAACTTAATATACCAAATCCATATGTACAGTATATGTAATGTTTAGATCTTTCCCATTCAATCCCCCTTCAATGCGTATCTGACATGCCCCTTATGGACTCCTCAGTTGTCCCCACATTCCATCACACCGCTATTCATGCCCCTGCAAAGCCCAAATAAGTAATTGTACAGACCTCTGTGTAGTGTTCCAGGAGAGAGGGAGAAAACCAGTGGCCACCAGAGAGGGAACATGCAGGTTGCCGAGACAGTGAAGAAAAGGTGAGATCACTGCAGTCAGAGATGTACTGGGCACACTCACCCTAGTTCCGGCTATTTCTCGCCAGCCACACAGCGTCCAAACATTCCAATCTCCTCTGCACCTGTAACTAATCCCAGCACTGCCTGTTAAACTAGAACATATATTGGAGTTTCTATCTATTTACTGTATCTACTGTATATACAGTACACACACACATATATATATATATATATATATATATATATAGTGTGTATATATATATAGTCAGGTCCATAAATATTGGGACATTAACAGAATTTTCATATTTTGTCCTCTATTCACCACAACAATGGCTTTGAAATGAAACAAACAAGATGTGCTTTAACTGCAGGCATTCAGATTTAAATTGAGGGTAATTACATCCAAATCAGGTGAACGGTGTAGGAATTACACCAGTTTCTATATGTGCCTCCCACTTTTTAAAGGGCCAAAAGTAATGGGACAAATTAAACAATCCTAAATCTAACTTTCACTTTTTAATACTTTGTTGCAAATCCTTTGCAGGCAATTACAGCCTGAAGTCTGGAACGCATAGACATCACCAGACGCTGGGTTTCATCCCTGGTGATGCTCTGCCAGGCCTCTACTGCAAATGTCTTCAGTTCCTGCTTGTTCTTGGGGCATTTTCCCTTCAGTTTTGTCTTCATCAAGTGAAATGCATGCTCAATCGGATTCAGGTCAGAGGATTGACTTGGCCATTGCATAACATTCCACTTTTTAGTCTTAAGAACTCTTTGGTTGCTTTTGCAGTATGCTTCGGGTCTTTGTCCATCTGCACTGTGAAGCACCGTCCAATGAGTTCTGAAGCATTTGACTGAATATGAGCATATAATATTGCCCGAAACACTTCAGAATTCATTCTGCTGCTTTTGTCAGCAGTCACATCATCAATAAATACAAGGGAACCAGTTCCATTGGCATCATGAGCAGTTCCTTTCCTTCTCTTCTCTTCCCATCTCTCTGGTACAAGTTGATCTTTGTCTCATCTGTCAATAGGATGTTGTTCCAGAACTGTAATGGCTTTTTTAGATGTTGTTTGGCAAACTCTAATCTGGTCTTCCTGTTTTTGTGGCTCACCAGTGGTTTGCATCTTGTGGTGAATCCTCTATATTCACTCTTGTGAAGTCTTCTCTTGATTGTTGACTTTGATACATATACATCTACCTCCTGGAGAGTGTTCTTGATTTGGCCTACTGTTGTGAAGGGGTTTTTCTTCACCAGGGAAATAATTATTTTGTCAACCACCACAGTTGTTTTCCGTGGTCTTCCGGGTCTTTTGGTGTTGCTGAGCTCTCCGGTGCATTCTTTCTTTTTAAGAATGTTCCAAACAGTTGATTTGGCCACACCTAATGTTTTTGCTATCTCTCTGATGGGTTTGTTTTGATTTTTCAGTCTAATGATGGTTTGCTTCACTAATAGTGACAGCTCTTTGGATCTCATTTTGAGAGTTGACAGCAACTGATTCCTAATGCAAGTGTCACACATAGAATCAACTCCAGACCTTTTACCTGCTTAACTGATAATGAAATAACGAGGGAATAGCCCACACCTGTCCATGAAATAGCTTTTGAGTTGATAGTCCCATTACTTTTGGCCCCTTAAAAAGTAGGAGGCACATATTGAAACTGTTGTACTTCCTACACCGTTCCCCTGATTTGGATGTAATTACCCTCAAATTAAATCTGAAAGTCTGCAGTTAAAGCACATCTTGTTTGTTTCATTTCAAAACCATTGTGGTGGTGAATAGAGGCCAAAATCTGAAAATTCTGTCAATGTCCCAATATTTATGGACCCGACTGTATATATACATACACACTATGTATGTGTATATATATATATATATATATATATATATATACATATATATATATATATATATATATATATACAGTCAGGTGCATAAATATTGGCACATTGACAGAATTTTCATATTTTGGCCTCTATTCACCACCACAATGGCTTTGAAATGAAACAAACAAGATGTGCTTTAACTGCAGACTTTCAGATTTAATTTGAGGGTAATTACATCCAAATCAGGTGAACGGTGTAGGAATTACAATGGTTTCTATATGTGCCTCCTACTTTTTAAGGGGCCAAAAGTTTTGGGACAAACTAAACAATCCTAAATCTAACTTTCACTTTTTAATACTTTGTTGCAAATCCTTTGCAGGCAATTACAGCCTGAAGTCTGGAATGCATAGACATCACCAGAAGCTGGGTTTCATCCCTGGTGATGCTCTGCCAGGCCTCTACTGCACATGTCTTCAGTTCCTGCTTGTTCTTGGGGCATTTTCCCTTCAGTTTTGTCTTCATCAAGTGAAATGCATGCTCAATCAGATTCAGGTCAGGGGATTGACTTGGCCATTGCTTAACATTCCACTTTTTAGTCTTAAAAAACTCTTTGGTTGCTTTTGCAGTATGCTTCGGGTCATTGTCCATCTGCACTGTGAAGCGCCATCCAGTTCTGAAGCATTTGACTGAATATGAGCATATAATATTGCCCGAAACACTTCAGAATTCATTCTGCTGCTTTTGTCAGCAGTCACATCATCAATAAATACAAGGGAACCAGTTCCATTGGCAGCCATACATGCCCACGCCATGACACTACCACCACCATGCTTCACAGATGAGCTGGTATGTTTTGGATCATGAGCATTTCCTTTCCTTCTCCATACTCTTTTCTTCCCATCACTCTGGTACAAGTTGATCTTTGTCTCATCTGTCCATAGGATGTTGTTCCAGAACTGTAATGGCTTTTTTAGATGTTGTTTGGCAAACTCTAATCTGGTCTTCCTGTTTTTGAGGCTCACCAATGGTTTACATCTTGTGGTGAACCCTCTATATTCACTCTTGTGAAGTCTTCTCTTGATTGTTGACTTTGACACATATACACTTACCTCCTGGAGAGTGTTCTTGATTTGGCCAACTGTTGTGAAGGGGTTTTTCTTCACCAGGGAAATAATTCTTCTGTCAAACACCACAGTTGTTTTCCGTGGTCTTCCGGGTCTTTTGGTGTTGCTGAGCTCTCCGGTGCAATCTTTCTTTTTAAGAATGTTCCAAAAAGTTGATTTGGCCACACCTAATGTTTTTGCTATCTCTCTGATGGGTTTGTTTTGATTTTTCAGCCTAATGATGGCTTTCTGCACTAATAGTGACAGCTCTTTGGATCTCATATTGAGAGTCGACAGCAACTGATTCCAAATGCAAATGTCACACCTAGAATAAACTCCAGACCTTTTACCTGCTTAATTGATAATGAAATAACGAGGTAATAGCCCACACCTGTCCCTGAAATAGCTTTTGAGTTGATAGTCCCATTACTTCTGGCCCCTTAAAAAGTGGGAGGCACATATAGAAACCGTTGTAATTCCTACACCGTTCACCTGATTTGGATGTAATTACCCTCAAATTAAATCTGAAAGTCTGCAGTTAAAGCACATCTTGTTTGTTTCATTTCAAAACCATTGTGGTGGTGAATAGAGGCCAAAATATGAAAATTCTGTCAATGTCCCAATATTTATGCACCTGACTGTATATATAGTGTGTATATAATATATATATATATATATATATATATATATATATATACACATACACACATACATATATACTGTATATATATATATATATACATATATCACAATATAAATACCTTTCATTAGTAAAATCTTCAGCCAGAGTTAGTGGCAGAGGGAGCATACCTCTACTGAGGCACTGCAGGACGCCTCATCCAGGAACATCAGCATGGGGAGGCGCTCCGCAGAGAAACTGTGCAGCGCTGTGAACGCTTCCACTGTGCTGCCGCCATTAGCAAATTTATTATATCCGCATACCTCCCAACATGACCCTCTCCAGGAGGGACACAATGCTCTGGTCCTACACTTCCCTGATAATTTATGATTGGTGGTGGCTCCAGGGGTGGGGCTGCCAGTGAGTCCCAGCCAGTGATGTATGGCAGCGTGTGAAATGACAGTTGGTGTGGCTACCCTATTTGACTTTTGAACTGCGCTGCAGCCCCACCTCTTACCAGGGAAGTACAGGACCAGAGCATTGTATCCCTCCTGGAGAGGGTCATGTTGGGAGGTATGGATCCGGTATTTCAACCTCAGTAGGGAGGGGGAGAGGGCTTGGTGTTGCGGAGTATTAGGGGCTGCGGCTTGAGTGGGTGCGGCCACCGCTGGCTGCTGCCAAGGTATAACAGGATTTTTTTTTCCTGTCTCCAGTGCAGCACAGCAGATGCTGTGGGCCTTTTTTGATGTGGGGCCTGGAGCTGCAGCTCCACCCGCCCCATTGTTAATCCGGCCCTGAGAATGCAACCACTGGCTTTGGCACGCCCAGAAAATGTGGTCACGCCGCCATTTCCTACAATGGCCCAGTTCCCCGTCCCCAAATAGCTGCAGACTGTCACTCACCCGGTATCTGCAGCTGCATAGCGTCCAATATCGCTAGACCAGATCTGCACGTGTGCAGTGCGGCTTCTGCGCTTGCGCAGATCATAGAAAAAAAATCAGTAAACTGGGTTAAAATCAATTCAACAATCAACTCTGAATCAGGCCCTGTGTCTTGCTTTGGCAAAGACCCTCCATAAACATGGCATGACTTGTCCCTAAGGGACCCCAGTGCGAATTACCTCATTAGAATTCTGTTAGCTGCAGGTGTCCGGAATTGCGACCTTGTTGCATGTGACTCAGAACCGAGCCCACTGTGCCGAATGGTGAAGCAAAAACGTTACTGGAATATTGCTTAATCGGAACTTCACAGCCTGCTCCCCCTGCAAACGTTATTTACATCATTTTCTACCACGACTTTCTTATCTTTTAGTAATAGAATTAGTCCCTCTCCATGTAACACATACTTGCCGATATCCTGGCTGCCCCTTCCGGGAGGGAGCAGCCAGGTCGGCTTAGCAAGGAGGGAAGGCTGGCAAAAGGGGGCGTGGCTGGGACATTACATGCCATTTGGGGGTGGGGGTGGGGCTAGGGCGGAGCCACGTGCTCGCGTAATTTTAGCCCCGTCCCCGCTGCACAATGCCGAGATTTACGGCATTGTGGAGCAGGGGGCGGGGTCATGATGACGCAATTCAGCGAGTGTTTGGGTAGGTATTGCTGGGGGGACTGGAGGGACCGGGAGGCAAGCCTACTTTTCCGGGGGGCCAGGAGCAGCACCCGATTTTCAGAAGGCTCCCGACCAAAGCGGAAGAGTGGGCATGTATAGTGTAACACCAGCCCTGTATTTAACCTAAGGAAATGACTTCAGTATAAACTTTATACGCATCTAATGCATGCAGCTAGATTCTAAAATACATTTTAGTTGAAACAAAACTGGAGCGAAAGCCGTAATAATAATATTGCATCCATCAAACAACATAAAAGAAGCCACAGAGTTTGCTAGGTTATTTATGTCATTTATACTTTTCTTTTGCACATGGGTCTAATTTGTCCAGTTTACGATTAGGTTTAAGTAACTTGATTTCTTTTATTTGTTTAGGAAAATTGCCATATAACAATTACCGTTTACCTCCAGGTATCCCTGCCGCTATGGTTAGGTCACATGGTTTCTATTATAAGACGAGAGTGCAATGAAGGCTGGCCCAAAGTGATTTTCAAAGAGGTTTGAAAGAAAAAATGTTAACCTGGGTATATGTTCTCAGAATGATTTAATAAGATTTCATGGCTAGAACAAGTCATTCCTGGCATCGCTGCGGGATTTCAAAACCATGTACTGGAGTTGATGGCGAAAAATAATTTAATACGGGCATGAATTTTACTCATTACTTTTCTGCAGACGGTCCAGGAATGTGACATCATTATGGGAAACCCACTCGGCAAACTCTCGAGACCCCAATTTAGACACATTAGAATGAACCACTGTAAATGACGCACAAGGAAATTCAATGTTTATCTTCGGCCTATAATGAATTTCACGATGTTTGTTCTAGATCAATGCTATCCAAGCGGAGGAACACCTTATTATAGGTTAGCTTTTCACATGCTTATAAGCCCTCAGGAGATAGATTAAAACGCATAGTAGTGTGGAAGTTAAATGGATTCTTGAAAACTAGAATAAGAGTTGACTCGACAATATATTAAATAATATGAAGTGTGGTGTGCATATTTAAAGTCTGCTATGGAAAAGTGGGGAAAGCCAGTGTACCATAATGCCTTGTAAATCTTATGAACAGTGCCGTAGAGAGGGGTGTGCTATTAGTACCACCACCCAGGGCAACAGAAACCTGCCACACTGTTCGACCTTTGGGGTACCTGAAGAGGCACAATACTGCAAAGAAAGCCGAAGACCACATCCCTAGGATTTGCCACCCCCCCCTCTGCTCCCTTGCGGCTCCATTGGCGCTTGCTGGAAGACGTCATGACATCATGTGCTCCTGGAATGGGAGGATGGGGATGCTGGACCACAGTTGGGTGCACAGTTGATCTCCTATGGCACTACTTATGAACCACACTCATCTGGTTTTTTGGTTGAAGAGCAAACATGGAAGGTGCTGTAGAAGTCTCCCAGACACCTTTGGAGCTGGTGCAGAGCTGTAAAATGAAACTGTATTTTGGCACCTTTGCAGAGATTTATGCATCTCGAAAAACACAATCCTCTGCATGGGCCGCACATCTGCTTAGCAGTGCCGTATAAGGGTGGCAGTGCGATCTGTGCCGCACTGCCACTGCTCACCCCCTCCCCCTGAGCGCATACCATTACTGTCAGGAGGGGGGTAGAGGGTGGGGTTCTCCATTGCTGGGCAAGTCCTGCACTGCGAGCAGCTGTGCAGGTCTATCCACACACAGTTCCGGAGCCGGGCAGCATGCGGCGGCCGGTGAACATGATGGATTCCGCCCTGTGCGGCAGCACCAGCCGCACCATCCTCCTTATGGCCCTGCTGCATTGTTTAGTACAAGCCATCATAATCCTGGATCTGCATAATATTTGCTGCAAAAGATCCACCTCCTACATGCTGGTGTGACTTGGCTGAATTTGCACGAACATGCCCCTTACTGAACTTTGCCTATGTGAGATCGCCCAATCAGTCGTGTAGATAGCTTTTGACAGGAGGGAGAGCAAAGATGGAAAAATAGGCGAGGCAGGCACCATACCTCATGCACGGATATACTCATCCCTTTCCATTAGAGATGTTCGCAGACCCCCGTGTTTTGGTTCGACATAATCAACGTGCCTTGGTTTTGGCAAACCATCCTCAAGTGTTTTGTTACATATTTAGTTTTGCATTTCTTAAAAAATTTATAAACACAGCTAAAATCATTTACTGTGGACCTGTTTTTGTTTCTTTCATATTATTAACATCAATAACGATTCCAGTAAATTTCCAGTTAATTTTGACCACTTTATTGCACCTGAAATCACGAGGGCGAGGCTTAAATAAAATCGAAAACACAGAGATACAGTTTTTAAATCCCAGATCCAAATTGCGTGAACACCGAAGTCAGGACCCTGGGCCTGATTCAGCACAGATCGCACGGCTGCGTTCGCACGCAGCTGGCCGATGTTTGCTTTCTGCGCATGCATATGCATCACAGTGCACCTGCACGAACAGGCCGCTGCGATCTGGAAGCAATCGAAGTGAGCACGCAAGGTCTTCACAGAGTGATTGACATGAAGTGACCGTTTGGGGGTAGAGAGGGGGGTGGTCGGTGGAACACAGGCATGCCTTTGCGTTTGAATGCCGTTTCAGGGGTGTGCATAATTAAGCCCCTGCGATTGTATACGCTGGCAGAGGTCTAGATGGCGACAGGAAGTTTAGCAGTTTGTGAGGTAGGGTCAGGTCAACCATGTCACGACCAGCCGGCCGATTCTCCAGATACCTCAATCTGAGAATCGCCACCAGTGATTTATGGTTACCTCAGCACATGCGGTTACTATAACACGGTTCTGCCACCACCAACGAAGTTAACGGGAGTCGTTAGGTTCTCCGCTCAAATCTCAATTTGCACACTCACTTACATATAGGTACGTAGCTTTGACCTCACAGGCTCGTGAATTCGACAAGAACACGGAGAATACACTGGATTAAGAATGTTTAATCCGAAAAATATTTCCAAGGTTATTGATTACAGAAAAAGGTAGTACAAATATGGACAATACAAATATATCACAAATAGGTTTCAGAAAGTAAAAGGAATTAAAAATGAAAAGAACCCAGAGTCTTTACATCTAGACTCAGTTGTGAAGGAGACACAGGAGCATTGGATTCTGGCCAGTCGTCAGGACTCTCCTTGGGCACAAGAACACTTATCACTGAGGGAGGTGCATAGTTATACCCTCACAGCTGCACTAGCCCCCACCTTTGGGGTTTTCACTCTTTCATTGCTGTACACTGGGCATTAAGAAATCAGCCACACCCTTCCATATTGTTTATAGGAAGTAGGAGGTCTTGAAACAGTGTGAAGGGGTCTTTAGAAACCAATAAGCAGGTAACATACCCTACATTCCTGTCATCTCCCTCCTAAAGGATTTTATATCCCATGACCTGGCTTGACCAAGTCTGACCATCTGCATTAAGGATGTATCTCTCCCCAAACTTTATGGCCTGTAGAGATAAGAGATGGTTATCTAGATGCCTGGTTCCAGGAAGACAAATCTCCTCCAAGCTTTGTATTCCTACAGGTTAAATACAGGGCACTGCCTAGAATCCATGTTGATACACACATATATATATATATATATATATATATATTTACATGACATCATTCCTGGCGATTATTCTTCAGATAAACGCCACAAACCACAACTGTGCGAATGGTTCCGATGTTACTCAATGTTACCAATGTTTTCGCTGACTTGCGGATGCTTGTCATGGGAAGTGGGCAGGCTCCGTGATGGGCATCTTGGTATAGTGCTGCGGTTGCCGTGCGATTGCATTCATTAGCATATTTTCACAGCTAGCAGGTGCGTTGCGAACGCAGCCGTTTAATCTGTGCTGAATCAGGCTCTCTGTTCATCTCAGAACTCCTAAGTGATTCCAAACTGGGATTCGATTCACCTTGGAACCCCTAAGTCAAGGTGTGTTCGGTCTCTATGCAAACCAAATCTCTCATCTCTACTTATCATATTCCAAACTGCCACCCACACCCTCATTTCTATGTTACATACTGCCACCCACACCACCATCTCTGTTCTCTATACTGTCCCCACACAGCCCCATCTCTTTGTTCCATACTGCCCTACCCCTGCACTGATTGGGATGAAACCAATGGGAGGTGGTCCAGTTGGATCCTGGCCAGGTTTTAGGAGGTTTAGGGTCCCGGTTGGACCTCTCGTTGGTGTATGCCTGGCAAAACTCTGGGTCTTCCACTGGATGGATTTGAATGAAAACTTCAGAGTGGTAACATTGGATCCAAGAAGACATAGGTCCCAGTCGGACTCCTGTTGGTGTACGCTCCATAGAACTTTGACCCGGGGACACATGGCAGAAGAACTTTGAACAGCGGAGCCTGTTCTGGGTCTCCCACTGGATGGATTTGGATGAAAAATTGACAGAGGGGTGACAATTAGTCTGGGATGCCTAATGGGGTGGATGGGGTCCCGGTCGGACCTCATGGCAGAACTTTGACCCAGGGAGCATGTTCTGGGTCTTCCACTGATGGATTTGGATGAAAACTTCAGAGTGGTAACATTGGATCCAAGAAGACATACTTGGGGGTTGAGGTCCCAATCGGAATCCTGTTGGTGTACGCTCCGCAGAACTTTGACTCGGGGATGCATGGCAGAACTTTGAACAATGGAACCTGTTCTGAGCCTCTCACTGGATGGATTTGAATGAAAAATCGACAGAAGGGTGGCAATTAGTCTGGGATGTGTAATGGAGTGGATGGGGTCCCGGTCGGACCTCATGTCAGAACTTTGACCCAGGGAGCATGTTCTGGGCTTTCCACTGGATGGATTTGGATGACATCATTTAATTTGGACAAAAACTTCACAGAGTGGTAACATTGGATTCCAGAAGACATACTAGGGGGTTGAGGTCCCGGGTGGACCTCCCGTTTGTGTATGCAGGGCAAAACTTTGACCACGGGATGCTGGGCAGAACTTTGAACTAGAGAGCCTATTCTGGCTCTTCCTTTGGATGGATTTGGATGAAAACTGCAGAGGGGTGGCAATTGGTCTGGGATGCTTAATGGAATGGTTGCGGTCCCGGTCGGACCTCACGGAAGAGTGTGCCAGGCAGGATTTTGACCCAGGGAGCATGTTCTGGGCTTTCCACTGGATGGATTTGGATAACATCACATAATTTGGAGTGGTAACATTGGATCCCAGAAGATATACTATGGGGTTGAGGTCCTGGTCAGACCTCCTGTTGGTGTACACTCCGCAAAATTTTGACCCAAAGAGCCTGTTCTTAATAATTTGAAGATTTAAACCCGGGCAATGCTGAATACAAATTTTAAACACGCTGGGCATCGCAGGGGCATAAGTGAGTTTTTCTCATTCAAACTCACAAATTTACTAAGAATCTTGTTTGACTAAAATCGTGTTTTCCAATGGTGTTTTGAATGGTGTTTGATAGTGTGTTAGGGCCTGATTCAGCATGGATTGCAATTACAACTGCATGCGCAGGTTGGCCGATTGTTCTGTACTGCGCATGCGTATGCTCAGCATTGCACGTGCTCTGCATTCGCACTGCGTTTACGCACGCAGATAGGAATCCAGAGTGAGTGACAGACCGTGAGCATTTGGGGATGGTGACGCGGGAGTGGTTGCAGAAATGCCTTTCCGTTGGAATGTCGTTGCATGGGCGTGCATAAATTAGCCACTGCGATTGCCTACGCAGACTGAGTACTCACTGCGTGCAACGAGACTTGCAGTTTCTGCGACGGGTCAGAGCTGCTGTAATTGTGCGTGATGGGCCAATGTTCTCCAATGTTATGATGTATACGCAGGACTGCGAGGTATTACGGATATGAGAAATCAGCAATGTACGTCTCCATGCTGGCTGAGTGGTGGCAGACATTAGCATATTTTCGCAGCTGCATTGCGTGCTATTATGCAGCTGGGATCGCAATTCCTATCCATGCTGAATCAGGCCAAGAGTTCAGTCTTATTTGGACTGAAATTCGTAGAAGTGCTGTGAGCTGCGGGTTTAGCAGAAGGTACAAATAAAATACCAGCGCTGAAAATGAACATTAATGATGGAGGGTTTTAAAAATCACTTTGTGCAAACGTGCGTCATAAAGTGCTCACTATAGGTTAAAAGTATCACCATAAATAAAAGATCATATATAAGGTATATAAAACAAATCGACTCCTGTGTTGTCTATATTGGAATTAGGAATCTCTCCTCTGCATCCAAAAAGGAATATATTAAGCAGCAAAAAGTTACCAATCAGTGGACCTGTGATTCCAAAACAGCCCTTTATCATCGAAGATGCAGATTATGGGCTGAAATAAAGTCCATCCAGTATCCTCCAGCGCTGCAATTATTTCCATGGAGAGATGGTTTTTTTAAAAAATTACATGGGGTCCCCACCAAAAAACATAACCAGCCTTGGCCCTCTGAGGCCATTTTGGTACAGGAAAATTGGGGTGAAAACTGTCATGGGTTTGCCCACATTTTTTCTATAACCAGTACCGGGCTGGACCAGCCGGGGTGGTAATGCCACAGCAGAGAGACACACTACGTGGTGTCTCCCTGCCAAAACATTCTCCAACCCCAAACTGCCCAGCGCAGGCAATCCTTGGAAAGTTGGGACCCCCCTAAACCAAAACACGTGAGGGTGGCTTTGGCAAAACCAAAACACGATACTGAATTAGAACCAAAACCAAAACATTTACATCTCTAGACAGAACCCATGAGGGCTCCTGCATCTTAGCCATGATTGGCTATCAGTCATGATTGGCCAAGAGTCAGACCACAGCGACCGCTGATTGGCTAAGAGTGATCTAACTCTTAAGGTGGGTACATATTAGACAATATGTCACCTGATCCGGCGGATGGGGCCGACATATCGATGACATCGGCAAGTGTGTACAGACTATGTTGGACCATGTGCACTCCTGCGGGATCATTCATCACAATGATAAATCGAGTGTACATGCTGATCAAACTGTCAATTGAATCCCTTTATTATGTTTCCAAACCCCAGGATGTCTACATGGAGAAGAGGACCTACCAGTGCCAGGGAATAGGTAAGTATGTAGTGTGAGTGCAGGTGAGTGAGTGAATGTGTAATAAAAGACTACAACATTGAATGTCATTTTATTTAAATTTCTTTACATTAGGGGTACAGGTACCAGTTTCCTGCTGGCACTTATGGTTCTACAAGTGCTGCCTGCATACAGCTTTGCAATTGCGATCCTTGCTGAATCACCCATAAGGTGCATACACACTAGACGATATGCTCCCTGAGCGATATCGTCTAGTGTGTCCCCGGCAGGCTGTGCTCAATGTCGTTCATGACATTGAGCACAGCCGCTGAACGATATCATTAGCGATATCGTTCAGCGCCGGGCTCTCTCACCCATTCCCTGACATGCAGCAACCTGACGAGGTCGTCAGGTTGGCCTGCATGTCAGCCCGATGAACGAGGATGACGAACGACCCGCGGGAACGCGCGTCGTCGTCATCGTTCATCTTTTTTGTGTTAAAAATGGACGATAAAGTGGACGACTGAACGATAACGATATCGTTATCGTTCAGTCGTCCACTTTAATCGCCCAGTGTGTACGCACCTTTACAGTCCTGTCATTTCCATTTCAAAAATATTTCCAAGATCAGACCCTTTCTCACTCATGATGCTACTAAAACCCTCATCCACTACCTCGTCATCTGCAGATTGGACTACTGTATACTCCTCTTATATGGCCTCCCTGACTCCCACTTCTCTCCATTCCAATCTGTCCTCAACGATGGCTCCCCTTCCCCTTCAGAACCCAATTGAAGGTTCTTACACTCACTCACAAAGCCCTCACCCATTCCTCTCCAATTTACATCTCTGAGCTCATCTCCCTTCACATTCCTGTCCGCCCTCTTGACTAAACAAATTCACGTTGTCTCTCCTGGCAACTGGTTACTTCCTCCCACAGCTGCCTCCCAAGATTTTGCCCATGCTGCTCCCCACCTCTGGAACTCTCTCCCTCTCCCCATCAGACTCTCCACATCTCTACAAATATTCATATGGGCTCTCAAGACCCACTACTTCATCAAAGCCTTCCAGCTCTCATCCTAACCCACTGCTACATGGTCCTTCCTCCCTGTCTACCCCATCGCTATCAAGCCTGTTTGTCTGTCCCTCCCCATTAGATTGTAAGCTGTCACAAGCAGGGCCCTCTACCCTCCTGTGCTTTTCCTTACTAGTACTTATATCTACTCCTCACTCCCCACTAGGGCACCTAACACCTGGTTGATTATGCCCTGATGCTTAATTGAGTTTTATAATCACTAATGCAGCAATGTATATAAACCATGTCCTTGTCCTGCATTGTATTGTACTGTAAGTCTCTGGTCTTTGTTCTTTTATATATGTACGATGTAAGGCGCTGCGGAACACTTGTGGCACCACATAAATAAAGGATAATAATAAGAATAGTATGGGCATGGCCTAAATAAAGAGGGCGTAGCCTCATGGGGGATGCCAATAACATCACTCCGGGGTCAGCCCAGCATCGCCGGAGATGCTGAGCTGCTCCTGGATACTGGGCTGTCGGCTCCTCTTCTATGACAGGAGTCGGTTGCTGCAGGAGAATGTCATACTGCAGCACCCAGCTCCTGTCACTGCAGAGGAGCTGGCATTTTGGTGTGACCCCCTCCAAGGGTTAAACCCGGGTGCAGCCCGCAACCCCCTCATGAAGCCACTGGCTGGTGTTTTTTTTTTTTTTATATATATATATTATTTTATGCTTTAAAATTCTGATTACAGGAGCCACGTTTTGAAATCATAATTTTTAAATCCCTATGGATCTGATTCAAAGTTGTACGTTATATACATCGCTGCTACGGCTAAAATTTGCTAATACCGCTGAAGGTATCTGAAGGCCAAAGACGCCCCCTGATGGCACTGCACATGCAAGTGCTGCGTCCGAAGAACGCAGCAGCAGATCACCATCGTAACCATTAGTCGCGGCATCATCCATCTGAGTGTGCCTAAGGCTACTCAGAATGGCCATCGCAGCTCTGGTGCCGAGGCCAGTAAATCTGCATCAGAAAGAGCAGGCACTGGCCTTGCCACTCCCATTTTCAGGAACGCTAAATGTCGCTGCCCATGCTCCATTCCCCGCTCACAAACTGCCATAGCTTGTCAACCATGCTGCAGCTGAGGGGCACTGTGGTTGTATTCACATTCACAGATCTCAAATAATCAGAGTCGAAGGCAAGCCATCGGGTTTGTGTGCAGGTCTGAATCAGGCCCTATCTCCAAGAGTTCAGGCTGTACGTACATGTGATAGAGTAAAATGAACTATTAGGGGTATATTTACTAAACTGAGAGTTTTTAGAAGTGGAGATGTTGCCCATAGCAACAAATCAGATTCTAGCTATTATCTTCCAGAAGGTGCTAGTTAAATGTTAAGTAGAATCTGGTTGCTGTGGGCAACATCTCCATTTCTAAAAACTCACTTTAGTAAATATAAGTCTTAAGGCGGGATGTACTAAGGGCAATATTGCGGTAAAACCCTGAAAAGGTAGTTTCAGGGGTTTTACCGCATTCCCCATATGTACAAAGCTTTGTCCTGATGGGTAACACCACGGCGTTACCCTATAGAAGCCAATGGGCTTCTTATCGGGATGCTCTTCCTTGGGAGGGATACCTCCCACCACCCCCAGCAGCCCGCCGCGTTCTGCGCTTGCGCAGAAGGACGGCAGAGGGATTTCTGGGTGTTAAACCCGGAAGTCCCTATGACCGAAGCCATCGCAAAGGACACCTCTTATCGGGAGAGCTGTCCTTTGCGATATTCTAAGTACATACGCTAATGAACCACGGTATGTACCCGAAGACAGGGGGGATGTACCACATGCGATGCTTAGTACATCCCACCCTTAGTGAGCAACAGTGCTCTCTTATGAGCTCATGCAGTGATCACATGACCAATATGTTATCCTTTTACTAGTATTAGCGTTTGTGTATGTGGCCGTCTTGCAGGTGCACTCGCAAGTCACAAAGGAGCCAGCCGGGGTCTGTCATCTCATCCATAAACTCGACCGTAATTCTGAATTCAACGATAATCCTTTCACTCGACCCTCTGGTATAGTGGCAAATTTGCATATTGTGTATCCAGTTTAATTGTTGTCATTTCAGTATACTGTATTGTGCCCTTTACAACGTTGGCTAAGCCTGTACACTGTTATTTTAAGCATTCTTCAAAGAGGTCGGGGGATGTGTTTTTGGCCTTGTCCCTCAGGGGCCCGTTATGGGCAAAACTGTCGTCTGTGCTAAAATGTTAAGTGCTATCTCTTGCGATATACTGTACAGTACCGTCCTGTAACTAAGGCAGACATCTAGGTTAATCTTATATTTTCAGCATCAGGGAAACAATATTTTTTTTCTCATAGTCATGTAGTTATATTTCCATTTGACATTTCATTTGCTTAGGAAGATGCACCTAACCTTTACTGTATGTTAAGCAACATTCATATGAGGTGTAATGATTCTTTGGAGCTGATCCTGAGGTGAATGTAGTCCCGTTTGAATCTATTGCTGCTGCAGTATCTGTGACTTTGGGGCTCACAATGGCAGGGCCGCTGAGAGCGCTGCCGGGCCGCGGTAAAGAGGGGGCGTGGCCTAATCGCGGGAGGCGTGGCCACACCCCCTCGAATAAAAAAGTAAAAAAAAGTATACATTTGCGCGGCGCTGCCAGCCGGGGAGTGGGGCGCTGCGAGCCCCTCAGCCCGGCGCAAAGCCAGGGCGGACGCGATCAGTGTGATCGCTCCCCCCCTCAGGCACAGGAGATTGCTCGCGGCTGCTAAGCAGCAGCCACAGCAATCTCCCACTGCATCTTAGCACACGCTGTGTGCTGGGAGATAGTGAGGAGGGAGGGGGGGCGGCGCCGGACCTGGGCCCCCGCTGGGCCCCTCTGGAAGCCCGGGCCAGGGTAAATTGTACCCGCTCCCCCCCCTCTCGGCGCCCCTGCTCAATGGGCACTGATTTACACCAGGGACGGGCTTGCACCGGTGTAAGTATAAAGGTGTCTATTCGCTAAGCCATGGAGAGAGATAAAGTGGAGAAAGATATGATCCTAATTGTCATGTTACAGGCTGTGGGGTCTATGTAGTAAGCAGTGATAAGTGACAGAGTTAAAAGTGATAAGTCTGTGCTAAGTGCCAGCCAATCAGCTCCCAACTATAATTTTTCAAACACAGCCTGTGAGATGACAGTTGGAAGCTGATTGGCTGGCACTTATCACAGACATCACTTTTCACTTTGGGCCTGATTCAGAGCCGCTCGTAAGCGGGCGCTCGTTCGCTCCGAGCGATGTTCGCACAACTGCGCATGCGTATGGGTTGTAATACGCATGCGCGAACCAGTCATTGCGGTCGGAAATTGTGTGCTCGCAAAATAGCGAATGCCTGCTAATCTGAGTGAAAGAATGTACCGTTTGTGGGTGGTAACAGGGGAAGGTGCTTGAAAACTGGGAGTGGAGATCCGAACGCAGGCGTGCCAAACGGTCAAAACGGGCGTTTTAAGGGTGTGCATAATTAACAAAGCAGCGTCATCTACCATGTCACTTGGTTGTCTTTTAGCCTGAACTGCTCGCATGATTGCGGTAGGAAAATCCTACCACAAGCACTGCGAGCAGTTCATACGCCTTTCGATGTACGCGGTTAATCTATAAAATAGCGGAGATGATGTAGGATGCGAGCGGCCAGGGGGCGTTTTTAAAAAAATAGCGAGCGCATATTTCGTTCGCTCGTTCAGACATAGAGGCGTCAACAGACCGCAAAGAGCGAGCGCTCTATTTAAATATCCGGCCCCTTTTTCGAGCGAGCGAGCGCAAATAGAGTCCGGCTCTGAATCAGGCCCTCTGTCACTTATCACTGCTTAGTACATAGACCCCTGTGTTTGAAAAATGACAGTTAGGAGCTGATGGGTTGGTACTTATCTTTCTCCATTTCATCTCTCTTCAAGGCTTAGTGAATAGACCCCTTTATACTTACACTGGTGCAAGCCCTTCCCTGGTTTAAATCAGTGCTCATTGTGTGCATCTTTAGATGGTAAAATCCCCCTTAGTCAGGGCCGGTTTAAGGCTTGTGGGGGCTCTGGGGAAACTAAGTTGTGGGGGTCCCCATCTTGCCACACGGAGCCTATTCCCCTAACCACCACACTGAGCCTACCCCCCCCTCCATGTGTGTATTAAAAATCCAAACACATATGTATAATCAGGGGCGGCTCCAGAGGTGGGGCTGCAACACAGTCCAAATTTCAAATAGGGGAGCCACACCAACTGCCATTTCAAATGCTGCCAAACATAAATGGCTGGTACTCACTGGCAGTAGGTGTGGCTTCTCAATTTGAATTTTGGACTGTGCTGCAGCCGCACCCCTGGAGCCGCCACTGGATATAATATATGTAGCAAATGTATATACAGTAGGTATATAACTATATATATTATATATAACATACTAACACACATATAAAGTATACACACACATAAACACATCATAGTTGCCTACCTTTTATAATCTCTTCCCGGGAGAAGCCCAGGTAAGAGAAGCAGCAGGGGGCCGATGGGGGCGGGGCCTAACGATTCGCGTCATTAAGCCCCGCCCCTCGCAGCAAAACTGCCGCGATTGGATAACATTTACATAGGGGGCGGGGCAAAATGCTGTGATTCATGCAGAATCACATCTTAAGCCCCGCCCCCTTCACGGAGACCCGCGATCGCAGCGGGTATTCTCCTCATTCTGCCCACTTCACTAGGAAGTGGGCAGAATGCGGGAGAAATGCCTACCCTTCCGGGGGTGCGGGGGGTTACCCGAAAAATTGGGAGCCTCCTGCGAAAACCGGGAGGGTAGGCATGTATGAAACACATACAAACACACACATACACAGTATACACACACTAACACATATACAGTATACACATTAACACATGCATACACATATATACACACTAACACATACACAGTATACACACACTAACTGTTTATACAATAGCACATACACATATATACACAATAAAACAGTACACAGCAGGTGCAGGTTGCTAATGGGGGCTGGAACCTCACATAATTAGGCCCTGCCCTCGCATGCTGTAATGCTGCGATTCGCGGGTCATATAGGGGTGGGGCTTGTCATATTGGCTCCGCCCCAATTATGGGCAGTGAAGGGGAGAATTGGTCTGTCAGGGGGGGTTTCTAGGTACACCGAAACCCCCCCTCCTGTGTGCTCTAGTATGGGGGCCTTTCTGTGTGCGGTGGGCCCGGGATGACCACACCTGTCGCCCCGCCTTAATTCGGCCCTGCCCTTAGTGCATTATTGGACGCAACCCTCAGTCGCACAATAAAAATTTTCAACAGCCCCATGATAGGTGCACAACCGTCAGAGTATTATCTCCATTGTAGCCTATTAAGCATCTGAGTTCGCAATTACTTCTGTGATGCATCCGCAACATGCCCACGAGACAATGCATCTCCATGCATCTGAGTAGTCACCATTCAGTAACCGCATAGGAACAACAAATACAATTCGGAGACTACGTGTGTGCTGTGCGACTTTTTAATGATTTAGGGGTCTATGTACTAAGCCTTGGAGAGAGATAAAGTGGACAGAGATAAAGTACCAACCAATCAGTTCCTAACTGTCATTTTTCAAACAGCCTGTAAAGTTACAGTTAGGAGCTGATTGGCTGGTACTTTATATCCGTCCACTTTATCTCTCTATCCCTTAGACTCATGCTCAGTTGAAAAACATAAACCATTTGCGTGAATATTGGCATCTGACTCACAGTCAGGCCCTATGTTGGCAGGTCAGGTTATAGCTAAATTTATAATTAAGTGATTATTATTAATTACATTAAAATGATGAGTAGAACTCAAAACTGCATAACGCACCACAAACCACTCAGAAAAACCATTCACAGAGTCACAGATAAGAGATTGCCAAAGAACATTAAAATATAAGAGCTAGGTTGAGTTTACTGGCAAATGATGTATGAATCCCATACTACATATTTTTCAAACTCTATTGATTTTGCTTTTGTTTTAGTTGCCGGGGGCAACTATAATTGGGGAGCATAGCCTCTGATTTGGCAAAATAAGCAAAAAAAACCTGAATAATTTCTGAAATCACATTCCATATTCAGGCTTGGCTTATAACGGTACCCTAATTTGCCATACTGTTTCCCTTATGTCACTGGGGCTGTGGTACTGAAATGCCAGTATCTACATTAGTTTAGGATGGCGTCCAGTTCATTTGGAATTCAAACTTGAAAATAACACAGACAAAACTGCATAGCGGCTAGCTGGATTCTTATCCAAAACCAATGCCACACAGAGTAGTGTATTTCCATAGATTGCAAGCTCCTGGGAAAGGGCATTTCCTCCTATCCTATTTATTGTCTTACGTTGTGTTACATATAGGACACCCGCAAGCTTATAGCTGCAGGTTTTTTTAAAAGTAATATAAACATTGTTACTTTGGCTTTTGGGAAGAATGAAACAATCACTGTTTCATTATTTCACCAATGACCTCATTTTTATATCAGCTTACATTTAATACGCATGGTAAACATTTACAAAGTGGCTTCGGTACTTTCCATGAATCACTGTAAAAAGATTTAGACCTCCTACTTTCTTAGGACACTATTGTCTATTATTTATTTCCATAGCCGTAATATAGCAGATGCCAAACAATTGCGCTGTATTGATGGAGCATCAAATATAGTTGATGACTTGCAATAAATTGCTCTGTTGGCCATAGAAAGTGACTATTTGGTACTGCGCTAGTTTGTCTCATCAAAATCCTGACTCACCCTGGTCCTTGTCCTCTGATTCCAAATTATCACTATAATTTACAATATATCACTGTTGGCGCTATAGCCTCCATTATTAGGTTACTGTGTGAGAAGAAAGCATCCGAGGAGCTGGCAATAAAGTCTTATGGATCAGAGATGTATTTTGTTCATAGTTCCCTGACCTCTAACGTTGTGTAGGACTGCTGTAGTTTATAATCTAGGTAATAAAACTGTGTGACAAAGTCCCAATAAGAGGTGTCTTGGAATAGAAGTCAAACCACGATCCAAAGAGAATTTATGTCGCACTATGGGTGGTACAGTATGGTGCAGACTGTAAAACAGATATGAGAGTAAGAAACTTATAATGACAATAATAACAACCAAAATATTTGAAAATGATAACGTTTCACAGCTGGGAATGATTTACAGTAGATGGAAGGACAGGTTTCTGAAGAACGGTTTCCAACACCAATGTTTTCTTGTTTTGTTTTTTACTTGTTTTTCATTGCACTAAACAATGGTTGAGTTAAAAAATATTCTTTAGATATTTTTTTAAATGCTCAAATATCCTGATGCCTATCTAATATTTAGGGGCTCATTCAGAGTTGCACACTGCTACGACAGCTTTAGTGCCTTTTGCCCCAGCTTGTTAAAGCCCCTCATCTGGGTGTTCAAGTGTGCGTCCTAATGTGCAAGGGCTGGGACACCCACTTTGAGCTTTTCCAGTCGCAACCACTGGAAGCACCATCGGGAATTGTACTAGCTCTATGCTAGGTGCAGAATCTCCGTTATAGTATGGCCCCCAATGTATGTGAATAAGCATCGGAATTCGCAAACACTCATGTGACATGCCCGTGACACTCACATAATACGCCCACCAGATGGAATGTCTTTGTGTCTGTTTAGCTACCTCCCAGACACTGCCCAGGAAAGCTGAATACATTCCAAAATCAGTGCGACTTAATCGGTCCTGCGACTCAATGCGCAGACAGTGCGCGACTTTTTAGGGATTTAGACGAATGCACAAAATATTCACTAATTTACGTGAACATTGGTATTGCGTGTCACTCAGAATCTGTCCCTTAATGTGAAAACTGTTTCCCTGTAACTCAAGTAATTCAGCTACAGAGCTCTCACAAACATTACTGTGACAAGGAATCAATGTTACACATTGCCTAGAATGTATTTCATATTCATATTGGTACTGTATGTTTACCTTTTAGGGCTGGTCACAGCCCAACATCAATATCAGTAATAAATAATATATGCAGTACCCAAAGAAATTATACCTTGTTCTGTTCAGGAGACTTTGGACTTAAGGCACACAGCCACTAAAAAACCTTAAAACGACTGCACGATTACGACATATACAGATCTGTGCACTGACTAGCTTCTGTACTTACACACGGCACTGACAACTGTGTTCTTATGCAGTCTGCACTACACATGCACTAAGATGGTGTCTATATGCTGCTCTGGGCATCTCTGATACATACTGTACTTACCTACTTTCTGGCAGTCCCCTCCTGGAGGGTGCAGCCAGATTAGTGCAGCAGGGGGCGTGGAGGCGACCTAAGTGGTTAGTGTGGGGACATGCTGGCACGATCGCGTCATTGCAGCTCCGCCCATTCCTTTACAATGCCAATATTACCGGCATTGTAAATCAGGGGGCAGGGCTACAATGACGCGATTCAGCGCAAAACTCATCATAGCCCCCCATGGACTGCCCCCTTGCGCTCGCTAAATGGGTGCTACAGGGTGCAGGCTCGGAGGCGTCAGCCATTCCGGGAGAGTTGCCTACTCATGGGGGGAGCCGGGAGCAGCACTCGAATTTTGGGATGCTCCCGGCCGTCCCGAGAGAGTAGGCAAGTATGCTCGAATAACTTGTATGTCTGGCTATCTGGGTGCCTGGGTACTCTACACCTGTGTAAATGCTACAATGAGAGGTGAGCGCTACACACTTTGAAATGATATGCAGGAGATGGATGTACAGTAGTTGTATTTATTTAGTGGATAGAGGGCACAATGCCTCTTACGCCGATATCTACAAGATACTACAATGTAAAAAACCAATCTAGGGAAGGTGTCGGGGGGGCAGATGGGGGAAGGGGGGTAGGTATTGATCAATTCAGTCCTGGGTAGAAGGGACTGATCGGTGATCACAGTGTTCCTCCGCAAGTAGCGGTGAGTGCGGGGTGGATAGAGCAATGTCTTGCGCACAGTGGTAGTGTATTATCAGTCAGTAACACTGGTGGGTGGATATATCCACCGGTGTCAATGTCTCTGTATGCAGGGTGTGCTTAGTATGTGTCTGGTGGAGCGGCGTCCCGTATCCCCCAGGTGCACATACTTACCCTCAGCGTCCTTGGTAGTTCACCTCCTGGTGAGTGATGTCTTCTTCTCCTTCCTCTGTCTGCCCTCTTCGCGGTACTTCTGTTTCCATCTGGTGGTCAGCACACTGGGTTACACGTGCTGGCTGGGATGTGCGGTCCTCACCGGCGTCCTGCGAGACTTCCGGATCACTGCGCTCTCGTGAGAGTACGCAGTGTGCCAGGCTCAGCAATCTGCTCGGTGGCTCGACTCGGCACCGCAAGGAGGCTGGAGGCTTTAATAAGAGACCACTACCAAGATGGTGGACAGCAGGACTACCCTATAAATAACCTCCGAATACAGTATATACCATTCCCTGAGGAAGGCTTAAACAAGCCGATACGCGTTGGAAGATCCATACCTATATCCACCAGAACTCCCCTATTCCAGCCTCCTCGCGGTGCCGAGTCGAGCCACCGAGCAGATTGCTGAGCCTGGCACACAGCGTACTCTCGCGAGAGCGCAGTGATCTGGAAATCTCACAGGACGCCGGTGAGGACCGCACATCCCAGCCAGCACGTGTAACCCAGTGTGCAGACCACCAGACGAAAACAGAAGTACCGCGAAAAGGACGGACAGAAGAAGGACATCACTCACCTGGAGGTGAACTACCAAGGACGCTGAGGGTAAGTATGTGTACCTGGGGGATACGGGACGCCGCTCCACCAGACACATACTAAGCACACCCCGCGTACAGAGACATTGAGACAGATTGGATACATCCACCAACCGGTGGCACTGACTTTTAATAACTACCACTGTGCATAAGACATTGCTCTATCCACCCCGCACTCACCGCTACTTGTGGAGGAACACTGTGATCACCGATAAAACCCTTCTACCCAGGAATGAATTGATCAGTACCTACCCACCCTTCTCCCATCTGCCCCCCCACCAGCCGACACCTTCCCTAGATTGTTTTTTACATTGTGGTATCTTGTAGATATCGGCGTAAGAGGCATTGTGCCCTCTATCCACAAAATAAATACAATTACTGTACATCCATCTTCTGCATATCATTTCAAAGTGTGTGGCGCTCACCTCTCATTATAGCATTTACACAGGTGTAAAGTACCCAGGCACCCAGATAGCCAGACATACAAGCTATTCAAGCATACTTGCCTACTCTCTCGGGGCGGCCGGGAGCATCCCAAAAATCAAATGCCGCTCCAGGCTCCCCCCATGAGTAAGCAACTCTCCCGGAATGGCTGACGCCTCCGAGCCTGGCATTGTGCCCTCTATCCACTAAATAAATACAACTACTGTACATCCATCTTCTGCATATCATTTCAAAGTGTGTAGCGCTCACCTCTCATTATAGCATTTATACTCCAAGACTGGGCAGGGTACCCATTTAGAGGTCAGCAGCAAGCACCACATTCTAGAGACACCTTTCTATTGGTAGCGCAGGTCTCCCACCCTCTTTTCTACTTTACACTTGTGTGCCTGGGTCCACAACCTCCCTGGAGAAACAGGAAGTTGGAGTCTGCGGTAGCACAGTCCTCTTTCATCAAAAACTGTCAGTAAAAAAGGGATAATTGAACACAATGAGGAGTTCTAGGAGTCTCTAGCACAGCTTGCCCACTGTATTGCTGTCATATCCATCAAATCCATCCATCACTCACTATGTGCTGTCCTCATTTTTTTGTAGGGATCAGTGATCCTTATTTGCAAAACTGCATTAGATGTGTTATGGATGTGATCATTGGTCAGACCTCGCTCAACACAGCACAAATCACACATAGGGCTCTATTTACTACAATCCGCATTGGTAATGCAGATTGTAGTGTGATATTATCGACTGAATTCGCATTGTGAATACAGGCAATATCACAGGGATTTACTACAAATCCCTTGCAGGGACAGAGCTTGCGAGAAAGCTCTGTCCCTGCGAATCCCGTCCGCACACTTATCACGGTATTTTCGCAAAAAATACTGTGACAAGTGCCGACGCATGGGCCGACCATTGCCAAGCCCTGCCCCACGGTGCTAAGCCCCGCCCCCACGATCGCGGACCACACAGCTGATCACTGGGGCCAGCTACAGGCTCTGCTCTGCCCGTTAGAGCGGAGCAGGAGTCCGGTAACCGGGGAAGACCCTTGCGTTATTATCACAGGGTTTTCCCCGGTATTTTTTCACAATTTATGTTTAGTAACTTTGGCCAGATCACATTTCCCATTACAATTATAGGAAATGCGATCTGCTTACTAAAAATAAGTGATAATTAGGGGTTGGAGTAGAATTTTACGAATTCTACGCCAATTGTCCTGTAGTAACTTTAGGTGATACTAAAATAATTTGAAAAAGGTGTAAAAACACCCTTTTTCACTTTATTTTAGTAAAAATAATGTTAATAAATAGAGCCCATAATGTGTGCACTTTTGCACACAAAACAGATATGAGATATTCTGACATAAATTCATATCCTAAGTCACATTTCTTGTCCTTTTAAGAAAGAAGTTGTGGAACTCCCAAAAATACAGTATTTTTGTTTGTTTTATGATGTTGCGGTAAATGGATTATCACATGTCCTGATGTTATCTTCTGTAGGTGCATCTGTACGATAGTGGCTCTAGTCACATATCTCCTCTTCAGCAACACTCTCGTTACTTCCCCTTTTCACACCACAGCAGAGAGGCAAGGATTTCACATTAGAGACAATCTGTAAATCAGACCACAAGTAGTGCCAAAATAAAGTAGCATACAGTATATTACTTCCACCAATGATGAGGTGGGACACAGGACTTGCAGCTGAGGTAAAGTGGCTTAGCATAAAATACACATAAAAATGGAATAGTTTTAATCACAGTAATGGAACTTGATATCTCAAAATTCACTAATTCAATACAGCACTGCCACTAACCAGACATAACAGTATATTAGTCTACCGCTTATTTAGTCGTATATATTACAGTTCACACTATACACCAAGGGCCTGATTCAGAGTTGTACACGAATGCTGCCACCTATGTGTACGCAGCTGCAAATCAAAAATACGCAGGTTTCTCAGCTCCCGGGAGATGCATTGTTTCTCACTCCTGTGGATTTGCAAATCAAATCATCTGCATAAAATGTCGCAGCATCAGTATACGAGGACGCAGCTTCAGTTACAGATCATTCAATTGTCGTAGTCCTGATTAAGCCACAGAATGGCCGTGGGACCTGAGATACAGGAGCCTTATGTCTTGTGTACATGATCGCAAATGCAAGGTGTGTTATGTCACTGAAATGGTCGCCACATGTCTGCACACTTTGCTGACACTCCGCATAACCTTCCCCAAATGATTCCTGACTGTCAGGGGTGTCAGCCCCTGATAATGCAAAAAAAAGAAATAAAAAAAAGAAATAAAAAAATATATATATATATATTAGGGGTGTGCACCGGCCACATTTCGTGTTTTGTGTTTTGGTTTTGGATCTTTCTTCATGTTTTGGATCTGGATTGGATTTGCCAAAACCACCCTTCCGTGTTTTGGGTTCTGGGTTTTGTGTTTTGGATATGTATTGTTTGAAAAAAAAGCATAAAAACAGCTAAAATCACAGAATTTGTGGGTTTTTCTGCTCCTATGCTATTATTAACCTCAATAACCTTAATTTCCACTAATTTCCAGTCTATTCTGAACACCTCACAATAGTGTTTTTATGTCCAAAAGGTTGCACCGAGGTAGCTGGATGACTATGTTAAGCGACACGAGTGGGCAGCACAAACACGTGGCCCATCTAGGAGTGACACTGCAGTGGCAGACAGGATGGCAGTTTGAAAAACTAGGCCCCAAACAGTACATAATGCAAACAAAAAAAAGAGGTGCAAGATGGAATTGTCCTTGGGCCCTCCCACCCACCCTTATGTTGTATAAACAGGACATGCACACTTTAGCAAACCAAATATTTCAGCGCCAGGGTCTGCCACACGACTGTGACTGAAATGATTGGTTCGTTTGGGCCCCCACAAAATAAGCTGGCAATTAATCTGTTCCTGCACAAACTGGCTCTACGGAGGCAAGATGTCGTGCTCATTCTCCTCATCCACCGATTCCTCACCCTCTTCAGTGTTGTGTACATCCTCATCCTCACAGAGTATTAATTCGGCCCCCGCTGGAATCCTCCACCACAGGTCCCTCTGTACGTTCTGGAGGCTGGTCTCCCTGGAAGAGTTGATAATTAATTTTTATGAACATCATCTTCTCCACATTTTGTGGAAGCAACCTCCTACGCCTTTCGCTGACAAGGTTCCCGGCTGCACTAAACACTCTTTCAGAGTACACACTGGAGGGGGGGCAACTCAGGTAAAATAGAGCCAGTTTGTACAGGGGCCTCCAAATTGCCTCTTTTTCCTGCCAGTACAGGTATGGACTGTCTGACATGCCTACTTGGATGCTGTCACCGATGTAATCCTCCACCATTCTGTCAATGGTGACAGTATCATATGCAGTGACAGTAGACATGTCAGAAATTGTTGCCTGGTCCTTCAGTCCGGACCAGATGTCCAAACTTCGTCCTGCCTGCCCTGCATCACCACCAGTGGGTTACTTAGGATACCTAAGTTTTTTCCTGGCAGCCCCAGTTGCGGGAGAAAATGAAGAAGGAGCTGTTGACGTGTCACGTTCCGCTTCAGCTGACAGTGTTTTCACCAGCAGGTCTTTGCACCTCTGCAGGCTTGTGTCGGTTGGAAAGAGAGACACCACATAGGCTTTAAACCTAGGATCAAGCACGGTGGCCAAAATGTAGTGGTCTGATTTCAACAGATTGACCACCCTGGAATCCTGGCAAAGCGAATGAAGGGCTTAATCCACAAGTCCCACATGCCGAGCAGAATCGCTCCATCTTAGCTCCTCCTTCACTTTCTCCAGCTGCTTCGGCAAAAGCCTGATGAGGGGAATGACCTGACTCAAGCTGGCAGTGTCTGAACTGACTTCACGTGTGGCAAGTTCGAAGGGCTGGAGAACCTTGCACAACACGGAAATCATTCTCCACTGCCCTTGAGTCAGGTGCATACCCCCTCCTTTGCCTATGTCATAGGTGGATGTATAGGCTTGAATGGCCTTTTGCTGCTCCTCCATCCTCTGAAGCATATAGAGGGTTGAGTTCCACCGCATCACAAAGTCTTGCTTCAGGTGATGGCGGGGCAGGTTCAAGAGTGTTTGCTGGTGCTCCAGTCTTCAGCATGCAGTCGCTGAATGGCGAAAGTGGCCAGAAATTTTTGGGGCCAGCGAAAGCGTCTCCTGCACGCCCCTGTTGCTTTTCAGAAAATTCTGCACCGCCAAGTTTAGTGTGTGAGCAAACCATGGGACGTGCTGGAATTTGCCCAGATGTAATGCCCGCACAATATTGGTGGCGTTGTCAGATATCACAAATCCTCAGGAGAGTCTAAGTGGGGTAAGCCACTGGGCGATGATTTCCCTCAGTTTCTCTAAGAGGTTGTCAGTGGTGTGCCTCTTACTGAAACCGGTGATACACAGCGTAGCCTGCCTTGGAACGAGCTGGCGTTTCTGAGATGCTGCTACTGGTGACGCTGCTGTTGTTGCTGCATAAGGTGATACATCTACCCAGTTGGCTGTCACAGTCATATAGTCCTTAGTCTGCCCTGTTCCACTTGTCCACATGTCCGTGGTTAAGTGGACATTGGGTACAACAGCATTTTTCAGGACACTGAGAACACTTTTTCTGACGTTTCTGTACAGTCTCGGTATCGCCTGCCTAGTGAAGTGGAATCTAGACGGGATTTGGAACTGGGGACACACTACCTCCATCAATTGTCTAAATCCCACTGCACTAATGGCAGATACCGGACGCACGTCTAACACCAACATAGCAGTCAAGGCCTCAGTTATACGTTTTGCTTCAGGATGACTGCTGTCGTAGTTCATCCTCCTCGCTAAGGACTGTTGGAGGGTCAATTGTTTAGTAAAAGTAGTGGTGTTCCTACTTCCTCTCTGGGATGATGAACGACTCCCAGCAGCAGCAACAGCAGTAGGTGTAGCAATGCAGGATCCTCCGGAGGAATCCCGGATAGGAGAGTCAGTCATGCCAGAGACATGGCCTGCAGGACTACTTCCGATCCTGACTAAGGAGGAAGTTGACGGTGTGGTTTGCAGGCGCTTGGATACAACAGGACAATGGGATTTAGGTGTTCCCGGACTGCTTACGGTCTTAGCCAAAGTTTCTGAACTTGACAGGAACTTTTTATGAATGTACTGCAGGTGCCGTATAAGGGAGGATGTTCCTAGGTGGTTAACGTCCCTACCCCTACTTATTTCACCTTTACATATGGTACATATGGCAAGACAGTTGTTGTCCGGATTTAGATAGAAATATTGCCAGACCAAAGAGATGGAATGTTTGGTCTTCTGCCCAGGCATGACCGTGATGGGCTTTTTCATCCCATGGACAACAATTTGCTCCCCCGGAGCCTGATTTAAACAAACCACATCACCAGAATCCTCCTCGCCAACTTCCTCCTCAGCGCCAGCTACACCAGTATCCTCATCCTGTTGTATTTCAACAGTGACATCTTCAATTTGCATATCAGCAAGTGGACTGTGGGTGCTCCTTTCAGCACTTGCAGGGGGCGTGCAAATGGTGGAAAGAGCCACCTCTTCCCATCCAGTGCTGGGAAGGTCAGGCATCGAAACCGCCACCACACTTGGACTCTCCTTGGGGATTTGTGATATCTTCTTAGAACGCACAGTTCTTCGCTGTGCTTTTGCCAGCTTAACTCATTTGATTTTTTTAGCGGGAGGAGGGCTTCCATCGTCATGTGAAGCTGAACCACTAGTCATGAACATAGGGAAAGACCTTAGCCGTTCCTTGCCACTCCGTGTCATAAATGGCATATTGGCAAGTTTACGTTTCTCTTCAGATGATTTAAATGTTATTTTTAAGGTCATTTTCCTGAACTTTGTAATTTGGGATTGTATGTGCCCTCTACTATGACATTGGGCATCGGCCTTGGCAGACGACGTTGATGGCATGTTATCGTCTATGTCATGACTAGTGGCAGCAGCTTCAGCACTAGGAGGAAGTGGTTCTTGATCTTTCCCTATTTTATTTTTATCGGAGAAAGTTTGGTCCTCCATTTATGTTATATTGATTTGATATATACGTGTGGCTATGGCGCACACAAACACAGAAAATATTTTTTTATTTTTGCTGGAGAGTAGTGCACTTTGTGGGTTACACCACCCTTTAAGAAATGAGCCAGCCGGCACTTTACTTATGGGACACAGGCGCACGCTTGGCGCTGCTCCTTTGTTGATGCACGTGCAGCCACAGTGCACACAATTCACAAACACAGAAAATATATACTTTTTTTGTTTGGAGTGTACTTTGGGGGTTACACCACCCTTTAACGGACAAGCCAGCCGGCCCTTTACTTATGGGACACAGGCGCACGCTTGGCGCTGCTCCTTTGTTGATACACGTGCAGCCGCAGTGTACACAATTCACAAACACAGAAAATATATACTTTTTTTGTTTGGAGTGTACTTTGGGGGTTACAGCACCCTTTAACGGACAAGCCAGCCGGCCTTTTACTAATGGGACACAGGCGCACGCTTGGCGCTGCTCCTTTGTTGATGCACGTGCAGCTACAGTGCACACAATTCACAAACTCAGAAAAAATATTTATTTTTTTTGCACTTGGGGGGAGCACCCCTGATGGACAGAGCACCCCCTGGACAACACTACAGCACCCCTTTAGGACTGGGACACTGCACAGGACTTTGGAGTGGACACAGCCCCTATGGACAACTGACTGCACAACACAGTCCAGCCAGCCCCTATGGACTTTGAAGGAGTGGACACAGCCCCTATGGACAACAGCAGAACAGCGCAGCACAGCACAACACTACACTACTCAGCCCAGCCAGCCCTAACTCCCACCCTCCCTCTTCACTGTCCACAGCCGAGTGAGAAAATGGCACTGACACGGGTACCTTATATAGGATCCAAAACCCGCGAGACCCGGAAGGCGGGATGATGACGTTTTGCCTCGATTTCAGATCCGAGTCAGGTGGGAAAAGTCGAGCCTGACTCGGATCGGCCTCGGATCGTGCTCGGGGGGGTTCGGATTTCAGAAATCCGAACCCGCTCACCCCTAATATGTATATATAATTTTTTTATTTATTTATTTAGTATAATTAATACCAGTACTGGACCACAAGTAAAAATTAAATGGATGCTTTATAATAAAAAACTTGACCATTTACTGAGGATGCTAGACACTATTATACCAGCAAAATGCGTTGAACAATACCTGCAATCTCTAGACCTACTGTATTGTACTGAACTCATTTGGCATCCTCCATTGTGGATTTGAAACATCTCCTCTATTACTGGCGGCTACAAAGGCTATTCAGTGGATCTACATCAGCCCAATTCTGTGCAAGCATCGACAGGTCAGGTATGGAATTACAAAAGGATTTAGCTTATGTACAATTTTTTTTTCTATATTCTCTACTATATCAAAATTACAGTTACTTTTTAATTAATTAAAAAACACAATTTTTGCATAGCATTCGCCCTCTACAGGTCAGGTATGGAATTACAAAAGGATTTAGCTTATCTACTATTTTTTCTTTTCTAGCTTCTCTACTATATCAAAGCGAAAATTTGTCCTTCTGTACTTCTGTCTTTCTAACCAAATCCCAGTTTACAAGCGAAGATCATGACATTTTACATACAAGTGTATTAAAACA
Source organism: Taudactylus pleione (assembly GCA_031769625.1). Lineage (NCBI taxonomy): Eukaryota > Metazoa > Chordata > Amphibia > Anura > Myobatrachidae > Taudactylus > Taudactylus pleione. The sequence continues at coordinate 6,252,713 of JAUIMM010000033.1, read as the reverse complement.
CCTGCGGAGGCAACTAAAAATTTTAGATCTAAATTAATTACTGTTAATTTTTAATTAATTTAAAATCACAATTTTTGCTGGACGCTCATTGTGGGGCCTCACGGCATATGGGTAGGGCCTCGGAGCAAGCATTTTGTGTTGTCATGATCTTAATGTTTATTATCGAAGAGAGCTTTAGCAGGCTTTGCCAGCATTCTCAGCTCTCTGACTATG